>BSBK01005547.1:0-487251 GCA_027943335.1 Chamaecyparis obtusa | reverse complement strand
AGTCAAATTAGGTCTTAAGGATCATTTTAGGTCTTAAGGATCATGTTAGGTCTTATTAGGTCATATTAGGTCAAGTTCGGTCCTTAAGGCTCATGTGAGGTCAATTAGGCTCTTAAGGGATCATTTTAGGTCTTAAGGGGTCATGTTAGGTCTTATTAGGTCATATTAGGTCATGTTCAGTCCTTAAGGGCCCATGTGAGGTCAAATTAGGTCTTAAGGGATCATTTTAGGTCTTAAAGGGTCATGTTAGGTCTTATTAGGTCATATTAGGTCATGTTTGGTCCTTAAGGGCTCGTGTGAGGTCAAATTAGGTCTTAAAGGATCATTTTAGGTCTTAAGGGGTCATGTTAGGTCTTATTAGGTCATATTAGGTCATGTTCGGTCCTTAAGGGCTCATGTGAGGTCAAATTAGGTCTTAAGGGATCATTTTAGGTCTTAAGGGGTCATGTTAGGTCTTAAGGGGTCATGTTAGTCTTATTAGGTCATATTAGGTCATGTTCAGTCCTTAAGGGCTCATGTGAGGTCAAATTAGGTCTTAAGGGATCATTTTAGGACTTAAAGGGCCATGTTAGGTTTTATTAGGTCATATTAGGTCATGTTCGGTCCTTAAGGGCTCATGTGAGGTCAAATTAGGTCTTAAGGGATCATTTTAGGTCTTAAGGGGTCATGCTAGGTACTTAAGGGTTAAGGGGTCATGTTAGGGCTTAAGGGGTCATGTTAGGTCTTTTTAGGTCTTAAGGGGTCATGCTAGGTACTTAAGGGCTTAAGGGGTCATGTTAGGCACTTAAGAGGTCATGTTAGGGCTTAAGGGGTCATGTTAGGGCTTAAGAGGTCATGTTCGGTACTTAAGGGCTTAAGGGATCATGTTAGACCTCATTTTAGGTCTTAAGGGGTCATGCTAGGTACTTAACGGCTTAAAGGGTCATGTTAGGTCTTTTTAGGTCTTAAGGGGTCATGCTAGGTACTTAAGGGCTTAAGGGGTCATGTTAGGTCTTTTTAGGTCTTAAGGGGTCATGCTAGGTACTTAAGGGCTTAAAGGGTCATGTTTAGGTCTTTTTAGGTCTTAAGGGGTCATGCTAGGTACTTAAGGGCTTAAGGGGTCATGTTAGGTCTTTTTAGGTCTTAAGGGGTCATGCTAGGTACTTAAGGGCTTAAAGGGTCATGTAGGTCTTTTTAGGTCTTAAGGGGTCATGTTAGGTACTTAAGGGCTTAAGGGGTCATGCTAGGTACTTAAAGGGCTTAAGGGGTCATGTTAGGGCTTAAAGGGTCATGCTAGGTCTTTTTAGGTCTTAAGGGGTCATGCTAGGTACTTAAGGGCTTAAGGGGTCATGTTAGGGCTCAAGGGGTCATGCTAGGTCTTTTTTAGGTTTTAAGGGGTCATGCGAGGTACTTAAGGGCTTAAGGGGTTATTGTTAGGTCTTTTAGGTCTTAAGGGGTCATCTTAGGTACTTAAGAGCTTAAGGGGTCTTGTTAGGTACTTAAGGGCTTAAGGGGTCTTGTTAGGGCTTAAGGGGTCATGCTAGGTACTTAAGGGCTTAAGGGGTCTTATTAAATAAATTGATTATATTGATTCTACCTATAGATTGAATTTCTAAGATTGATTAAAGATTGAATATTGAAATTGAAGATTTATTTTATTTAGTTAGATTTTAAAGATTGATTTAAACTTTCAATTCATTAAAGATTTTTCAGTAAGATTGATTAATTAGTTTTCTAATTAATTGATCTAGATAGGGCTTTGAAGGTGCATAACAGGGCTTAAGGGGTCTTATTAAATAAATTGATTATATTGATTCTACCTATAGATTGAATTTCTAAGATTGATTAAAGATTGAACATTGAAATTAAAAAGATTAATTTTAAAGCTAGATTTTAAAGATTGATTTAAACTTTCAATTCATTAAAGATTTTTCAGTAAGATTGATAATTAGTTTTCAATTAATTGATCTAGATAGGGCTTAAGGGTGCATAATAGGCTTAAGGGGTCCTTATTAAATAAATCGATTATATTGATTCTACATATAAAATTTAATTTCTAAGATTGATTAAAGATTGAACATTGAAATTAAAGATTAATTTTAAAGTATTTTAAAGATTGATTTAAACTTTCAATTGATTAAAGATTTTTTAGTAAGATTGATTAATTAGATTGATGAAAGATTGAACATAAATTAAATATTAATTTTAAAGATCAATTAATTTTTGGCTTCAATTACAAAATCCAAACATGTATCAATGTACAAATCTAGATCAACATACAAAACATGCATGTACATATCAATGTAAATGTAGACCTATATATCTCAAAAATCAAACATGTGTACATCAATGTTTAAATGTCTATATATATCAAAAAATCCAAACATGTATCAATGTACAAATAGATCAATATACAAAACATGCACCTACATATCAATGTAAATGTGTGTGTGTGTGTGTGTGTATCACAAAATCCAAACATGTATCAGTGAACAAATAGTCTATCAACGTACAAAACATGTGCACGTACATATCAATGTAAATGTCTAGAGATATATCGTGCAAAAAGATCAAACATGTGTACATCAATATAAATGTCTATATCACAAAATCAAAACATGTATCTATCAATGTAAATGTCTAGATATCACAAAATCCAAACATGTATCAATGTAAATAGATCAACGTACAAATGGACCTATATATATCAATGTACAAATGTCTACATATATCAATGTAAAGCATATATCTAGGTCAATGTAAAACATATCTAGAAATCAATGTAACATATAAATACTCTCTAGTACATGTGTACTCTAGATCAAAATCAATGCCATAGATCTAAATCTATGAACACATCAACTACGTTGATGATCGCCATCACGTGCTAGATGTTCGGGCCTGTGTGGATCCTCGTCTTCCTGGACCTGAGTCTGTAAATGTAAATATACATACATATATATATATAAGAACTTGAAATGTAAATAAATTATAAAATTTAACTTTTAAATTATTTTACATGTACTTTTGTATCATGATGAATCAGATCAACAAGCTCCTCTAAATCTCCATATGCAGCACCCGTCGTAATGTCATGTGCCACGTTTAAATAAATTTAAATTTAAATATAGAACTATATATACACAAAATTATATCTATATAAATTGAAATTAAATCTAGATTCTTATACCTTCTGTAATGTACGTCCAAGGTCAGATAACTCAGAAGAGTGCAAGGACACTGTATCAGGATCAATGGCCTCGTCCATAAGCAAATCTAAGAATCTACTGTGAACTTGTGAGGTCGTAGCCTGTGTCTGCTATGTGGGAGCTTGTGTATGCTATGTGGGAGCCTATGTATGTTGTGGAGGCAGTGTAAGATCATCCACACTCTGTCTAGAGGAACCTACCTCTTCATCTTGTTAGGATTAACAAGGCAGAAATAACAATTATGTGCAAATATAACTAATATCAGAAAATAATAAACCACACAGAATAGAACACAATGGCACACAGATTTAACGTGGTTCACCCAATCCCTGGGCTACGTCCACCAACAGCAAGTCCAATATTATTATTATCCAGTGATTACAACCTGATTACAATCCGTAATCCCTTACAGCCCAACTCTGTCGCAAGTACTAAAATCATACATCGTAAAAATCCCTAACCCTAAGCCATATTATACAATATTTTCCCGCTTTAGGGTTAGAATGAGTTATAAGTAGTCGGCCCAAATAATCGAAAAAAGTAGTCGGCCTCAAAAAAAAATTTCCTCGGGGGCTACGCCCCCGAACCCCTGCTCTTGGGGGCTGCCGCCCCCCAAACCCCCGCTCGGGGCCCGGCCCGGTCCCGAACCTCGGCGAGGTCGGGAGGAAAAGTGTACAGTACTTTCCTGGATAGTACTTTCCTGATTAGTCACCACAAGCTAACAATCTCCCACTTGGTGACTGATCAGTATCCACACTATACTAAAAAACCTCCCACTTGGAGACTGATCCTGTAGCAATACCGCTACCCACATGAGGCTCCCACTGGATTGAACCACCTTGGACTCAGTTGTTCCTTTATTTTGTTCAGTCTAAAAGACCAACTGAAGCTGAACATGAGTTCAACTTCTCCCTGGTTACTACCTTGGTAAACATATATGCTGGATTATCATCAGTATGAATCTTTTCCAGCCTTAACTGTCCATCATCCAAAACTGATCGAATGAAATGGTACCGCAACTGTATGTGTTTTGTCTTTGAGTGCAAAGCAGAATTCTTTGCAAGATGAATGGCACTTTGGCTATCTGTATGTAGAAAATTATCCTTTTGTGGATGTCCCAATTCTTCCATGAAGAATTGAAGCCATATCATCTCCTTGGCTGCCTCTGTAGCAGCAACATACTCTGCCTCTGTAGTGGATAAAGCAACCACCTTTTGTAGTCGAGAAATCCAACTCACGGCTGTCCCACCAACAGTAAATATATAACCTGTAGTACTCTGCCTGCTATCTATATCTCCGGCCAAATCTGAGTCAACATAGCCTTGTACAGTAGTAGTAGAACCCCCAAAGTGTAAACACTTACTGGATGTGCCTCTCAAATATCTGAGAATCCATTTGACTGCATTCCAATGCTCAATACCAGGGTTACTCATATAACGGCTAACGACTCCCACTGCGTGTGCAATATCTGGCCTAGTACATACCATAGCATACATTAAGCTCCCTACAGCTGAAGCATAAGGTACCTTAGACATTTTAGTCTCTTCTTCTGGTGTCTTGGGACACATATCCTTAGTCAATTTCAAATGACCAGGCAAAGGTGTGCTGACAGCTTTGGCATTTTCCATACAGAAATGTTGCAACACCTTCTCAATATAATCAGCCTGAGATAGAGACAATTTCCTATTTTTTCTATCTCTACAAATTTTCATACCAAGGATTTGTTTTGCTGCCCCCAAATCCTTCATAGCAAAAGATTTTGCTAACTGTTGTTTCAACCCCTTAATGTGATCCATGTTAGACCCAGCTACAAGCATATCATCAACATATAAACATAAAATAATGTAGCTGTCATCATCCAACCTCTTAAAATAAACACAATGGTCAGAATGACAACGACTATATCCATGCCCATTCATAAAAGTGTCAAATTTAATATACCATTGCCGAGGTGCTTGCTTCAAGCCATATAAACTTTTCTGCAATCTGCACACCAAATTCTCCTTACCCTTGACCTCAAATCCTTGTGGCTGAACCATATATATTTCTTCATCCAAATCACCATGAAGAAAGGCTGTTTTAACATCAAGCTGCTCTAAATGCAAATCTTCAGTAGCCACAATACTTAAAACAGTACGAATAGAAGTCATTTTAACAACTGGAGAAAATATCTCATCAAAATCAATACCATGTTTCTGTGCAAATCCTTTTACAACTAATCTGGCTTTAAATCTTTTCGTACCTCCATCCTCTTCTTTGATCCTGTAAACCCATTTATTCTGTAAAGCCCTTTTACCTGCAGGTAACTTACATAAATCCCATGTCTGATTTTTAGCAAAGAGTCCATTTCATCTGTCATTGCAGACTCCCACTGAAGCTTTGTATCCACCTGCACAGCTTCATTATAACATTCAGGTTCACCAGCATCTGTTAACAGAATAGAATACAAAGATGGAGAAAATCTTTCTGGAGGTCTACTTAGCCTTGTTGACCGTCTAACACTCACTGGGGTGTGTGGTATTTGTTGTTGCTGTTGTTGCAGAGCATAAGGAACTACTGGAACATGAACTTGTGGAGTATCATCCAGTACTACATAGTCATTTTCTTTCTTCTCATGCTGCAGCAACAGATCTTTGTACAATACTTTCTCATTGAATATGACATCCCTGCTTCTTACAATTTTATGATTTTCAAAATCCCAAAGCCTATAACCAAATTCATCAATGCCATACCCAACAAATACACATTTCTTTGACTTAGCTTCCAGCTTGGTTCTATTTTCAGAATCTATAAGTGCAAAAGCTTCACAACCAAAGGTTTTGAGAAAAGAATAACTCACCTTCTTACCACTCCATGCTTCCTCTGGAATACCACAGTCCAAAGGAGTAGAGGGGCCTCTATTGATTAAATAAACAGCAGTGTTCACTGCCTCTGCCCACATATTTTTGGGCAGCCTAGCATGCAACCTCATACTCCTTGCACGCTCCATTATTGTCCTGTTCATGCGTTCAGCCACTCCATTTTCTTGTGGAGTCCTTGGTACAGTTTTCTGCCTACGAATACCATTAGAGGAACAATATTCTTCAAATTCTGTGCTGCAATACTCACCACCATTATCAGATCTGAGACATTTTAACTTTTTACCAGTCTTAGTCTCAACCAAGCATTTCCATTTCTTAAAAGTTTGAAATACATCAGATTTCTGTCTAAGGAAATAAATCCATACTTTTCTTGTTGCATCATCTATAAATGTAACATAATACAGAGAGCCACCAAGGGAAGATACCTGAGCTGGTCCCCATACATCTGTATGCACAAGCTCTAATCTCTCATTTTTCTTTTCCTTCCCACTCTTCACAAAACTAACTCTCTTTTGTTTTCCATAAACACAACTTTCACAGAAATCCATATTGACACATTTCAGACCAGGTAAAACTTTCTTTGAATGAAGTAATTTCATACCTTTTTCACTCATGTGCCCGAGTCTGTTGTGCCACAGTGCTGTGTCAAAATCTACAGCAACAGTTTGATGTTCTTCCTGCTCAACTGCAGCCACTGTTCCTGAGCATTCATTATCTTCTGAAACAATTAAAGTAGAAGGAACAGTATGACCTGTACAAAGATATAAGGTGCCTACTTTCACACCTTTTGCTACTACTAAGGAACCTTTTGAAACCTTCCAATTTTTATCATTAAAAGTAACTGTGCAACCCTCATCACCCAGTTGCCCTGCTGAAATTAAATTCCTACTCAGCCTTGGAACATGTCTTACCTCTTGTAGTAGCCAATGATTCCCATTCTGCAACTTAATCTTAATTTTTCCCTTTCCAACAATCTGACAGGGTTCATTATCTCCCAAATAAACTAGCCCAAAATCCCCTTGGACATAATCAACAAAATAACTTCTATGGGGTGTAGCATGAAATGAAGCCCCAGAATCTAAAACCCATGAATCATCAATACTTTCTAAGGACAAGAGCAAAGCATCCTCCTCAGATTTGTTACTTACCACATTTGCCTCCTTGTTTCCATCATTTTTGTCTCCTTGATCTTTCTTCCGAGACCAAAAATCTTTCTTCTTATGACCTGGTTTTCCACAGTACCAGCAATCATTTGGCCCTTTAGATTCAGACCTCTTTCCCTTTGATTTTCCTCTTGATTTCCCACGATTTCCAGAGTTGTTTCCTCTATCTCTTGTTCTGCCTCTGCTTTCTGTGTTCAATACACTACCCGATGTGGATGCCCCTGAGCTTTTCCTACGAATTTCCTCACTCAATATAACACCAATAACATCATCATACTTTAGGGTATTAGAACCAAAAATAGAATTACTAACAGCCATTACCAAGCCATTCCAGCTTTCTGGCAAAGAACACAAAATCAAGAGAGCCCTAACCTCTTCATCAAAAGTAATTTTAACTGAGGTTAATTGACTTGTAACAGTATTAAACTCATTCAAATGATCAGTAACTGATCCACCTTCTACCATTTTCATATTAAATAAACGCTTCATAAGAAATACCTTGTTTGAAGCTGAAGGCTTTTCATACAACTTTGCTAGGGTTTCCATCAGATCTTTAGCTGTCTTTGCTTCAGTAATATTGAATGCCACCGATTGTGCCAGGCATAGATGAATACTCCCCAGTGCCTTCCTATCCAAAATATCCCAATCCTCCTGAGACATTGATTGCTCTTTATTGGCTACTCCCTCTAATGGCCGCCATAGGTCCTTCTGATAGAGATAATCCTCCATTTGCATCTTCCATAACTGGAAGTTCTGCCCATTAAACTTATCAACCTTCAGCCTACCCTCTTCTGCCATTTCTCCCACTTAACCGAGAGACTCTCCCACTAACTCGTGAGACCTGCTTCAGAGAATAGATGAAAGAACGAATGAAATAACCTCGCTCTGATACCACTTGTTAGGATTAACAAGGCAGAAATAACAATTATGTGCAAATATAACTAATATCAGAAAATAATAAACCACACAGAATAGAACACAATGGCACACAGATTTAACGTGGTTCACCCAATCCCTAGGCTACGTCCACCAATAGCAAGTCCAATATTATTATTATCCAGTGATTACAACCTGATTACAATCCGTAATCCCTTACAGCCCAACTCTGCCGCAAGTACTAAAATCATACATCGTAAAAATCCCTAACCCTAAGCCATATTATACAATATTTTCCCGCTTTAGGGTTAGAATGAGTTATAAGTAGTCGGCCCAAATAATCGAAAAAAGTAGTCGGCCTCAAAAAAAAAATTTCCTCGGGGGCTGCGCCCCCGAACCCCTGCTCTTGGGGGCTGCCGCCCCCAAACCCCCGCTCGGGGCCCGACCCGGCCCCGAACCTCGGTGAGGTCGGGAGGAAAAGTGTACAGTACTTTCCTGGATAGTACTTTCCTGATTAGTCACCACGAGCTAACAATCTCCCACTTGGTGACTGATCAGTATGAGCCTTGACCTCAACTGCTGCCTGTGGAGGATGATCTACGACACTGTCCTCCTCCAATGAAAGTAGGAAAATCATGCGGCTCAATCCCATGCAACATAGAAATCCTTTGATAAGCAGCTAGGAGATCACTCACTAACATACCACTAATCTCACGCATGTGATCCTCAGGTAGTCGTCTTATCTCATCTGGAGTAGGAAGATCAAATCTGATGTACGGGTCATAAAATGGACTAGATGGTGATACCCATGCACTCGTCCATGATCAAAGCATGTACCTACCCACATAATCAGATGAAAACTGATCAACCTGAGTCGCAATGGTGGCAATGCTAGAGTACATATCTAAATGTGTGTCCTCAGCTGCAACCTGCCCAGCTCCAATGTAGGTCTCCAAATCTTTTGGAAGAACCAAAAGGTTTTGACCCACCAATGCCCTCTTACTAGGGGGTTGTGGTATATCGGGTCATCTACACTTATCCTGATATCTCCCCCGACCCTGACCAGCATGTGGAGGTAGATCTATGTAGTCAACATCATAGCCCAAATGAAACTCTACAAACAATTGTTTGCAGAAATATATTGGCACCTCATCCTTTTGGGGCCACATATGATGTGTTGCTAACCATCTAGGATATATAAAAGGGGCCACTATGTCATCTGTACAAAAAGTGACCCTGTATGCTCGAACCATCCTCTTATTGATATAATGGGTGCCAAACATATTCTTAACCTGAATGACTAAAACATCTGAATCAATTGTCCTCCAACCTACTATCCCTATGACAGTGCTAGATAGGCTATGATAAAAAACATCAATCGATATATCATCATATGGATTGTATGATTGAGCCTTCTGAATCATACTCATGAGCTCAGTGCGTATAGATGTCAATTTCTCCCTATTAGGGAGAGTAGTACTATTCTACAGTGTCCGCTCTAATGCAGTCAGAGCGGCCTGCATCCTATAGATAGTCTCATCTCTACAACTATCTCTACTATGTGGGGCCTGGGTACTATCCTAGTCTGAGGGAGCTCGTGATCCCCGACTATCATGGACACTCTGATCTAAACCACTAGAAGCCATGAATGATATGCACACAAAGGTAATATATATATATATCTAGATCTAGATATAGATAAAAAAATGCTCACTGCAAGTAGGCACATGCACATATACATGCATCCATTAGAAAATCAATTGATATATATATATATATATATATATATATATATATATATATATATATATATATATATATATATATATATATATATATATATATATATATAAATTAAAAAGATCTAACTTTGAATTTGTACATGTGTACATACTTCAAGTAAACATGAAAACATTTTAAAAACTTCAAACAAACACAGATGAACTAATTTTCAAATGCATTTGTACATAATATAAATTAAATATTAAATTAAACATTTAAATTCATGCATTTACATATGTACATGTAATATTTTTAAATATTTAAAAACATAATTTAAACTTGAAGGCATTTACACATGTATTCAATCATGGTAGTAGAACTAATTCATGTGCACGCATATTTACTAATTTGAATGCATATTTATGTACATATTTACTTTACACACATGAGAAAAATTAATTTGTACAAATTTCCATAACTAGGGAGGGAAAAACATTATATTTAAATTAAATACTAAAAGAAATGGTGAAAATATATAATAATCTGGAAAGGGGTTCATGGGTCTTAAGGGTCTTAAGAGTCTTAATTAGGTCAAGTAACCTAGTCTTATGGGTCTTAAGGGTCTTATGAGCTCAACTTAAGGGTCTTAATTAGATCCTATTGGGTATTAAGGGTCCTATTGGGTCCTATTGGATCTTAAGGGTCACATTGGGTCTTAAGGGTTTTAATTAGGTCTTATTGAGTCTTAAGGGTGAACTATTTTGACCTATTAAGTTCTATTAGGTTTTAAGTGGTCCTATTAGGTCTTAAGGGTCCTAATAGGTCATATTCGGTGGATGTTAAGTCTTAAGTGGTACAATTAAGTCTTAAGTGGTCCTATTAGGTCAGTAAGAGTAGATAGTCCATTATGTTTTAATTGGTATTATTAAGTTAAGTATTGGGTCTTATAATTAGGTCCATCCTATTAGGTTTTAATGGTCTTATTAAATGTCTTAAGGGTAGGTCCTATTACATGTTTTTAAAAGTTTCAGTTTACGTTTTACTTAAATTATATATGTTTTCTATGGTTTGTATGCTTAAGTTTTATATGTTAATTTTGTACATTTTTAAATTTAAATACAATACATATTAAAAAAAGACATTTTTTTTACATATAAACATTAAAAAAATAATTAAAAAATATTTAAACAACATATACAAAAAAAAAATTAAAAACACAAACAAAAAAATTTTTAAAAAAAACAAAAAACCTACCTCTAACTCAGCCGAGTTGCACTATCGCCCCCTCTGGTCGCTATCCTTAGCCCCTCACTATTCAAATGAGGGGCTTTGGCCATTCGTCGGGCTATTAATAGGGTCAGGTAGACTCGGTCGAGTCCCCCCCGCCATGTAGGCGCCACTCAGCACCGCGTGGCACCTCCCTTTCTTTGGCCGAAGACGACTCAGCCGAGAGGTACTCGGCCGAGTCGGTCGAGCTAGCCAAAAGGGTGACACACGATTGTGCTTTCACCCATTGTTCCTAACGTGGCGTGTTGAGGTCTGGGTATAGTTGGCTAGTTATTCGGCTAGTGTATTTCTACATGTTTGAGATGGTGAAGTTGTTCTAGTGATTGTAGATTTGGCATTGGGCTATGTGTAGCATGTTAATGGTCCTCTCTCTCTCTCTCTCTCTCTCTCTCTCTCTCTCTCTCTCTCTCTCTTGGAGTGGATCATGCTTCTTGATTTAGGTCTAGGTTATACATTTAATGTTTATCCCTTATCTCGATGGGTTCATGTTATGTGTGACCTGTGTATTTAATGTTTATCTCTTATCTAATTAGGTCCATTCTATGTTTTTGTCTGGATGCTTCTGGTATGGGACCTTATTGTATTTTGTTGTTGCCTTGTTTGTATTGTAACTTAAATTATAATATCCTTTTGGTGTGGCCAACCTTTTTGTAATCTTCAATGATCTCTCTTGTATATAAGTACAATTTGTGCTTTAGAAAAATGAAAGCATGAAGCAAGAGGATTGTGAGTGTACTAGTGAAGATCTAAAATTAGAAGAAGAAGAGTTCATTGATAGTGGTAGAGAAGAAAAGGCAGTAATAGTGTGCTACTAAGGTTGACAATTTTGTACATATTAGTTGTATTATTAGGAGAATCTCTCTTTATCTTTTGTAAATAGTTGTATGTGCATTGTCCCTAGGACAATGAGTCTTGGATGCACTTTTTTTTTCTTTATCTTTCTACTTTTGGTAGTTATCCTTTTTTTGAGCCTTTTTTTGCAAGTCTAGAGTAATGATTTCCTATCTGTATTCATTATTTTATTAGTAGTGAGCCTCTAGTTGCAATTCTGAAGTAGTGATATCCTACCATCTTGTGTAATCAAAACTATATACATCAATGAATTATCTTTGTGGGAAAGTTCCCATCGTGGTTTTTACCAGTTTAGTTTTTCCACATATAAAATTTTGGTGTTCATGTGTTGTTGGTTATATTCATTTCTTTATTATTGTTTCATGTGGTGAATATTGAAGTTAGTGTGATTTTGGTTTATGTTGATTCACCCCCCTCCCATGATCTAGAGTGTGTTCAACACCTTCAATATCAAATGATGATGGGAGCTCATCATTATTCCAACCTCTATCAAGGAAAGGATGATACAAACCCCTCCAACTCCACAAGCTACTATAAGTAAATGTCACTCAACAAGAGGAACAATTATCTTGCATACCTCATACCTTAAAAGTAGTATAGTACTAGATGCATTTTGAGGAAGTAGTATATCAATAACTACTCCAAGATTTTATCCATGCTCAAACTAATCTTACTTAGTAGTGCCAACATCATTACCTTCATGTAACATGGGTGCTACCTCATGATTATAACTTTTGTTACAATAATTATAATAGATGTCATACCTTTATGTCACATTTCAACATTCCAAAACACCATTTATACCTCCATGCCTTCATTAGAGGACCCTTAAAGTCCTTCCTCTATGTCTCCACCTTTTTCCATCTTCATATTGCATTATTTTTCATCATGTATGACTAACATACAAGTCTGAAATTCTACTTTATAAAATGAAGAGTGTGCTATTCCCACTTCCTCACCAAGCCTATCCACATCATCTCATTTTATTCTCAAGAAATAAAGTATATCTCATCAAGTCTATAGAGATGATATCCATCCCAAGTAAATCTAGGTAGTTTAATTTTACTACAACCAATGCCTCCTTGAGCTCCTATAAGTCGGAAAGAGATGGACCTCCCTCAAAACCATCATGATTCCCTATAGCTTTACAAAACATCTTCCATCACCTTATGAAAATGATCAAAATGGTTTAGATTTTTCATGACCATACCTTCATTTACCCTTAGTTGACCTTCCAAAGGATGTACCTTATGAGAATCAAGTCCTCCATGCAAATTTTTTTATTTTTATTCATAATCACACATTTAAAAGTTATGGAAGCTAACAAGATTATGAGAAAAATCAAATTCATATAACATAGTGGTCGATTGTCCTTGAATGCTATTTTCTGATTTTTCTTCATGTATAGGAATTTTTTAATTATAGGAATCATCTAACACACTAGAAGATGCATTGTGATCACTCAAAGAATCTTTTCCATCATCCATATTAATCTCATGCTCAAACAAGTTGTCAACAACATCCTTGTGGGTTATTTTTCTTACCTCATGCTCTTCTTTATATGTTGTTATGAAATTAAATTGTGGTGTTTAGCATATCCAGGTTCTATCATGTGTTTCTCAATCCACACATGGTTATCCTTAATGGATTTCTCATGTGTTGATACTAGACTATTTATTGGATTCATAAAATCATAATTATGTTATCTTTTATCCCTATTTATCACACTCTCAGCAAAATCTATTCTCTAAAGTTCATACTCTTCCCATGAACCCCCAAACTCTAACATGCTTCCTCCTTGAATTAGACCATCACCTGCAGAATCTCAATTCACCAACAAGGAATTTTGAGTAATTATCACCCGAAGTGATTTGTTCCCCATTCTCTTCTTTGACTAGCCCATCTTCTTTGGCTGACTTACATTCCTCACTAACCTCATAATTATGATGAGGTGTCCACATCTTCTGACATGTGTAAAAGATATGATCTCTTCTCATATGATTCTTTCTCTTTATAGTACACCTTGTAACCTTTGAAATAAGTTTCTCTTCATTTGTTGTCTCCTTTACAGTTTTTCATTCCATGCTTGGTTTGAAAATTTATTCACCTATAGGCTGATTAGTGACTATTGAAAAATCCTCATACATTTTTTTACAAACTCCTTGTGAAGATAGATCATGATCTATCATACGATATTTTCTCTTTGCCAATTTAGTCTTGTAGTGTAGCCTTGGATGTCAGCCCATCTAATCAATGGAAGGTAGATATCTCTTAACATATATAGGGAGAGTATCATGTTCCTCAAATAAGGTAATTATTTCTTCCATTTTATCTTTCTATGCTTGGGAAAGATCCTTCATGAACTTTCCC
Organism: Chamaecyparis obtusa; assembly: GCA_027943335.1. Taxonomy (NCBI): domain Eukaryota; kingdom Viridiplantae; phylum Streptophyta; class Pinopsida; order Cupressales; family Cupressaceae; genus Chamaecyparis; species Chamaecyparis obtusa. The sequence continues at coordinate 472,932 of BSBK01005547.1, read as the reverse complement.
ATACTAGGCATCTTTCTTGTAATGGAATAACTTGTTGTCTATTTATTTTATCCAACCAAATGGAAAGTTTGAGCCTCTAATAAAACTATAAGAAACCCTACTTATTTCACCAAAGATGTGTGCTCTTTCCCAAGGATATTTTGTTGTTTTTTATTCCCTTTATTTTTTGTCCTTGATGCCAAAAGATGCTTGATGATAATAAAAGTCAATTGATGGTAGACAATATGACTATATTGATGGTATGAAGGAACGCACAACTTTTATTGAATACAAATTGATGGTATGGTCACTTGTTGATATAGTTTGACATTGATACACATTATTTTCAATGTACAAGACACACATTGATTAGTTCAACATTGATATACATTCTTGTCAGTGGATAGAGTCATAGTTGTGGCATGTTTCAATTGCACATTTTAGTATGCAATTTAATTAGTACATGTTGGTAGTGATTTTAACATTGAAAATTTGATATAGTGTTTGGTACATGGATGGTATGTTTCATTTTCAATAAAAAATTATCATTGTCAATCTTATGCATCCTTTTCAATTGATACATTATGTATCCTTGTTATTCATAACATATTGATACCTTATACATCCTTGTCACTAATAAGGATTAACATCTTATGACCATTTCATTTATAAGTTATTAGTGACTTATTTCAGACAAGGCGAATAAGTTATTAGCTTGTTGTATACAAGGTTGATAATTGCCAAGTGACTTATGAAAGAAGTGTTAATCATGCAAGGATAAGTTGGTTCAAAGAAAATCATTATTCACATTACCTAGACCTTGGATACAAAATGATTATCTTTTTTATGGGTATCAAAATTCATATTATTGTGAGACATCATAATCATTTGGTTATTATTATTTCAAGGCATTGATATTTTGAAAGCATGTACTTTTAAAGGAAATGTTATTTTTGTTGGTCACGACTGGAAACCCTAGTTGTGGCATGCTAGGAAATAATTGTTTTTTGGGTGAGACAAGCTACTCATAGCTACTCAAAGAGGACTATGGTGATTGAAATTCATGTAGTTACAGGACATAGTTCATTCTAGGTGATATTATAATTTGTGGTATTTATTTCTAACCCTAATTTGTCGGTTCTCTTGTCAAGTTAAGCAAACAAATTTAGAGTTAATCATTTTTAGTTTCTTAACATTCTTTGATATCTCAATGGGTTACCTTTACTGTTGTGAAAGCTTGCTTGAATACTCTATTTTTCTAATTATATTTGCACTTTTTAGAATTAGTTAGAAATGTAGGTTTTTGTGAAAGGTGTGAAAGGTATTTTTTGCATTATTTAAAAGGGGACACATCCCCTGCTGAGATGAGCTTGATTTTTGAATGGTATTTGAAAGGGTTTTTTATTGATCAATCTCTTTAATTTGTGAGGCACTAGATATATATTGCATAAATCAATCTCTTGAATTTGTGAAACACTGGGTACATTCTTCATACAACATTTTGTGAAGCAATTCATAGTGTTGTTTACTTTTTGCATACACATATGAGTTCTTGAAGCTCAAGTGAAATGAGGTATTTAGTAAATGATATATAATAAAATAGAGGTGATACTTTGTACTCTTCTTTTCATAACTGTGATGTGATTTTGTTGTCTAAGAGACATTATTTTGACAGCTAGTGAGGCACATTTTTTGTCAGGGAGAAACATTTTATAGCCAATAAGGCTTTGTCAGTGAGGCACATTCTATAGCCAATGAGGCTTTTTCAATGAGACACAAAAGTAGCTAGTGAGGCTTTGTAAACAGTTTTTGATAAAGCTAGTGAGACATTTTACCTATTAGTTTTTCATCACTATGAGGGTTTTCCACTCTTGAAAAATATTGTGATATAATTCTTTTGTGAGCCTTATTGTTTTCATGTTTTTGTACAGTTTCACTTGTTTGCTTCACAACATGTGATGTTGTTTAAGGATAGCGACATTTGAATTAAATTGATCATTCAGTTATTTGTTTAGAAAAGTATTGATTTGAAATTGAATATTAGAACCCCACCCCACCCCACCCCACCCCACCCCACCCCAAGTGTTCTCTATAGTCCAACACAATTTTCTTATGATGTTTGGGTTGAAGTTTATTATTTTTTTTTAATCATTTGCATCAATTTAGCATCACCGCTAATAAGAACCAAATGAATTATAAAGAACTAGATCTGTCATTAACTCCTAAACACAAACATTACATTACGCATAGAATAGATTAAATTTTTTGAACTGCGACTCACATAATATGGGAATTATCCCACCAAACTCTTATTCAATCAATCTTCACAATTAGAACCCCAAGTCCTAGACCATGTAAGGTTTTTCCCTTTAGCAGTGACTTCAATTCCTAAGAAGATAGGGAGTTGTTGAATGTGAACAGCAATTGTGTAGTAATGATTATGATATTAGTTGAGTTTGCAAGTTGGTATGAGCACTAGCAAGACCCACGCACCGGAATATTGACTACAATGGCCAGCAATTAAAAGGTGATCATGAATATTACAGACACCATAGAAGACCACTAACCATAATAGATATCTGTCTTCACCCATCAAGCACGTCCAAACAATGCTAAGTTTGCAAAGTAATATGAATTACGATGATAGAATTCCTTTAAAAAAATACTATAAATCCAAACCATATATTTCCAACAAGATTATTCAAGTATATGAATGTTGTTTAGAACCATATTTGATGGTTAGGATCCACAACATTACTTCCAGCCTCTGTCAATAGTTGTATATATTCACCCAGTGATAATAAGCTTCAAGAAATATTAGTGACTATGTTCTTCTAATGAAATATTAATTTCTTTGTTCCACCTTTTATTATAATTCCCCTATATAATCTCCTTCAAAAAAAAACATAAATCTTTTACCTTCAATACTTGAGAAATCTATTCAAATTTGAATTTATATGATGTGGTGGCACTTAATAATAAATATGGCTTCCATAGTTTGACGTTATCTTTCCTCAATAACATGTAGCTCAAAACCATAGATGAATCATCCAAAATAAGCTTGGGCCCAAATAAATATATATATGAAAAAATATTTAATTTCCAATACAAAGGCAAACCTTAATATATATTGGGTCATAAGGAAATATTTAAGCCTTTTCTTTAGAACATTGCAAATATTCAATACAACAATGACACCTTTAATTTCTCTAGGAAATATAATCATGTGACAATCATCAAATATTAGCTCAAGAGTCTTAATCGTCTAACATAATGATATTATGTTCATTATAAAGTAATTAGTGCACTATTCACTATAAGAGTTGGTATGATGAAATGTAAGTAGCTCACTATTATTTCTGAGAAATATTAATATTTAGAATCAACGACCCCATTTCTTAGATAATTTTAGTCTTCAAATACCTCAGTTGTAGATTTGTCTTTGGATAAAGACTCCACAAATTTTGTGCAGATGTATACTCTATCGTGAATCCACTCCTAAGGAGAAGAAATGGGGTTTCATCTAGCCCCTCATAACCACTATTTTGTCATTACCTAAGTAGATTATGGAATAGTTGATTTTCTCACCCTTTTTTGGCTTTATGTACCTCCTTTCATAACTATTTTTTTAGTTTTCACTAATGAATTTATACCACATGTTTTAGCATTTACCTGGTAGGAAGAACTTCCCACCTTCAATGGGAAGCAGGATCTATTGAACCTCTTAGATGTATATGCCCTTAATTTGCTATGTAATAGGACTCTCCTCTGATCTTCACTAGTTTTTTATTGCTCGGTGAGACTGTTGAGATTATTTTGCACTCCCTCTTTCCTTGTATCTATTTTTTTTCTCATTTCAAATTTCTCTTCATTTTGCTATTTTTCTCTTCATTGGTGGAGTTCTCTTGCATGTGAACTACAAAGAAATAACCATATCCAATTTTTAATAATCTTTCCAAAAATTATGACCTATCAAAAAATTTTACAAAAAAATAATAAATTTATAGAGATAATTTTAGTAAAACTTACCTTCAAAGTCTTGAGAATTTGCATAAGCAAAACATAGGTTCAGAGAATAAGGTCATATATAATTTAATAGACTCTTTATTAGGAAGAAAAATTGAAGCTATTTTAAGTCGTGTTGATGTAGCATGGGAAGAGCATAAAGAGATATTAGAAGCATACAAATCCCATGTCGCACTTCAAACTTTTTTAGCATGCTCAATTTCATTTTTGAAGAGACAAATTGATGGCATCATGTTTTTTTTCTAGGATTTATCTAGATGCAGAAAGATGAAAAATAATTGGTGATATGTGCATCAAACTAAAGCTATTGACATATTTTTTTAATGCACATAAGGTGTACACAAGTTTAATAAATGTGGAGCACACCACTTTCTAGGGTAAAACAAGTTACCATATGCCCTCCTTATTTGATGATAAGCTAAAATTGAGGAAAAAGATTGAATTGCGAGAATATATAAGGAATATTCTAGATCCAATTCTTGTTGATATCCATTCAAAAGAAGATAGGATGATAGAAAAATTAGGACCATTTCAAGATGCACTATCTAGTTTAATGCTAGTTTAACCAAAATGGAGGTTGTCGAGATTTCAAGTTTTTTATGAAAAGTACAAGAGGCACCTCATACAAATCCATGTATTTAATAATGAGGGTGGTGGTTCTTTTTATGTAGAGAGTTTCAATTTTGACAATTCTCGAAGTCTTTGAGACCATTTTCAAATTTTTGAACTAGGAACTAGTTGTTGTCTCTCGCCAATTTTTTTAAATTTTGCAATTTTGATCTTTTGGCTTGGTAGCTAATTGAAGATAAATTGATTTATTTATAATTTTATTGTCTATCATATCAAATAGTTTTAGGGACCTACAACAAAGATTTAAGCAACAATGCACATTTTTTTGAAGGAGGTAGCAATCGGCTTAAATTATCACAACAGTAAATAAGTTTGTAGGATTATAAAATTCATTTCCAATATGATACACAAACTCAAGCAGGTAGAACTTCGTCTAGATTATCAAATCCATTTATCACCTATACAGATTAGAAGGTTTTTTTCTTTTGTTAGCTACAACAAAAAAATCTTTTGTCTTTTAGTGTGTCAAGCAGTTACCTACTACCACTATCTATTATAAATGGTGTGAAGATTTTTTGCTCCCTTTTCTTATAAAATGGAATTCAATGCAAAAATATAAAGGTTCTAAAGTTTGGAAAAAATTCCCAATTCTATATGTTTGTGTAGAAAAGAAATTTGCATGGTCTCTTTTCATAGCTACTGTGTTTATGTGACAAAGTCTCAATCACTAACAATAAATGTTGATTGTAATACTAGAGCAAGTTGTGATCAATATATATGATTTCCAAGTTGTCTCCATAATTTATACTTTATAACTCTATAAAATCATTGTCAAGGATACATTGGTTTTGTCTCTACTATCTTTTGTCCTTATGTGTGTTTAAATTTATGCTTCCCTTAAAGTAAAGGACTAGATTGCTTGAATCTCAATACAAGGGTTCTTAAATTACAAATTGGATGTTCAATTAGAACTTATAGATTTATTTTAAGAGGCTAATTCATTCAAATAATGTATTAGAATAGCCATTGCTTCTAATTCAGCATTGAAATCTTTATTTTTTTGTTTCTTCAATTTTGACTCCATAAGCCCTAGGAACATGCATCAATCAAATTGTTTTGTCTTACAAATTCAACATCATTTCAAACTTAAAAAGATTATTTCCTTTTATTTGTTTTGTGTATTTGAGTTTTAGGTTTTAGGTTAGAATCTCGTATTGTCAAGATTGTCTAAAATTAAAGGATATAGTCAAGTTCTATTGTAATCAAACATCATATTGATTTATATATGTTGAGAGTTTATCGATTATCAATATCCAACTAAAAAAAAATTAGGATTTAAAGGATATTGTCAAAGGGGCTCCCATCTAGGTCTAACAGATCTTGAAATCTATAGGATTTCATTGAGATTTACCCACTAATTGAATCATGTGCGTTGGCAACTAACCCAAGGGCTTGTATATTGAACTTGTCTAATTCATAGAGCTTGCTTGGATAATTAGTTAGAACAACTAACATAATCAAACTAACATCATGGTACCCTTTAGATGATAAAATATTTACACTTGTGAATATTCTTAGAGGTGTCATATTCCATCTCATATATTTTAATAGCTTAGATGGCATCTCATAAAAATGATTTTTTTTTTTCGTACATTCTCCATGCTAGTTCATCAACCATCCTACTAAGGTATGTTATCATTCCATACTTCTCATGAAAGGTTAGTCTATGTTGACTCAATGTGCTAAGTATCAAGAAGCCATGTCTCAACCTACACACTCTAACATCCTCCAACTATTTTTACCTTAACTCTAATCATTATGCTCATATTAACAACTAGTACTCCACTTCACTTTGTCTCCTAGCCTATAATTTTCTCAATTTACTTAACCATGTAGCATTTTGTTTCTTCTTTTTAAAAAAATCAATCCTAAAGAGTTCACACCCTTTGATTCTTTTTCCTTTAATTCTAAGTAATGTGTGCAAACCTTGACTTCAAGCAAGGTGTTCTTAAGTTCATTATTAGACCATTATGTGTTCCCACTCGTCAAGTTGTATAGTTCCTAGGCTTTTGCTTCCTTTAATTTTTATTTTGACCTTATCTTTAAGACCTTCTATTCCTTCTTGAAACTTTATATAAATGTTTACAACTTGCATACGCATACCATCCACCTTGATTTCATGTATAGATATTTCATCCTTCCATTAGAAAACACTAAACTATTCAATTTACTAATATTCTTAAATCCAAAATATAATTTTCTAACCTCAAGGCTCGCATAAAAATTAATGTTTATCTCTTCTAGATAAATATCAAGAATTTATGCAAGTAATTGTTCAGAGCTATCTCATATCAAACTTTCCATCACATAAGTCAAAACTTTCTTAAGTTCACAAAGTTCATGAGGCATTCCTCTATACATTTTACTCTTTTCCCAAGATTTCTATACTAACTAGTATATGCCACCAACCACTGAAACAAATACTTAAAGTTATACAAAGGTCTCATATAAAGGGTAATAAATCATTTATCCATGTCATATCCTAGGCATCAAATATCTACAACCTAATGTGTTCCTCACAAACTCTATAAAAAATCCTCAAACAAGTTTTCAGTATATTCCAAGATGATTGACCAAAACTCCACCTGGAAAGCCTCTATCAAAAATTTGACAAATATTGGTATTAAAGCTAAAAATGTTGGTTTCATATTCCTATAAAACTATGTGCACTGTAAAGACCATTTGCGAGCCAAGGAACCACTAGAACATTACAAAGTTTCTTGGTATCATCACGCAAGCACTATGTTTAAGTGCTCATCTAAGGCATGAGAGTGTAGATGAACTATCAGGGTGATGATGGAATTATTATAAATTCTTCTTCAACCTATTCTAATGTATACAAAATTAAATACATCAGGGATGAAGTAAAAAAGGTGATGACATCCAAATATACATTTGCGTGACAAAAATGTACTCACAATGCCTTACATTTCTCATGTTCGTTTAAATTACATTTGCATAGAAATGATACAATATTTGTACACTTCATCCTATTGTACATCTTAAAACATAAAGAGCACATAAGAGACAACAATCTCAAAGTTGTGTGGAGATGGGGTTCCCCTTGTCTAGGTGCACTTTTCTATTGGGGTTTGTTCTTTCTTGTGAGAAAAGTTGTGTTGGTTCTTTAGTATTTTGGAGAGTAAGAGTGGTGTGTGGAAGTGATGGGAGAGGTGAATGCGGTGGAAATTGTAGGGGAGTTTATGTGATTCCACCTCTTGCCTTGGTTGTGGTCTATCTAAGGGTGTTGGTTTCAACTTTGTCTTTGGCAGCTCAGTGTGAGGTGGTTGTTTAGATGTTGTGATTGGGTGTTGCCCCCTACCCAACAATTTGGTGGTATTTGTATAGTGGCTTGGGCCCCTTCCCCTTGTGGTGGATTTTCTTTGTCGTGTAGTGTCTTACTGGGAGAGGAAATTTTTACCTTATGTGGTTGATGAGGCTCGGCCCTGTTCTTTTCAACATGTGCATTGTTTCTTTGGGAACTACTTTTATGGTGGTTGTTACTTTTTAGCCTTGGAGTTCTATTGTGGTTATTGTGTGAGTTTTTCTAACTCATGTTTGGTTGGCCACTATTTGCTGGGAAGATCAGTGGTTTATTTTTATTTCATGTTTTTGTGGTGACTGAAGGTGTGATGGACCATGTTATGGTTGGTGGAAATGTGATTCCCTAGCTCTTGGAGGGGCTTGAGTAAAGGTTTTTTATCTTCATTGCATCTCCTTGTGTATGCTTGAAGGTGTCAATTTTGGTTCTCGATGTGGAATTTTGTCCTTTGAGATTGGGTTTTGATGGGAATTTCTAATAGCTCTAGGTTTATTTTTTCTTTTTGTTTATACTGTCAATGTTAGTTGGTATGGACAACAGCTTTGTTTCTTCTAGGGGCTAGTCGCTTGCTAATAGTTTCCAAGGGCTCGATCTGGTCTTTGGTTGTTTTTGGTAGAAGATGATAGTTGGTTTGGGATTGTGTTGATCCATTTTGAGGTGAGATGTTTTATGATGACCATAGTAAGGGCTTGGTGCACTCAGGTTGCTTCTTCTTCTTCTTTCATAGTTCCTATGGAGTTGGAAGTCTCCTATGGAGGTGGGGACTTATTTCATGAAGGAGGTTGGTAATCTTGAAAGGTCTTCTCATTTATATGAATGCCTAAATATCAGATGGATTTGTGATTGTCTCCCCAGTCCCTTAATCTCTTCCTTATTTTCTCCTATTGAGGTGGGCTCCTTGGCTACTATAGTAGAAAGGAGTGTTGCAGATGGGGGTAGTTCTTCAATTGCAGGGGTGTTTTCCTTTACTTTTTTTATACCATTTTTTTATTCATTGTGAACGCTTGGGGAGCATTTCAAAATCCCTATGTTATTTTTTTCCACCTTTATCAATGGTGTTTGTCTACTATTAATGGCATCTTTTGGCCTATTTACTATAAGTGGCCAATCATGGCCTTTTCAAGAAAGGTGGGAAAATCTATTGGCACTGTGCCCCTTGTGGCCTTGACATGTAACAACTAACACCTCTTCTATTGTGTGGTTGACATCTTCACAACCCTACGCTAGTGTTTATGTGTTGTTAGTGTGTTGTGCCTATACGCCCTCAGGTTGTAGAACTGTAAGGGGTCAACACCCTTGTTTTCGTTGCTTATCAATATAAAAAACAATCTTAAACACACCATAATGTTTGTGCTACCACAATTCATAGGTCATATATATAGAAAAAGATGTTAGATTGTGTTACAAGTATTTAACAATCATCAAGTAGTATCCCATTTTGTATCAAAGTGTTATATTCTCATAGTAATTTTCAATTAGATGTGATGTTTTATTATTATTTTGCTATGTATTTCCTGTATTATTAGTAGATTTATAAGTATAATTCACAATTTTGGGAGTGTAAGGGTTCACATTGATTCTATCTTTTTATGAAATTGTCCTATTGTGTTTGTAATTAAACCCAAATTAAACCTTAACTAGAATTGAATGTTTATGTACCCCGAATCTAAATAATTTTAACCAATTGTGCACTCAATCCTAACTATAACCTTTATCAAACGATGATTGAATTTGAACCCTAATTGAATCATCTTTAATTGAACCCTAATCCTAAACTTGACCATAACTTTATTCCAACCCCTATCCATAACCCTCACTCTAAGTTTTTTCTTACAACCCTAACCCAAACCTTAACTCTAAACATAACCCTAAGTGAACACTAACCCTTATTGGACCCTAATCCTAACCTTATTTGAACCTTGAACCTAACCCTAATCTTGAACCTTAATTGAAACATAATTGCAATAAACACTAACTCTAACCCTTACCCTAATTGAATCCTTATAAAATTCATACCCTAATAAAATGCTAACATTATTTGAACCCCAACCCTAACCTATTTAAGAACCCTAACTCTTTCCCTAACTAAATGCCTACCCCTATTGAACTGTTACCCTTCTTAAACTCTTGCCCTTATAAAATCTAAGCCTAACCCTAACTAAACCCCAACATCAATCTAACCCTTATTGACCCCAAACTCTAATCCTAATTAAACTCTAATTCTAACACTAACACTTAGTATAATTCAAACTTAAACTCTGATCGTAATTAAACTTGAACTCGAACTCTAGTATAACACTAACACTTAAGTAAAATTCAAACTCAAACCCTAATCCTAGCCTTAATTATAACCCTAACATTGGTTCTAAATATCCCTAACTCTAACCTTAATTTTAACCTTCTCCTAACCATAATGATAACCATAATTATAATCCTAACACTAATTATAGCTCTAACCTAACCCTAACTTAACCATATAAATCTATATAGATTATAAAAGTAACATTAATTTTAACACCCTAACTCTTATTGAACACTATTTCTAACCCTAGCCTTAACTCTAACATTAGGTTTAACTCTATCCCTAGCATAAACCCTAACTTTAACATTAGCATTAACATTGATTATATACCACATGTATCTTTTGAACTTTTAGAGAAAATTCTAATAGTAACACTAATTCTAACCCTACACCTAACTCTAATCCTAACATTAGTTATTACATATATAAGCTTAAGCTTAACCCTAACTCTAACACTTAACCTAACTCTATCACTAATTACAACTCTAACTATGAACCAAACCTTAAATTACCATTAATTCTAACCATATCTATAACTCTAATATACAACTTATTCTAACTCTAATTTTAATCCAAAATTAACACTAGTTTAAATTGTAACTCTAATCCTAAAATTATACCTAACTCTTACACTAATTGTATCTTTAACCTTTTCATGTCCATAATTTTTAATTGTGGAAATAACACAACCCAACCATATTTTTTATGAAAGCACGAATTCCATTCAACTATATTCACATCTTGATGATATGATGTCTAGCATGAGCACTCAAGGATGCACACTTTAAGACAAAGACTAGCCTTATCTTATATTACATTAGCCTCCATCCCAAGGTATGTGAAAGGAAGCTATATCACACCTGACCTTGTTTCTCCTCACCTTGCCTTCTAGGCGACATGCTTACTTAATATTGCATGAATAATATTATCAAGTGCTCATGATAATCATCATGTTAGGCATGATATTAGATTAAATTGTTGCAAGTTAAAAAAATTGAGATTTGTATTATGTTTGCATGTTATAATGAGGGGCACAACAAACCCTAGTCCTAACCCTAAAACTAACACAATTTAAACTCTAACTATTATTTAATTACATAAATCTATATAAAATTATAACATTTAACTCTAATATTTATTTATTTTAATCAAAAAGTGACAAAGCACTTATATTTTAATATTATTATTTTATTTTTATTTTTATTTTTATTTTTATTAATGCTAATATTAAAAATATATTAATTATAATTATGCTTAAGGATTGAATATTACAATTGAGTCTAAGGTTCAATTAAGGATATGGTTTATTTGAGGTTAGGATCCAACCTACAATGAGGGTCAAGTATACAACTCAATTAGGATTACTATTAGTATTAGGGTTTAATTATGAGTACAATTAAATTAGGGTTAAGGTTAAAGATGTGATTAGGGTTGACTTAGGGTTATTGTTCACTTTTGAGTTAAAATTAAGGTTAGGATACTATAATAAAGCTTGAGGTCAAGATTAGAGTTGGGATTAAAATAGGGAAGGTTAAGGTTCAATTAAGGTTAGAATTAGGGTTCAATCAATGTTACAGTTAGGGTTCAATTAGTAATGGTTAGTGTTCAATTAGAGTTGGGATTAAATTAAGGTTTAAAGTTTGGGGTAAACTTGAATTAAGGTTATAGTTTAATCAAGGTTTAAGATGGATTAAGGTTAGAGCTAGAATAGGATTAGTATCCAACAACAGTTAGAAATAGCTTTAGGGTTCAATTAGTGTTATCTATAATTTAATTAAGATCAAGGTTAGAGTTCATTACAATGAGTGTTCACTTAGCAATTATATCTAAAATTTAATTAGCTTTCAATTAGGGTTTGGGTTAACATTTTAGAATTTGGAGTCAACATTAAAGTTCAATTAGGTTACAATTTAATTAAGGTCAAAGCCAAGGTTAAAATCCAAATAAGATAAGATTAGAATTCAATTAGAGTTAGTATGGGTTACACTTCAATTGGGGTTAGGGTTCCATCAAGGCTAACATTTAATTATGAATTAGGTTTTAATTAGGGTTTAATTACAATTAAGGTATGGGATCAATAAGAGTGAGGGTTACAATTAAGGTTGGGATATAATTAGGGTTAGCATATGGATTTGGGTTCAATAGTAGTTAAGATTAGAGTTAGATTAGAATTGTAATTAATATTAAGGTTAAATTTATGGTTATCATTATGACTGAGGTTTAGGTTAGAATTTAATTTAGAAATAATGTTAATATAAAAATCAAGATTAGACTTATATAATGTATATTAATTGAATATGATGGATTTATGTGAGTTGCCTTCTTTTATTCAAAATGGCATTGTTTATGACGATAGTTCTCTTCCATGTCTATTTTTTCATATAAATTTATGAAACATATAGGCTATTGAGATAGAGTGGAAATTACCAATCTTAGCATTGACCATGTTATTAGGAATTCTTGATAAATATAACCAATTCTGCCATAAAGCAGGAGCATTCATTAATTACAATATAGACCAAATTTGCTAAATAATATGACGCCAGACCAAAAAAGTCTACGAGAGAACAAGAAACAATATAAAATTGCAGGTGGAAAATACTGTAAAAAAGGGATTGACGATGGAAGAAATTTTTCCAGATTTATTAGAAACATCCCACTAGGTTTGTGTAAATAAGTGGAAAAATAGATCATTCAATTCAACACCTGAATTAGTGCATGCGAAGGAGCAGCAAAATCGAACATACGTAATCGGAGTTTGTTGGGAAACGTGGCTTTGCATGGCACTTCTGCACTAGGAAGCTGTAATCTAAATGATTTCCATACAACATCACGCTGGTGGATTATAGACTGCCTTTCTCAATTACACTTGTACACCAAAGGAAGGCTCCAAAATCTAACCTTCAGAATGGTATACTACCGAGGCAAGAAGTCCAAGTTCATATTGCATTTCAACTGTAAAATCATCGGCAAGGATCTACATACCCACAATAAATTATTCACGACGCTCAGGGACAAGAATTTCTTAGAGAAGCGGGTTTATAAGGCATCTTGACATCTGCACATTTCTCATTGGAACCTCGAAAGTCACACTTTTCCCATCAGCTCAATTAACAAAGCATAAATGTCTTCAATTTCACTTTCCAAGCTCAGATCTACCCCTTGCGGAAAATGGTTTAATCTTTTTGGTTCATTTAGACATTTTTAAAATTTGTGAAAATCTAACCCCCGCTAGAAAATGTTAAACAATACACCAGTTTTGATGCTCTGTAATTATGTCCTTTGGTTTCTTTACATATATGTTGTCTACCCAACCAAAAGAAAGTCTCGTTGCTGTTGATAGTTCGCCTGTTATTCGGGCTACAATCTCTATTCTTACTGTTAAGTCTCTAAATCTTTTGTTTACAATTTGGCCCTTGGCTGAAAGGAATACTTATTGTTTCATTGCAATGTGGGTTTATAAATGCTATCAAATGGAAATTTCTCGTGATTTTTATGCATGGTTCAATGTAGCTGATAGACTTTTACACAAATTTTGACTTGATACTTCAAGAATATGTCTCTCGTCTTTAAAGAAAATTGAAAAGAACTAAGCAGACGAATCAATGTGTGGGTTGAAGAAAATGTCGTGGCAAAATTCTCAAGTAAAAATATAAATGCAGGTTTTGGGTGTGCCCCAAACATATGATAAAAATGTCAGCCGCCAATATAAATAAAATTATAAACAATTAGCTCAAGTACCTGATCATTATCATTCTCATTTACACACGCTCTGCATTCAAAACACGGCCTCCTCCTTTAGAATGCACCACAGATAATTTTTAGCCTGCTTGAGTTTCAATGCAGTGAAATTCAATATTTGTAGCCTGTAATTCTACACAAATAAATACACAGCGAATTGGCTTCACGCCTTTGCTTCCAGGAAGACGAAGTAGCATCGTTGGCGCTAATTTTTGCGCTGTTAAATATTAAAATAATGGTTGCATGGCCTATTACAACTGACAAATGACACCAATAGATTGCAAGTGAGATTCAGAGATACAATCGCCATAATCATTCTCCCTCTTTCTTTACTTCACAAATTCAATCTCATCTACCTCTCATATCATCCTTGAGCTCAAAGAAACAATATGTATTCCATCTTAAGATCCATAAAATGCATCTGTATCTTTTTATAAGAACCAAATCAACCCTACTTTTCTCTGAGTTCCCCACCACTCAAACCATCCATACAAAATAGACAAATCACTAAACAATGTATTTATTGAATTGAAGGACATACTGTAATGCATTTTTTGCATTCATCAAATCCAGCAATCACCTTCAGTCAGGGATTCAAATCCTTAGCGGGAAAATTGATAAAAGCAGCAACATCTATGCTAAAATCAGCTGAGCGAACAAAATTATTCTCCTCTTGATTCTACAGCACAACCTGGAGAATTCTGCAACCAGACTAATTGAAGACAAACATATTACTCAACCAATACCACAAACTAGTTGCACAGATATTTCGACAATATGGGCACATTAGGCAGATACTCCAGCTGCATTGTAATCTTCAGGCTAGTTTAATAGCTGTGCCTGCCTCTGGTGTCTTTACAAAAATAAAATATAAAAGCAATATTCTTGAAATGATTCTCACGCAAAGTTTAATAGGCATTTCTTGCAGCCATTCAGGCTTCAACTGACCACTCTTCCACTAAACCTTCTTTCATGCTGATTTGAACCACAAGACTGCCAGTTATGCAGGTCAATTTAAACCATGCTCAGTTTTTGTTTACCCAGGCTTGTGCTGCCACTATAGAACGCCTCTCGGCATAATAACAAGGAACTGGAGCACATTTCATGTAAAATTACATGAATTGAAAATTCCAATCTACCAAATATAAAAAAATTTAATCTTACATCATAAGAAATATTTCTAAACATACCATAGAAGAGATATTAGAGATATTGTTATTCAAAATGATGAAAATCCAATAGGCATACCTTTAAAATTTGAGATGATGTAAATTCTGGACCAAGATTTTGCAGATAAGCTAAAAAATAGTGAAGTAAATATAAGGGGATCAAATCGGTATAAACTAACACAGAAGCTAAAATATATGGAAAAGGCTAAATAATGGAAAACCACACTCAGTTTTTGTTTACCCAGGCTTGTGCTGCCACTATAGAACGCCTCTTGGCATAATAACAAGGAACTGGAGCACATTTCATGTAAAATTACATGAATTGAAAATTCCAATCTACCAAATATAAAAAAATTTAATCTTACATCATTAGAAATATTTCTAAACCTACCATAGAAGAGATATTAGAGATATTGTTACCATTGTCTAATTAAAAATATTCATATTTACGAACAAACATAAGATAAAATATCATTACACTGTCTGAATCACTTGCTAGAAATAGCGTAGTTATAGGAAGAATCAGGATTTCATTGCAATGTAAAGTTGTCATCCTCATTTTTGACCCAAGCCAGTTTTTTTTCCTAGATACAAAACTAATTGCACGCATTGAAACATTTAATCTACCAAAAGTACAATGCAGAACATGTGAAATCATGATTCAATATAATTAGTAAGAAAAATACCCAAGTTTTTACAATTCATATGGTTTTAACTTTTTATTGTAAAAACTACATGACTTAGAGAGACCAAGTCAAAAGCACCATATGAATTGTACTGGCTAAAGTTGAGTCAGCACATCCAAAGTTGAATGAAAATGGTAAAAAAAATTATTGTAATGTAAAAATTACACTGTTAGAGATATTATACCAGCTAAAATTGACTCAGCATCCTCTAAGTTTAATGAAAATGGTAATAAAAGAATCTTCTGATGTTGAAGAGAATCAAGTAACACTACATTTGTCATGGGCAAAGTGTGTTCCAAACTTGTATTAAGTCAAGTTCAGGGACAAGCAGAATTCAGCTATTTTCAAAGATTTGCTTAAAGACTTAAATTTTTAAAATAAAAAAAATATTCACCAGTAGACGATAGAAAAAGTAAAAAAAGAACTAAGAGATTTATGCTAAAAACGTAAAGATACAAACTAGATGTTACATGAGATGTTAATGCAACGATCAATGCAAGAGAATAAATGAGGAAGTAGCTCTCTGTGGTTGCGTTGATGGGTTTCAATACCTTCTGCAACAAATTTATGTCTTTGGGATGTAGAATGGTTGTTATTGAGTGAATGTATTCTAAAATTCTCATGAACTAAAAATTGAACCATTGGTCAATATCTGCAATCATTCAAAATGATGAAAATCCAACAGGCATACCTTTAAAATTTGAGATGATGTAAATTCTGGACCAAGACTTTGCATATAAGCTAAAAAAATAGTGAAGTAAATATAAGGAGATCAAATCGGTATAAACTAACACAGAAGCTAAAATATATGGAAAAGGCTAAATAATGGAACAAAAACCAATTGGCCATTTCTTTAGAAAGGAAGAGTTGAATAAAGAAATAAAAACAGCTGAGAGAGAGACAGACATAAGGGAGGAAGGGATGAAATAGACATTCTAGCAAATAAATTTTACAGTATGAAAATATGTTAATTAATTTTACATGATAATAATAAAACACAGTTTATTGTTAAATTATAATAAAACTACTCACAATATTTACCAAATATTGAAAGAAAGATAATGAAAAAGTTCACATACATAAAATCTAAGATAAGCCCTCTTTCCAGCATGTGCAGATATCACTAGAGAATGGCTAAGACGTTTAGCACTGTGTGTGTGAACTACTTTACTTTTCAGCTAGCAAGCAAGACGTCCTGCATAAACATCTTTCTATGTACAGAAATTCTTCTAAATGACATGTCCTAAGAACTTGATGTTCTGCCAACTGAAGAAGAAGCCTTGAACTATCAAGCACTAAAGCCTCTTTGGAGTGAACTGAAGTATCCCGGTGGAACTTGAGTGCATGCTTCAGACGAAACTCTGGCCATTGTATCAACGCTAATCTTCTCATTGCATATATTTGCTAAAGCACGCATGTGCTTCATGCCATATTGGGATAGGGACCCACAGTGTGATTCAAAAGTTCGTACCTGTTACAAGTCAATGTTAAGAACTGTATTGCTGATGGAAAAATGTCTTGTCCAAAGCTTTATCTACTTGTTCTTCCTTCAATATATAGCCATATAAATATCTATGATATCTTCTACAAATCCAAAGTCCAGACTATCAACTGATAGAATTATGATGCTTAAAAATGAGAGGATGAGAATTTAGTTGTGAGGTTACCATTGTCTTAAGACAGTCCCAGTCATCCACCAGAGGCTCTCCTGGCGTTCTGACAAAATTCAAAACTACAGGACCCTTTTCTAATCCAAACAAAAGATTTCCAACAAGCTTCACACTCTTGTCAAGATGCATACGATGAGACATGAATTCTACAATTTTTTCCTGTGCATTCAGCTTTTCTGGAGAGCCTTCCTTGGACTTTTTATACTGCAAATAACCAAATAAAGCAATACGCTCAAACTTAATATTATTTTTATAAGAAAATAAATTATAACTTTGATCATAATCAACATTTGTTTCTAGAAAGCGTAATTTTGACAAATGCTATATCATACTGAAATGGTGATTAGAGTAGGAAATGTCTGTGCTAGAAGATGATGAAAATAATGCACAATTACCAGACAGGGACTAGAATTGCAGGAGACTGGTCTTTGAGATGACAAATACAAAAACTATTAAATATTAAGTTTAGAAAAACAAAACACGCAATCGCTATACAACTTCAAAAGATTAAAATGCTTAAAAAATTAAAAAAAAATCAACATTTTAAAGTACTATGAAAAATTGTAACAAAAGTAATAATTAATTATAGTCATATTTGATAATCACCATCGTGACATTAATAGTTAAATTGTAAACCATAATCACCAAGAGACGGCAGATGGGAAGTGGGATTATTTAAAAAGATGGTAATATTTTCAATCAGTTGATAAAACTTCAGCACTAGACATCAGATCCCTTTTACTGTTTCTCTTCTCACTAATACTTTGTTGGACTTTGATTTTTAAAAAGTACTGCTAGCTAAAAACTTGTATTTTTATGAAACAAAAAATTACAATTCCCGATGTATTTGGGAAAAAATAACTAATGTTATTCATATCATATATATGAAACTTCTACGGGAAGTCTCTCAGTTTTCAAAGAAATTTCCAAAGCATATAGAGATGCAGAAATTTCATCTGAAATCCCCAGACATTTGGAGATGCCCCCATGTATCTCTGAGGCGAGATGCATTTCTGGTAGAGGAGATGAGTACACATCTTTGGATAACTACAAAATTATTAAAAAAACAAAGACAATTATACCATACCCTTTCAAAATTTCAATATAAAAAAACATCGGGCAAAACATCAAAACAATATTAAATTGTTTGTGTCATTAAAACTTTCACAACACAAATTTGACCTACAAACCTTTTGCCAGAAGTAAAGAATATCTGCATCTCGTTGGTTTATGGCTCTTGCCTCCATATCTTCAAATAGCGGTAAGCTGTTCTCAGGGGCCAAAGTAGCATTAGCATTTGCAGAGTCAAATCCCATATACAGATATAACTGCTCTTTGCTGATGCTGACATCACCATATTGCATAACATGTGAGCCAGACACGTATGTGTTATGGTTAGAGGTTCTGAGCTTAACCTGTAAAACATCTGACAAATTAATATACCAAAGCTGGAAATTAACAACATAGAGATTCAGATCTCTCGAATTCAAAACAAAAAGATAAAGCACAATTGTTCTGCAGTTCTACTTCTTGTCATCCAACATAAAAAAGTCAGATCTGACCTATTAGCAGCAAAACAACAAGATAACAAATCTGACAATTGATGAACCTTTGCAGCGCACACAACTTTAAATAAACTTACAGTTGGGCCTTTGTAAACTAATGGTTGAAAAGAAACACTAATGACATTAATAAATTATTTATTAGCTAATCTACAAAGTCAGAAGAAAAGCTAAAATGTAAGGATGCACTAGCCATGTTGAAGAACTTCATTTTACCATTAACTAATAGAAACCTAAAATATCCCTCACAAAAGAGATCGATTCAATACCAATCATCAGGTATTAGTTACTACAGTTATGAATATAATAGCAGACTGAAAATTGCCACAGAATAAACAAGAAACAAAAAAAATCATTCAGTGAGCATAGGATGTGAATTATTATTTAGTATTGTAGAACTTTACCAATATAACTTGTACATGAACGATAATACATTTTGTTATACTATTAAAACAAAAAAGTTAGATATTGACTACAGAATGAAATAAGAACATGGGCTCGAGGCCTTTTAACAGTTTTCCGATGAAAGAGTTCCCACTCTGGAAAGATGTTGCAGAAAATTACCTAATTAACTGGGACATGGATATCGTATATATAAAAACTACGCAGCGATCTTTATAGATCTAAACTACTTTCACTGGAACAGACTCAACAATTTTCTATTTTCAATATTGTTCAAGGATTATTAATTTATTTCTAAATATTCTCACTGATTTGATCCCTTTGCCTTCATTTTAATCATTTATAATTTTGTATATCGTAGCCACTAACATTCTGCTTTCTTTTACTAAGGATCAGCACTAATATTAGAACATCTTATTGCAGTATAAGCAGGCCAGACCCATTTTCAGCACTCCAGGGTCTCACTTATATTTTACTCAAAAACCTCCATGACATCCTCTTGAGTAATAAGGAAGCCATACTTTTGTGTGGTGATTTGAACATTAGCCATTATTCTTACAAATACACCATTCTAATTTTACTACTACACCATGATTCATTTTATTTTAGTTTCTCTTTATTTTCATAAGTTCTGAAATGTATAGATGTTCATATCTATGAGAATTTATCTTTATATTTAGTATTATTTTTTGTGTTCTACAGTTTATGGGAAAATCATTTGTATTTTAATCTAATAGAGCTCTGTATGAAATATATATATATATATATAGAGAGAGAGAGAGAGAGAGTCTGATATTCAAATGTGATAAAAGTGAAACAATTTCCAGAGTCTGATATTCAGGGTGCCTAGGATTTGTTCATAAAAAAAATTGAATTTAAAACAAGATAACTCGACAATAGCAAACAAGGACCACAACAGAAAAGGTGTTATTTTAAAATCAAAGTACAAGGCTACTCAAAGCTAGCTATATTTTCAATTAACTGATAAACTATGAACAAAGGCATCTTGAGTTTCATTGTTTTATATCTTTGTTCAAGTACGCCTTTTGGGTTTTGATAAGAAAATTTTCTGCTAGAACACTCTTAAATTTTATGCAAAAAAATTAAAAATAGAAAATTACAAGTCCATTCCATTAGTTCCTTTGGCTCTTGTAAACCAGATATCACAACTTGAGGAAATACCAGCGTAATTAATACAGTATATCTAAGGAATGTCTGAAGGAAGTTTCCCAATTTTTAAGGGATGCTTCCAAAATATGTATAGAGAAGATAAGAAAATTCATCTTTAGTTATCTGATGTGTATAATATCACCATATCTCAAAAAAACACCTAGAGAGTACAGTCTCAATTTATTTTGTTTACTTAAAAGCTATTTTATTTTTATTTGAAGAGTAATATTGAATGTAACTTTTAATTTTACTTATAGAAAAGTCATCGTTAATTAATTAAAAGTCACTATTCAGTATTGGGTTTAGATTTATCTAAGATAAATATGCTAGTAGACACTTTTTACATATAGAAATATAAATAAGCTAATAATGTTTTTTAAATTCAGATTAAGTTACTAATATACGTTTATCTATAAATTTAGTATATAACACTATAATATAATTATTAAATCTAATATATACTGTTATAACCTCATAATATACTATGTTACCAAATTCTTCCTTGGCAACCCCAAAGTCTGGTCCAGTTCTTGCAAAAGTCTGGTCCTTATCATATTCTTGCAAAAGTCTGCCGCAGACATTCAAAGTCTGCCAAAAGTCTGTCAGACGAACCCAGCACAAATTTTGCCATTTTTATGGTGAATTTGCAAATCTGCAACAGGACCCAGGTCAAATTTGGTCAAAAATGGATTTTTTGACCTTTTAAAAGTTTTTCTTTTGGTCTATTTTAGTCAACCCAACCCTCCAACCCTAAAATAGACCACTAAAAAGGCCAAAAAGGCAAAACATATGTAATTTGGACTAAAACATTAATATATATGGTGGTGTATTGTTCTATGTTGCTTTACTATTAGCATAGTGGTGTATGAAATTATTTGATGCTGCACATATATATATATGTGTGTGTGTGTGTGTGTAAATATATATTAAAGAAAACATATATTTTTGTACGGACGAACCCAAAACGAATTTGAACCCACCCCCAAAAAATTTTGAACGAATTTCAAACTCGAATCTTGAACCCGCATTCGAACCCTAATCAGAACCGGCAAACTAGATAATATATATAACATATAGTTATCTAACTAATATAAAATCTATGTAACTTAAATAAAAGTATAAATCAATATAAATGTTTTGTTATATTATGAATAAATGTTATTTGTAATATATAACATATCAATTATCATACTTGCTTATTATAGATATATATTCAATTTATTATCTAACTATATATTCAATTGTATAGTTATTGTAAGAGCATTGTATACTTATCTTATTTACCAAAGTATATAGTTATTTCATTAAAATTATTTCATTCACCATAGCTAAATGAAAATTACCATGCACACAAATACAATAGCTTTATAGAGTTTCAAAACTTTTCTATGTTGGTCATAAATTTTATTCGTTTAGTGTTTTTTTATTTATTTTGTATGTTGGTCCTTAATAGTTTTCTTTAACATGGCCATGCCATTAAACTCCCACCTCTTGTTGCCACTCTAGTTGGACCAGATACCTCACACTTTAATACCATTAATCACGTGTAATCTGTTCAATAACTCCCAAAGTCTTATTGACAAATCTAGCTTCAATGTGAGCTTGACGCCAACCGCAATAAACTACTTCATACTAAATTGGTCATCTTCTAGCATATCGCATCACTCTACCCCTTTCTCTCTAATCTCTACAATAACATGGCAAGGTATTGCACAAGGGACTTCATGGAACAGTTGTTTTGACAATTAAGTGACTCAGTAGTCATGTACAAGTGCAAAATGTCACTTAAAATTCACATATAGATTCAATTAGAGTGCCCAATCCCACTCATTAGGACATTTCAATCATCAGCAGTGGTGTTTGGGTCTCCAAAATTCATTACCAATGTGCAAAACAATTCTTTCTCAAGTTACTAACCCATAATGTGAAGACAACAAGAATAACGCACAGTATTAAATAGCATTCATAATTCTCTTACAAGACCATCTATTCTGAAAGCAATTTCATTATTTGGCATTAATCGATACATTTGGCAAATGCTTATTTAAATTCCTAATTTGTATGCAGGAAGGCTCTAGTGACATCAATATTGAGAATTCAAGATACCCTAGGAAAACCACCAATTACATACATGTTGTAGAGCACTATTGGCAATCAGAAAAGATTTCCAATGTAGATTATTGACCTTTCTTATTTTAAGTTGTGTAAGTCTTGTGGAACACCAATTCGAATTGGGCATCGACTTGCATAAGATGTTTTTTCCCTACGAATCACATCTCATCAATTGGGATCTACTTAATTCATTTCATCTTCAGCTCAAGCAAGCCCTTAATAAGTCTGCATTTTTCTGAGATTTTTATGGGAGGGACAAAGTGCATCAAGGACTCGGAAGTGTTGAAAGCTTTTACAAGAACCAAGAGCAAGGGGTGTCATCAAGAAATATCATTTGATATATTTGATGTTGAATGACCCTAGTAAGGGAAAAAATCACACAATTGTAGAACATACATAATCATTCACAAAGAGCCCACACTACGCCCCAATATGTATTCTCTCATATACCAGTCCTTTTCCTTTTCCCCCGTATTGTCTATCTCAAAAATGGAAATGCTTGTCATGGATAAGCATATTTGAGCACCACATGTGATACCTATAACTTACAAAACTAGAAGCATAATCCATTTGTGTCTTGTAGTACCTTCAAAGCAATGTGTCATTATGACTAACATAATGGTCAAAATTCAAATGAATGCACCTCAAGTTCATCCCACTTTTTTATCCCAACAAACATCAACTCAAAAGTCAAATGATCTCATCCATAATTCATTAGTTTTAGATGATCTGTTCCATATTAAGTTTTGAGAATCTCATCCATGTTCATGGCACTATACATGATGTATGGTTTGTTGTTTAAAACCCCAGCAAGTACTATGGAAATTTTCTCCAAGGAATAATTGCAACACTCCTTCAGCCTGCTGATAAATGTAAAGGAGAGAAGCATGTTAGTCCTCCGGGGGATCCTAAATCTGTTGAGGCCAAAATATTCAAAGGCACCATCCAACATATTGATTCTGATGTTGAAATCACTGATGAGGCTAATACCCCCCGCTGTTCTGTGAGGCTGACTACCAAACCGCCTGAAAAAGAGAAAACCCTCAAGGACCCTTCTTCTAAGGATACAGGTGACTCGGTGAGTGCGAAGGAAGAAGATAATTCCCCTGAAAATGGCCCTTTCTCATGCTGCCACTGGACCTTCCCCTGCTTCCACAGGCCCTTCCCCTGCTGCCAGTAATTCCACCCATATTTCTGAAAGCCTCACTACTTTTGTCAACCCTACCCTTAACCTAATACCCATGCCAACTCGCCTTCTCCCACTTTGAAGATTGACAAGAATATGGTTATTGAAGAAGCCAGTAGCATCAAGGAGGAAGCGGACAGTAAGCTGCTTGATATTATGAATAATGTGGATGGTCTGGACACTAAAGTGTAGGAGGTTTTCAGCAGACTGGATGCGGTGGATATAAGGATTCAAGAGATCACTAGGTTCGCGATGAAAGTTATGCACAGTTCAGCAACTTCCCTCTATCTGCTGCAGGAACAGGTTAACAAAGGAAAGCTGAAAGATGGGGATGAATATAAGGACCTCTTCAAGTTCCTCACTGAGGAATGGGCAAGGATGATGCTGTCCAAGCCCAGTAAAAGCAAAAAGAATTAGTGATGGGTTCTGTTTGGTGATTTGTTGGGTTTTCTGGTGACCCTTGTAGCCTTAGTCGTTTTAGTACTGGTTTTACTTTCAGCTGGTTTACTCTGAACTTTATGCACTTTAGCCCTGTATGGCATACTATAGCTTTTACTAAGACTCTGATAAACTTTCGTAGATTTGCTGGTTTATGTTCAAAGATGGTTACCTTGTGTATTGTTTTTGATAGGGGAAAGTTGTAGGTGGCTGTTCCTATGCTGTTATTCTGCTGACAGATGGTTATCTGCTGTTAATTATCTGTGTCTGTACAAGGGTCGGCCCCCTAGTTTTGGCTGCTTTTAATATCAAAAACAATAACTTTGCAGGTTTTCACAAAACCTTCTGGCAACTTTTTGGCAGAAAAGGACAAATATCACAAAACTCATAAGAAAAAATTATGCCAAAACTCATTAAAAGTTTTATTTTAAAAAAGGGTTCACGATTTATTTTCACATTTTTTGCATACAGCAGATTGACACAAGCAAGCATATCAGAAATTTCACAAAACCTTCTGGCAATGTTTTGGCAGAAAAGGACAAATATCACAAAACTCACAAGAAAAAAATCATGCCAAAAATCATTAAAAGTTTTATTTTCAAAAAGGGGTCACAGTTTATTTTCACTGTTTTTTCAGACAACAGATTGACGCGAGCAAGAAAATCACAAATTTCACAAAACCTCCTGGCAATTTTTTGGCAGAAAAGGACAAACATCACAAAACTCACAAGAAAAAATCATGCCAAAACTCATTAAAAGTTTTATTTTAATTTTTAAAAAAGGGGTCACAATTTCTTTTCACTTTTTTTCAGACAACAGATTGACACAAGCAAGCAAATCACAAAGACTTCATTGACGACGTCTAGGGCACAGTAAAGGAGGTCATCCTATGCTAAGCTGAGTATGTTTTTAACCAGGCTAACAATATAAACTCTGAGGTTCTGGGTGCATCACTCATTTTTCTTATGCATACATTGCTCACCAATAAAAAACATATTATACTCTTACCTATTACATCTCTTTCTTGCTTTTGATGTATATGTAAATAATTTTAGTATGTTTGTGTATATACATCCTGCAGCTTACTAAAAGAAGCTGCCAGCTCAATTTTCATGGTAAATTGAAAAATTTGCCAACAAAATTTACTAATACCGTGATCAGTAAATTGTCTGGTAAAACGTTATGAAATTTAACAAATAAAGGACTAGAAAGCCTTAATATGTATACTTACAAGGTTATACTGATGCTTCAAGGTTTCCTTCTTTAAGTTGTTCGTCTCACTGGCAATGCAATTAAGAACTATTAATAAATCATTTTCAGTAGTTGGCACTGGAAGCAATTAGTTAGTTGGATAAAATTTAATAATGAACAAATAGGTAAAGTCAAACCTGTCTTCCATCCAGGCAACACTATAAAGATCTCCAAGACAGGTATCATATTCTGAAGGAGGCGAGGGCTCCATTCCAGGACAGTATGTTCCCCAGCTATTCTCATCAGCACCTGCTGCTGTTGTAGCATATATATTCAGGTCTTTTGGTAGAAGACCTTCAAAAATGCTTCCACTTTCACATGCTTCAATATAGATCACCTATTAATGCAAAGAAAATATTGATGATCCACTAAAAATATTTCATTACAAACTTGATAGTGCCAGATGCATCATAACATGCTACTTGTAACACTAGATAAAATGAAAACACGATCTTTGAATGCAAACAAAGAATGAAGAGTTGTTTAGCAACTGAAAGGAAGCAACAGTACTAAAACTTATTGCACTTACACACCATTTCTTTATAGGTACCAGCATCATGTTTCTTTTTCAGGACTTCCACAAAATCATGTGCATAAAGATAAGGAGGAATAGGCATCCCTACAACCAATTTTATTAACCATATCAATAAGACACAGAAGCACTATCATCCATGTATTTATAAAGAGAAGAATTCCTAAGAGATCAAAACACAGCAGAATGCAACACTTCTGGGTTAAATAACCTCTTTACAAAAAACCCGTTTACAATAATCCAAATATGAATCTGTATCAAGAAGAGTCACAGGTAACTATACCAAAAGTCTAAATAAATTGAGATGAGTTACCAAAAAGGATATAGTTTAAAAAAACTGTCATCAATATAGTTCATCTGCTACAACACCAATAAGTTTGGTTATTTATTTCACCTTAATGACATCTGCCACCATCACAGCAAAATTTACTCCACACAAATCAAAACTAAACAGTTTACTGTACTGGTGAATATCCTCAGTGGATCATATTAAGGGTTAATGCTCGTATTGAACTGCTGTATAAATAAAAGAAAAATTTACATTAATCCATGATGCAGGAGCATCCTGAGATGTGAGAGCAATCTGCATCAACCAAAAATGTTTTATTTAATTTTTGCAATAGTTTAATTTTAAATGTTTTAGTGAATAAATTTGATTTAATAAGGCCTAAAATCAAGGTTGCACGGGGACGGGGGTACATGGGTACTTTGGGTACGGGTACGGGTACGGGTACGACTATATTTAAAAATAGGGGACGGGGGTACTTGGGTACATCAATTTTTTAATTTAATATTTTATAGAAAGTCTGAAAATATGAGTCATGACTTTGAGTTTTCAAACCAAGAACAGTGATAAAGTTTGCAGATGTAATGTATTGTTTTCAGTTTCAGATTTGCAATATGTTTGTAATAATATATATGTTAAATGTTTAGATGCATAACAGACAAAACAAACTTTAAACATGAACAAGAAGATCATAAATCATATAAAAATAACATATTGCAAATGATAAACTTCTGACTTGAATAGTGATAAAGTTTACTATTAATCAGTATTGTATCAAAGTTTCAAACTGATTGCATGTTGAATTAAGCTTGATAAACAGCAAGCTGATAAGCTGATAGGCAAACAAAAATCAGAAATCTTAATCAAGTTCATTAACTATGATGCTCTCCACCAAGTACCCACCAAGTACCCGTTGAGTACCCAGTACGTGGGTACATGTACCAGTACCCGTTACGCATCCCAGAGGTGTGGGTACGAGTACCCATGCAACCTAGCCTAAAATATTTGATGAATCATTTGGCCAAGTCCTAAGGTTTAATCTGGCATAGGAGTTTGACACGTGTCCCCAGCATCTTCTTGGCATATTCTTGGAATCTTCCACTTTGACTATTGGTGTCAGCAGTTACTGGATTGTAAATTATCCAAATATTACATCTGCTATGTTTAAAGAGCATCTCTTCATAGGTGGGTATCCAGGTGTCAAGTGGCAATGCAAGTCTTACGACAAATTCTTGTGGAGTTACAGTGCTGTCATAGTTGACCAGTTTGATTGGTTGTTAGAGGTGGATTATGACAATATTTATGAAGCATCTTGTATTGTATTTATTATTTTATGGTGGCCTCCTTATTTGGATATGGTATTTGGAGAAAATCTGATTTTACATTACTAATTTATGTTTATTTTGCTTGGTGGAAGTGAAGGTGGACTTGTGCAGCATTACAACAGTATTTGATGCAAAATTTGAATAATTTTTGGAGGGATTTTCAATCTCAACGTGGGATTTGGTTGGGTTAACTAATCATGGGTTGTGGTAACCATAAGGGAAATATTCATGGCATCACATTTCATAAATTGAAAACAAGGGTTGGAGGATTCAGTTTGACAGTTGCAGGTTGAAGGGCAAAGATTGGAGTGAAGCTGTAGCTCAAGTCTGAGATGAATTCCTTGTAGTTTCCTCTCGCTTATATTCTGATTTATATCAGATTGGAGATGTTTATTTTAGGCCCATGTAGTCATGTGATGGTGATTCACAATAGCTATGTGATTGGGAAGCTAGATTGTAGTAGAAACTTAAGAGGAAGGAGATAGTTTCTCCTGATAGTTCTTGTTTCCATGCGGACTGATTTTATATGAAATTTGTTTCAGATTTTAAGTCAGATCCTTATTTGAGCTGCATATGTAGTTTGTGTGAATTTTATATTTGCATCAATCCAACTCTGTCAACAATAGTAATTAGCATTGTTATTAGTCACAACTCTTAAGGAAATCTATCAACATCAAAAACAAATCAATCTGCATATTTCATAAAGTTGCAACACTTACCAAGAACTCCAGCCCCTCCATGATCAGAGTAGTAAATGAAAATATGATCATTGGGACCACTGTCCACAACCTTTCCACTCCCACCTTTTACCAAACTTTTATCCCCAAGAAGAACGGCAAAAAAATTTTGCACGGTGACATTCTCACCTGTGTAGTCCTGCAAATCACAAGCAATTCCAACTTGATTTGAAATAGCAACTAATAGTTAATCCATCATAATCTAGATGATCGGTTTTCTAACAAAGTCAATAAGTCTCAATTCAACATTCAAAAGTTGTGAACAAATCATAAATAATTCTCTTTTATGAAGATTTGCCCCTCCACTGCTCCCTCACTCCAACAAAGCCAATCAGACACACTTACAATAAGTTACTAATTGTACTATGCTCTATGGAATCTCCGCCCACTTTTTAATCCACCATGCATTGGTATTGGTAAAGATTATCTAGATAAGCGTTTATGGAATCATTAAGATGAATGATGTAACTCACCTTTGGCACACCTGCATAGATATCAGATCCCTGAGGATGATTGATGATAGTACCCGGCCTGGGATTTTCTTTATTGGTTGCTATGTCATCATACATAAACACCACAATGTTTTCTTCTTTCAACCCTCCTCTTCTCAGAACTTGATAGGCATGGCATACATCAGCCTGCACAAGCCAATTATGGAATAACCACACCCAGCACCCCAATCAATAAACATGCTAAATGCATACATGAACAGAATGAGTTCAATAAACAATAGAATTTCTTATGGACTTATAAAAAATATGTAGAACTCAAAAAAGAATACAATTAAATAGGTAGGATGATTAAGAGATCTAAATAGTAATTGGGACAAACTAAATCCAGCATCAACGGACATAAAACAATTGAATGGATACATCATACAGTGATTATGGATTAAGGAAAATCCCACTTCAGCATAATCAAATTAAAACAATTTAAAAGGAAGGAAAAAGTAGGGACCTGCTTATGAATTTGGACAAGTGTATTCATCATAAATCAAAATAGGAAATAATTGGGTGGGTTAAAGAAGAAAGACGGTTATGGACTTCAAAAATCCTAACTCGGAATAATCAAAAGTTTAAAAGGCATTTACACGGGTAGGGTAATGATGAGACTAGATTAAGCTCTGCATCAACCCTTATTCAACATTAATCAATGCTGAAATGAAAAATTGATAAAATGATTTTAAGATTAAGAAAAAGAAATCAAATAAAAGATGAGACCTCATAAACATATACAGCAACTAAATGGATATAACAAACAATAAACCTTAATATGAAAATAGAAAAATACCATTGAACTCAAGCCAAATAGATTAGAATTAAATGCGCTGGATAAATGATAGACTTGGTTACAAGATAGGGAAAACTAATTCAGCATAGATTGAAATATAAGATCATTATATGGAAAGATCAAACACACGAGATGATTATGAATTGAGAAAAACCATAATTCAAAATAAATAAATAAAACAAATTGAACGGAAAGGATAAAGAAAAACCTGATTATCAACTAGGACAAACTCCATTCATCATAAATCAAAATAGGCAACTAAATTGTCAGGTTAAGGAAGAAAGAATGAACGTGGATTTAAAGAAGTCAACTTAATGTAATTAAAGGTTAAAATCATTTACATATGCAGGGATATGAAGGCTCCAGATTAAAATTTAATACATAGCCTATTCACCATGAATAAACGTAACAAGACAATGAATAAGTTGTAGAGTGAGAAAAAACCAAAACAGAATAACCCGAATGTTAACAAGACCTCTTTATGCATCAGAAAAAACTGACTTCACCATCAACCAAAATAGGATACAATCAATGGAGAGGCTAAAGAAAGAAATTAGTTACTGGTTGAGAAAACCCCAATTCTCCACAATTGAAAACAAAAAAAAAATGGATGGAGAGCAATTTTAGTGGACCGGATTAAGATCCAAAACAGATCCTACTGACAGTAAATCAAAATAGAGAATAATTTAAATACACCTAGATTCTAACCATGGATTAACACAAACCCAATTGTGTAAACGACAGAGAGGGGGCGAGGCGGGGGAGCACGGCTCAAGAAGAGGCCTGATTAGGACCGATAAATTAAAAATATGAAATGGCTTGGACCTGGCCAATACTTGAAACTTAACTATTGAGATAATTCAAAATACACACTAAGAAAACAAGGGTGGGGATGGTGAAGAGGACTTGAGACAAACCAATTAAAGAGACAGAACAATTAATGGATCGAGCTAGACGGTACCCGAATCCTGACCATGAATTCTAGTAAAACCCAGTTCAAATTACACTTTTAGCGAAAAACTATTGGCATGCATAGAGAACGGGTCTGATTAAAACTTAACACAAACCAAATTAGGTATTAAACAAAATAGAATACCACGAAATAAGTCGGATGGAAACAGTACATGGACGCTAATTATCAATTAAGCAAACCCAATTCAAAAAACACGAAAAAAAATAATGCAATGGGGATAGCCGAATGAAGAAAAAACCTGATGCCTGTAATTCCAATACCCAGAAGAACCAGCCAATAGAACAGCCCACTTTGTGCCTATTTCATCATCTTCCTCGCCTTTAACAGCTTCTGTGGGCAATTTTATTATTGAACTCCAATCATTTCTGCCACCCTCTGCAATTCCTATGTTCAAGACCGGCAATAGTACCAAAAAAAGTAGACATAGGCCAAATCCCTTGAAGGATCCCATTACAGTTCAATAGCTAGCATATGTTGCAGAAACTATCCAGTTAATCTCAAGCGGATTTGGCACGCCCCAATTTACTCCCAACAATGAAACAGTATGTCGATATGTACAGGCACAAAAGGAAAATTTGAGATTATGTTGCTTCGTGTCGAAGAAATTCACCTCTCTAGCATTTGACGTTTTATAACTGCTTTTTATTTGTGCCGACTTTAATTGGGAAAGCCCTGAAAATTACGAAACTTTTTTTTATAGCGAACAAATCATCATTACGACTTACATCTATTGGCTGCTTCCAAAAAGTTAGTTGGATTGAATAGCTGGTATGATGAATAATTCAAGGAACTTGTGGATTCCGTAGCGATTGGTTAAGGGATGAAAAGTACTTATTTTTTCCTTAAGGAGATCAAATAACGGACCAGCAAAGCGGAGATTGATTCCTGAGAGCTTATAGTACATATATACGCCCTCATACAATAAAAACCTTTAATTTCTTCTTCTACAAAAGTTAATTCTCTCTTATTTAGTAGTTGTACCTATTCTTTCTTTTGTTTATATGGTATGATAGGGAAGAGCACCATAATAACATGTTTCAATAATCAGATTTTGTTACATTTGATTCTTTAATTACTAATTTTAAATAAGTTTTAAAAATGATAACATATGTATCAAAAGTTAATCATTTTTTATATTTTTTGGTTCATAATTGACTCATTTGTGCATCATTATTGGGACATTTGTGCATGACTATTGGGACATTTGTCCACAAGTATTGACAATTTTGAGTGAATAGTTATTGGTGCATCCTTAAGTGGGTATCGGGTGACATTTTGAAATGACCATTTTTTGAATCTTCGACACTCGACGATCTCTATAGGGAGTTTTTGTTAGGAATAGTCCCGAGAGATAACTAAGAGGGGGGGGGGGGCGAATCAGTTATCTACAAGTTTCAATTCTTTATCCAATTAAGTATACTTAAACTTTAAGCATAAACACAATGAAAGAACACTTGAACACAACACCAATAATTTGGTTACAGGGAAACCCAAATAGGTAAAAACCCCGGTGAGAATTAACACCCACTAACAAATTGAACTAGTGTATAATGATCCTTGTTAGAAGATCTTACAACCCTGTTAGGAGTTGATCTTTACAATGCTTTTAGTATAGTAACCCGGTCAAAGGTCAGACCCTGTTAGGAGTCTTTTATGATTGACCCTGTTAAGGGTGAGGACGCACTGTCCGAGAGCTCACTGCTCAAAGGGGTGAAGGTTGCAACCTTCTGAATAACAGATACATACTATATCTGGATCTTGGTGAACTGCAAGGTAGACCTGTTGTCTTGATCAGTTCCAATGAATAGCACACTCTATCTTCTTCGTCACATAGACATCTTCTTGATGGCATAATACTTTGCACTCTCTGCTTTGCCCTAATCTTTCATCTACGTGCCATATTCCTAGCGATCACAAATAATCGACTATAAGTATCTTTCCTCTAAATGATATAATCAAGTCGGCCTGTTAGAACCACCTTGAAATCATATTAGAGAAACAATAACACTCTCCAATAACATCTCGGTCGGCTCTACTAAGCACGCAACACAAATTGGGACCTGTCCAAATCAATAAGTGTAGACGCACACTACACACTATCGGCTCTACCAAATTAACTGATACTTTCTCCTCAAGTTGAATTACATCATGCACTCTTAACCAAACATTCTTAACTCTTCTCCAATCACTAATCTAATCACGCATATCGAAATGATAGGTGCAACTCCTATACCAATATAATTTATGTCGGCTCTTCTAGATAAACACAAGAAATTGCAACTGTTGAATAGTGACTGCATAACTTCACTACTACTGCACATCAGACTTTGCATCCATGAATATAACAACACTAACATGTCTCCATCACATATCCAAATGCGTAAGGCTCCATGATAACTATATGGATAATCACTCACATAACACTGCCTGTAACTCTGTCAGGAACACTGTTGACACAAGCTGCTACATAATTGTTTGTACTAACAATTAACCTCTGCGTCCATGATATCATGCTGATAACATGTCCATGCTACATATACTCAAAGCTTACTGCATAAGTATTTCATGTATGCTACTTACCATATGTTGTCATCAATGACAAACATACAGTCAACACTGGTTTGCTGGCAAATCTCCAACAATCTCCCCCTTTTGCATTGATGGCAACATATGGAATGAAAAACACCACCAATCCAAATGAACAATTATTTTATAACATTCTCCATTTCCTCATCAAAACTCCCCCAAGGATGAATCCTCCATTTGCTGCAATATTCTTCAACATTCTCCATGTCCTCAACTGAACTGTCAACTGAACTGCTTCCATGACTGAATACTACTCCCCCTTGCTACTATATATTATTCCTCCTTAATTCTGTATGTACTCCCCCTTTAATACTATTTTCCATGACTATATACTACTCCCCCTTTGACATCAATGGCAAAGGGCGCCAAACATTTAAACATCGGTACTACACTTGAAGTAGAGTAGTCAAACATCCATCAGTCACTGAGAAATGATGCTCTCTCCACTTTCTCTAATCAAAATCGGGGAAGGGAATTACTCCCAACTTCTCCCTAAGATACTCAAAAGTATCCTTTGGTAAAGGCTTTGTGAATATGTCTGCTAACTGATCTTTAGTACTCACATAGTCCAACTTGACTTCTTTCTCTGCCACTTTCTCTCTTAGGAAGTGATACTTTATCTCTATGTGTTTTGTCTTTGCATGCATCACAGGATTCTTTGACATGTTGATAGTGCTAGTGTTATCACAGTGAATAACAATAGGATAATTAATCTGAATTCCAAAATCCTTTATCATCTTCTTGATCCAAACAATTGTAGAACAATTCAAAGCTGCTACAACGCATTCTGCTTCTACTGTTGACTGAGAAATACAATTTTGCTTCTTACTTGTCCAAGTGACTAGTCTATCACCAAGAAATATTGCTCCTTCTGATGTACTATTTCTATCATCCACGCAACCTGCCCAATCTGCATCTGTATATACATGAAGCTCAACATTCTCTAAATTAAGATACCATAGACCATAATCTATAGGGCCCTTCAAATATCTGAATATTCTCTTTACTGCCATGAGGTGACTTTGTTTAGGCTTTGTTGCAAATCTTCCAACTATGCCAACTACATTAAAAATATCAAGTCTGGATTGAGTAAGATATATGAGTTTACCAATCATAGACTTGTACAATGTTATATCTATTGCTGGAGAATCATCTTCTTTTGTAAGCTTGCATCCTGTTATCATAGGTGTGCCCACTGGCTTGCAATCATCCATCTTGAACTTCTTCAATATCTCTTTCACATATTTAAACTGATTAATGAAAATACCTTTCTCTATCTGCTGCACATTTAATCCCAAAAAGTATTTGATAGGTCCATTCATGCTCATCTCAAACTCACTCTAAATCTCCTTAGCAAATTCTGCACTAAGTTTGTCATTACCCCCAAAGATAATGTCATCAACAAATATAGCTACAAGTAGTAAACCTTTAGATGTCTCTTTTATAAATAGATTACAATCTACTACTCCTTTCTTGAATCCATTTTTTGTTAGATATACATCAAGTCTCTCATACCAAGCTCTAGGGGTTTGCTTAAGTCCATAGAGGGCTTTCTTCAATCTGCATACCATATCAGGCCTATATGATAAGGTGAATCCTTCTAGCTACTCAATGTATACTTCTTCTTTTAAATCTCCATTCAGGAATGCTGACTTAACATCCATCTGATAAACTTTAAAGTTTTTAAATGTCGCATAAGCTAGAAACAACTTAATAGCTTCTAATCTTCTCACAGGTGCAAATGTGTCTGAATAATCAATACCTTCTCTTTGCGCATATCCCTTACATACTAACCTTGCTTTATTCTTTACTATTGTACCATCTTCATTCATCTTGTTTCTAAATATCCACTTGGTTCCAATCACATTCTTATCACTAGGTCTTGGGACCAGTTCCCAAGTATCATTCTTAATAATATGATCTAGTTCTTCTTTCATAGCATCATGCCAATCTGAATCATTACATGCATCTTCAACACTTAAAGGTTCAATCTGAGATAGTAAACATACCACTTCATTGCCTATTGAACTCTCTGCTTTTGATATTTTTGTGACTTTGCCACTCTGATCTCCAATAATGTCATCCTTAGAGTGATATCTAGATGTAAACTTTGGAACTTTAGGTGATATTGTCTCATCTCCCTTCTAAGTTTCTTCTTCACTTGTTTCAGGGTCATTGAATAATACATCAATACTGTCAAACATCTCTTCAACAATTGTCTCACTAGTGGAAGGACTGGGTTCTTCTTCAATCATAGGTGCATAATCATGATATCTTTCTTGAACCATAAACTTTTCATCAATCTTAACATGAGCACTTTCAATGATCTTCTTCAATCTCAAATTAAAACATCTATAAGTTTTGCTTTTAGTAGAGTAACCAAGGAAAATACCTTCATCACTTCTTGCATCAAACTTGTCTAGTGCTTCATCCCTCTTGATGTGGCACTTGCTTCCAAAGATTCTAAAGTATTTCACTGTGGGAACATTACCAAACCATAGTTCATAAGGTGTCTTGTCCACACCAGGCCTCAATTGTATTCTATTGATGGTATAGACTGTTGTATTGACCGCATCTCTCCAATAGGTGTGTGCAACTTTTCCTTCAATCATGATCGTGCGTGCTATATCAAGGAAGATCATATTCCTTCTCTCTGCAATCCCATTCTGTTGAGGGGTTCTAGGTGCACTCAACTGTCTCTTTATGTCATGTTCTTCGTAGTACTCATATAATCTGTCAGAGGTGAATTCTCCTCCTCTATCCGATCTTAAACACTTTATATTTAGTCCAGATTCATTCTCAACCTTAGCTTTGAATATTTTGAACTTCTCAAATGCTTATGACTTATCTTTCAAGAACGCAACCCACATCATTCTAGAATAATCATCAACAAATAAAATGAAATACCTTTCACCATAGTATGATCTTGTTTGAGTTGGTCCACATAGGTCTGTATGTATCAGATCCAGCTTGTTCTTTGTTGAATTATGCTTGCTTCTAAATGAATTCCTCACATGCTTTCCCATCACACATTCCCTGCAAATAATATCAATTATCTTTTCTATACTAGGTAGCTCTCTTACTACCTTTACATTGCTTATCTTTACTATGTTATCAAAATTGACATGACATAGTCTTTTATGCCATAGCCAACTATCATCTACTTTAGCAACAAAACAACTTGCTTATGAATTAAGCTAAAAAAATTACCTTTAGTCTTTGAACCTGATGCAATCATTACACCATCCTTGTTGTTAATGATGCACTTGTTGTCTTTGAACTCCAACTAATACCCTTTGTCAAGCAATTGCCCAACACTAAGAAGGTTATGTTGCAAACCATCTACATAAAGAACATCATCAGTGTTGTTCTTTCCATCCAATGTGATAACTCATTTACCAATGATAGGTTTAGGAGTGTTATCTCCAAATCTAACCATGGCACCTTTGTATTTGTCCAAATGAACAAATCTGTCTTTATCACCTGTCATGTGATGTGAACAACTACTATCTATAATCCAATCTGTCCTTATGTCTCCTTGTGAAATCAATGCTAGCTCTTGTTCATTTTTCTCATCTTCATGATCCATCTCATCAAACATCTTCTCCATAATAGAAATGAATCCAATCTCATCTTCAACTGAGTCATCATTAGAAAATCCATCACCATCATAGTAACATTCTTTTGTATACTTAGGCTTGTAGTTAGTTCTGAATTTCTTAACTCTTGTAGGACGCTTAGATGCAAAGTGATGAATCTTATTAGATGAGAAACATTTGAATGGTAACTGACCTTCATACTTTCCTTTTCATTTTCTTTCTTTCTTAGCAATCATAGCAATAATATCATTTATCTCTTTATCTTCATCTTCATCATCAAAATTACTATAAGTGTTTAAAGATTTCTTACCATGGACTGATGCTTTGAAGGTTGTCTCACTTTTAGGCTCTGTCTTCAATCTTGAAATCTCAAAAGCTAAAATTTTTTTGATCAAGGTCTCTCTCTTAAAATTTGTTGTAAGTTGCATGGTCTCATCAAGGATGTTGATCTTGTTTTCATACTCTTCTGTAAGAGTAGTCATCAATTTATCCATAATGTCTTCCTCTGAGATCTCTCCACCTTTGTTCATGATTCTAGCAACTACTTCATTAATCCTTTGGTTGTAAGCTCTGATGTCTTCTTTAGGTAACATCTCTAAGGCATTGTATCTTTTCTTCTATGTCTTTCTGTGTGCATTCTTTGCTTGTGTATCTCCTTCAAACATGTCTTCTAGGTTCTTTCATATCTTGTAAGATGTGTCTACTTTCTTTATCTCTGAAAACTCACTATCAAATAAGGTGTTGATAAGGGCTTCTTTGGCTATTGCATTCTGATGGAATAAATATTTTTGCTTGCTAGTAGCATATTCCTTTGCAAGATCTTATAGAGAGGGGATCTTAACTTCTTTGATAGCCACTTCAAAAACTTCAAAAGCAATGCACTGCAAATGTGTCACCATTTTTTTCTTCCAATCAAGATAGTTCTCTCCATCAAACTTAAGACTGTATTTTCTAAAGAATGTCATCTGATCAACCTCAAGTTGTTAAACTTTCTCTCCGAGGCACTTGGCTCTGATACCAATTGTTAGGAATAGTCCCAAGAGATAATTGAGAGAGGGGGGGTGAATCAGTTATCTACAAGTTTCAATTCTTTATCCAATTAAGTATACTTAAACTTTAAGCATAAACACAATGAAAGAACACTTGAACACAACACCAATAATTTTCTTACGGGGAAACCCAAATAGGTAAAAACCCCAGTGGAAATTAACATCCACTAATAAATTAAACTAGTGTATAATGATCCTTGTTAGAAGATCTTACAACCATGTTAGGAGTTGATCTTTACAATGCTTTTAGTACAGTGACCTGGTCAAAGGTCAAACCCTGTTAGGAGTCTTTTATGATTGACCCTGTTAGGGGTGAGGACACATTGTTCGAGAGCTCACTACTCAAAGGGGTGAAGGTTGCAACCTTCTGAATAATAGATACACACTATATCTAGATCTTGGTGAACTGCGAGGTAGACCTGATGTCTTTATCAATTCCAATGAATAACACACTCTATCTTCTCTATCACATAGACCTCTTCTTGATGGCACAATACTTCGCACTCTCTACTCTGCCCTAATCTTTCATCTCCATGCCATACTGATGCAGGAGCATCCTGGGTGTAGAGCAATCTTGCATCACCCAAAAATATTTCTGGTTTCTTTTCAATAAGGGTCTGATGCAGGAGCATCTTAAGTGTAGAGCAATCTTGCATCACCCAAAAATATTTCTAGTTTCTTTTTCAATAAGGGCTATCTTGTGTAGAGCTACTATTTTTGGAAATTTACTATTTTTAGTAAGTTTTTCATATGATCTCAAAATGTTATGATTTCACAGGTGGAGGTTCGTTTTGGTCGTATTAGCCTGCCAGTAAAGTTTCATTGCCAGATCAAGTCTAGTCTTGAAGATATTGAAAATTCTCGGTATTGAAAATAGGGTACAGAAACTTTGAGCTCAGTTTTGAAGGCTTTGGAGGCCCGGGATGAGGTCGAAACTTTGGTTAAGTGTTGTAGAGCTCCTCGTGCCCTTTTCGAATTGGGGTCATAATAGTCAATCGAAGCAACTGGTGATGACTTATGGTCTCCAGAAGTTGGGCCACCTGAAATGACGAAAAATAAATTTTCTTCAAAATTTCTATTCGGGTTTCAAAAGTTATTTCGAGCTGACTATGATGTAATAAAATAAAAAATAAAATAATTCTAAGTTTGGTTGGCTCTTAGGGCTAAATTTCTAGAACCTTCTCAGGCGGTGGAAATTGCCTATATAAGGAATGTTGTAGTGTTGTCTTAGGCAGTTTGAGACAGTTCTGGGTAGTAGATCTGGGCATTGATTCAAGGCTTTGTCCTACAGAATATTGTAAGGGAATGCCCATGTGGCTTTACATATTGTAATTCTAAAAGTTTGTAATTCCACATTTGTGGAGATAATAAGAAGCCAATTTTCTGTTCTTGCATATTGTTGTTATTTCTTTGTTTTTGTTATGTGTTTGTGGTATTAAGGGGAGCACCCTTCATCACATACTCCTAGCGATCACAAATGACCGATTATAAGTATCTTTCCTCTAAATGATATAATCAAGTCATCCTGTTAGAACCACCTTGAAATCATATTAGAGAAATAACAACACTCTCCAATAACATCTTGGTCAACTCTACTAAGCATGCAACACAAACTGAGACCTATCCAAATCAATAAGTGTAGATGCACGCTACACACTGTCAGCTCTACCAAATTAATTGATACTTTCTCCTCAAGCTGAATTATATCATGCGCTCTTAACCAAATATTCTTAACTCTTCTCCAATCACTAATCCAAGCACGCATACTAAAATGATAGGTGCAACTCTTGTACCAATATAATCTTTGTTAGCTCTTTTGGATAAACACATGAAACTGCAACTGGTGAATAGCGACTGCATAACTTCACTACTACTGCACATCAGACTTTGTGTCCATGAATGTAACAACACTAACATGTCTCCATCACATATCCAAACGTGCAAGGCTCCATGATAACTGTACAAACAATCACTCACAAAATATTACCTATAACTCTGTCAGGAACACTGTTGACACAAGCTGCTACATAATTATCTATACTAACAATTAACCTCTGCGTCCATGATATCATGTTGACAGCATGTCCATGCTACATATCCTCAAAGCTTACTGCATAAGTCTTCCACACATGCTAGTTATCATATGTTGTCATCAATGACAAACATACAGTTAGCACTGGCTTGCTGGCAAATCTCCAACAGTTTTGTTATACCCAGAAGCCATGAAATATTTTTAAGGTGTCAACTTGCATACGAAGACAACCAAAAAAAATCATCAAAATCTAGCATATAGTTTAGGCTCTACAAATGTGTGAAGTTAGAGTGTGAGGATACTTGTGCTCTTCCCCTGAATTCATATTATAATATATTTAAATTAGTTTTAATATTTAATTATTTGTATTTAAAATTATTTGATATTTTATTTGTTATTATATTTCTAATTTTAATTTTTAGATTAGATTACGTATAATTGTGCAGATTGATATTTTATTTTTATTTTCATTCATGTTTTCTATTTTATTTTATATGTAAAGTTTATCTTTGTGTAAATAGGTATTAATAATGAATTGGTGTTTAATAGATTAAAGAATAAATAAATATAAGTGATACAAAGAGATA
The DNA here is from genome assembly GCA_027943335.1 of Chamaecyparis obtusa. Taxonomy (NCBI): domain Eukaryota; kingdom Viridiplantae; phylum Streptophyta; class Pinopsida; order Cupressales; family Cupressaceae; genus Chamaecyparis; species Chamaecyparis obtusa. The sequence goes on along the minus strand of BSBK01005547.1, from coordinate 432,290 downwards.
AAAATTAAGGAAATGAAGGTAATTGGTATATAGATGTACATATGCAACATTATGTATACAACTAAAATTGGTCAAGGAGTGTTGTTTTTTATATTAGAAGCAGTCCAAAATAAGGGGGTTGTCAAATAGTACATACCATAGGGGCATTTTCAGAAATTTACCATTTTCAACACATTATCAGCAAAATAAGAAATAGCCACCAAGTTTTTCCTCTATCAAAAATAATAGAACACCTAATTATAGGACTACTAGTAATGAACCAAACTAAACTAACAGGACTATAATAAGTCTTAATACCAATAAACCAAGTATGTCACAGAGTTATAGCTGATAAAGTCATTAAGATAAAGCATAATACTAAGACCACTCTTAAAACTTCTAAGGCCATCAAGGTTGCCAAGAATTAAAAAACACCAAAAAATAGAGGTCATCAATCCTTCTTACAATTTGCAGGCTTGGATACCATCATTCTTGCCCAATCTTCAGTCAAGAACTTGAGCAGTCCTGTGTAGTCCTCCTCCTTTCTAAATTTTCCCTTCTGGAACTTTTCCTACAACAAACAAAGGGTAGTCGTCAAACTATGCATAACATTCAATGCTAAGCGGACAACCATCTGGAGTCTCTTATCCAAGCTAGCCACATCATGAACAATATCATACAGTTTCCCATAAAATTCAACCAGGGTTTTCTTGATTGTATCAAGGTTACTTCCAACCTCCTCCTTGAAACTACACTCCTCCTCTACAATAGTTTTCTTCATGTCAAAGGTAAGGGAGGGAGAATTTTCTCTATTATGGGGAACCTTGGTAGGATTAATATAATTTTTAAGGCTCTCTGAAATATGGGTCGAGCTACTAGCATTGGTTGAAGGGGCATATTTCTCCAAGGTTTCGTCCTCCTCCTCTCGACTCTCAATATCCTCTGACTCGGCAGAAGAAGAGGGCTCTTTCATATTTTTCTCTTTGTTAGCAAGTTTGGTGGCAAGCCTCGCAAAATGGCGGGGGTGTTGAATCTTTGGTAATTTGGTCTTTGGTTTTGTCATTGATGTCAATAAGACATGTCAGATCTTTCAATTAGTTATGGTGGTACACAAGATGAAAATCTAATGATCTTATGGAAGTTGATTAAAGTGATCAAAGATGGTTAAAATCATGTTATTAACATACCAATACATTTATTATATCATTATTGAGGTGGTTGATAAAGTATTAAGTATATAACACTTAATGTTGATTATGAGTGTTAAATCAGTTATAATTTCATAACTACCTAGTTTTGGTCTAAATGAATTTGAACATATTAATTGTTAAAAAAACACCCCAATTATTATACCATTTCGGAAAGATAAAAGAAAAAAATGAAATGGGTCTAAGTCAGATTTTGGATCTCACGTGTTTGGAGAGAGAAAAATATTTTTGACTAAGACTGTTGCAAGTAGTTATAATCATTTTTGGTCAGTTTTGGTCTAATTACAATTTGGGTATGTAACAGTCCTGAAAATTTTGACTTCCTTGGTTTATAAGTAGAAGATACATTCCTCTAAAATGTCAAAGATGTGATTTCATCAAAATTTTCAAGAGTGGTACATAATGTGAAGTATATCAGATAGATTGCAGGAAGTTTATAGAACAACAAAGAGGAGGGTAATGCTTTATGTTTCTATTTTGCTATTTGTGATTTGATTTTCATTACATGACTATATCAAAGGTTGAGAAGGCTTTATTCACTGATATTTTAACAGTTTACATCAATCTTTAATCAGATATTTTTATGACATATGAATATGCATTTAGATCTTTAATGTGTTGAAGGGAAACATGTTATTTATATCTCAAGAAGTATAGTATTTTGAAGACCATTGATTAAACTCATCATATTACATTTAGATGTATTTATTTAAGTATGATTACACATTTCATAATATGATAAAGTCATTTTGAGAAGGATTGTATAATTTGGTGATGTAAAAGAATTAGTACGAGATATAAGAAAAGAAGTGAATCTTGCTTAATGTTTTCAACTTGGATTTGAAATATTATTTCATGATTTGTATTGTAACAGAGATGATCTTTTGATTTTGTATTTCATTTATTCATTTTGAAAGTTGGTGCTTCTTGTATTCTTAAAGTTGTTGCTTCAGGTGTAAGGGATTGGTGTTCCTTGAGATTGGTGTCTCTAAAACAAGGTGTTGGTGCTTCTCAGAGTTGTAGCTCTAAAATATTTTCCCAAGAGGTTAATAAAGTTTTAGATTCAAAGTGATTTTTTACCCTAAAGAGTTTTCCACTATAAATATTGTGTACTTTTTTCTTTTTACATGTCTTGTTCATATTTCATAAGTATGTGTTATAATTGTAAAAATTGAAAAGAACAATTTTTTAAGTAACCACTGATTCACCCCCCTCTCAGTGGTGTTTTTATTCCAACAAGTGGTATCAGAGCAAGGTTCCCTATATCAAGTTTAACAAGTTTGGATAGATTTTGGTTGAGTGGAATACTTATTTATAATGGTTCAAGATAGTTCTTCAAAGGTTCATATTTTTTATGGATCAGATTATGCTTTTTGGGAAGTTATGATGCAAACATACTTATTATCTATTAATGTTGATGTTTGGGCTTCAGTTGAAATGGTTATAATGTTCCTAATAATTTACCTATAGATCCTAATGAAAAGAGGAAGTACAAAATTGATATGAAAGCTAAATTTGCAATACTTAACAATTTGTCTAAAGATGTGTTTGTTAAGGTTATGCATTGCAGATCTTCTAAAGAAGTACAGGACAAGTTGAAAAATATTTATCATGGTAATGGTAGAGTTAAAGAAGCCAAGATATAATATTGAAAATCAAGGTTTGAAGATCTAAAAATAGGAGATGATGAAAAGGTAGAGATTCTCTCCTTAAGATATATGAAATTGTGAATAGCATAGGAGGACTTGTTGAAACAACTGATGATATTATTGTTGTAAAGAAAGTTTTAAGATCTCTTCCTGATAAGTTTGATTCTAAAATATGTTCCATAGAAGAAACTAGGGACATTAAAAATTACACAATGGAAGATATTCATAGAGCACTTGTAGCTTATGAAATGAGAAAGTTTGGCAAACAAGAATCTACAAACAAAGAAGCAACATTCAAAGAAGTTGTTGGTGTAATTAAATATTCCTAATTACACTTAACTTAATCTTACTTAGGATAATGCATTGCATAGTAGTTAGTGATTGAGACACCTAGGAGTGTGCATCTCATTCAAGCACATGGTGTAGGAGAATTTCCACTTTAAGTGTGATAGTTGTCATCACATACCTCATTGTGTGTGAGATCCACCTTTCATGCTCTTATCACATTATCATCCTAATCCATTGCACATACTGTTGGAAATATTCAAGACTAGCTAGGATACTGAGAGGGGAGGGGTGAATCAGTAACTTCAAAACTTTTACTAATTTTAGATCTCAACCATTTTCTCAATACATTAGATTGATAAGCTAACTGTATGCATGAGTAACAGAAAGAATAAAACATTCATAACACTTTGAACACAGAGATTTGGTGACCCAGAAACCTTCCAAATAGAAAGTAAAACTGGGGTGGGGATGAAACCCACTAAACTTCAATACTACAGTATAAAGTTTGCCGGTTAAGGCTTACAATGATCACTTCTGATGATCTGCCCTGTTAGGAGCAATAAGGACTGCTAGGTCCACCTTGTTAGAGGATTTACAAACATACAAAGAAGTATGCACTCGGTTAAGAGATTTTTGCAAAGACTGTTAAGTCTACCCGGTTAAAGGATTTGGGGTTGATTCACCTGTTAGGATGAAATAGTAGATCTCTTACTTGCAACTATTCTTGCTGATTGAGATTCTCTGATGTACTGATCACCTTTTGTGATAGATATGTCTCTGCTGCTTCTTATACTAGTGTATCCCTTTGTAATTCGCTTATCTCTACCTTTCTTCTCTTTTTCGCTTCTCACTTTTTCTCTTTTGGATAGGATACAAAACATTGTTTATATATCAATCAAAATAATTACAAAACAATATCAAAGTCGGCTCTAAACAAGCAAACACAAGTATTACTAAGTCGACCCAAATATAGTGACTCAGTTACTGCAAACTAACTCGGTGACTTTCTGATACTCGGCATCCACTGCATTACTTGGCATCATCATGCACTCAGTAGAAGTGGAGGCCTCGTCCATACTAACCACTCGGTTGTAGTTTCGAACTTGGTATATACTGGAGACTCAGTAGATATAGTGTCACTCGGTAGAGACTGAATTCCTTGTTTACTGTGATGGCACTCGGTAAACACTGCTCATCTCATCACTCGGTGAAGATAACTTGGTAAGCACTATTCTACTCGGTAAAGACTGTTCTGCTTGGTAAACACACAGAGTCTGAATAAGTGTTGTCACTAATGACAATCATACTTAATGCCAACACATACTTTATTGCATAATGGAGGATGATCCACATTTGGTGGACATGTGATTACACCTAGCATAGGTAATAGCTTATCAACTCCTTATCATTCTCTCATATCGCCTTTCCTATATAAGGAGGCCTATTATGTAATCATTTCATTGAGAAATTCATTGGATCTATTCAATCCATCTTTGCATTCATATTTTCTCTCTTCTGCTTTTCTTCAACCTCTAGATCCTTGGTTCAATATTTGCTATTTGCAAATTATTACAGAAGTAAAGAAGGTGAATAAATTATCATCACAATCAGAAGACCTTGATGTTTTTGAAGCACATATCTCAAGGAAATTAAAGAAAGGAGTAGGTAAATACAAAGGTAAACTTCCTTTCAAATGCTTTAATTGTGGTAAAATAGGACACTTTGTATCTAAATGTCCTTATAACAGTCATGATGAAGTAGATGATGAGAAAGAAAAATCAAGTAAAAAGAAGTTCTTTAAGAAGAGGAAGATTTTGATTGTTGATGTATCAGATAATGAGTTTAGTAGCTTTGAATGTGATAAAAATGAAGTTTTATTCATGGCTATAGAAACTACTTGTCAAGAATCAGATAGTGATCATGATGTTGAACTTGTTGAGGTTGATTTAGAATGTGAATTTATTTATGCACTTAAAAAGATCAAAGAATTAAAAAGGAATTTAAGTGTTCAAGAAAATAAATTCTTGAAGGAAAAAGAGAACTTTTTAAAAGAAACTAAGGAATTTAATCAACAAGTTGTAGATTTGAATTAAAAGTTGAGGAACAAAAGAGAATTGTCTTTGTCACTAAGAAAGAGTTAAGTTCTAAAGATCGGGAATGTACAAGGTTAATGAATGAAGTAGTACCATGTAAAAGAATGTCATAAAAATATGAGAATACTACTTTGGATGACATGTTAAGGAAACAAAGAAGAACTGGTGATCTAACTAGAATTGGTGTTGAACTTGGACAATGCTCTAGTGACAAGAAAGATAAATCTTTATTTGATATATTCAAATCTAAATGTAAAGACATAGATCAACATGTTACCACTTCAAATTCAGATAAAAATGTAGATTTTAATCAAATTTATAATGGTAAAAGGTAGTTTACATCAAGCTCTTCATTCATGGGTAAAAGATCTTCAAACATGTTCACTTCTTTCTTTGATGGGTATAGCTTCATGTGTCATCAATATGGACATAGAATAAGTAATTGCAAATATATGTCAAGAAGGTTTTCAAAGTTTCATTTTGGTTATTCCTTTCCTAAAATTAATGGTATAAGATGTTACAAATGCAATCTTTTTGGTCATTTTATGAGTAATTGCAAAACTAAGACATTTCAGAATGATCAATCTTATACTAGTCTACAAGTTGATAAAGAATTTGATATTAAAGTGACTAAGATATGGAGGCCTAAGATTAATAAGTCTAAGTTTGTTCAAATGTCTTTACATTCTGAAGAAAAGGACTTGTGGATAATTGATATTGGTTATTCTAGACACATGACAGATGATAAAACAAAGTTTGATAAATTGATTAACTACAAAGGTGGCAATGTGATTTTTGGTGATGATTCTTCAAGGAAAATTAAAGGTTTGGGTTCTTTGATGCTTAGTGAAAAAATGTCTATTCATGACATGTATTATGTTGAGGGATTGAAGTACAATATTCTAAGTGTTAGTCAAATTTGTGATAATGGATATGAAGTTGTGTTTGATGATCATGGTTGTCAAATCAAATTTAAATCATGACAGTTGGTTGCATCAGGTAAATGGTCTAAAGGGAATGTACACAACTTAAAAGATATCACAAATACTAACAATCATGAAGATGTTTGTCTTATGGGATAGGTGAATGCAGTTGTGTGGGATAAAGATAATACTCTCCTTCAACAATATGATAATCACTTGAACAAATCAAATAATAAAGTCGAAGAAAGTGAAGAAGAGATAAAAGATGAAACAAGAACACCATAACCGACAGGTACAAAGTATACAGGTTCAAGATTCAAGAAATGTCATCCCCAAGAATAGATTATAGGAGACAAACAAGAAGATCAATTAGCTGACATATTCACAAAATCTCTCTCAAAAGAAGTGTTGGAAGGTTTGAGAACCAAATTGTGAGTTCTCTCTATTTCTTCTCTTGCATAAGTTATTCAGTGTATGATAGGTTTCAGGGGGGAGCATTTATGATCATTTTGAAAAATGAAACCTTGGTGTACCTCCTTTGTCATTGATGTCAAAGGGTGAGAAAAAGCATGAGGAAAATATATTATGATTGATATATGAGGTTGGTTAATGATATTGATAAAAATGTATTGATGGAATCTATACAGGTACATGATGTATTCTACAAGTGATGATATACAGGTGATACAGGTGCATGTAGAGGTTAATATGTTTTTACAGGTATTGACATCAATGCCAAAAGGGGAGTATGTTGAACCTTTGGTAATTTGGTCTTTGGTTTTGTCATTGATGTCAATAAGACATGTCAGATCTCTCAGTTAGTTATGGTGGTGCACAAGATGGAAATCTAATGATCTTATGGAAGTTGATTAAAGTGATCTAAGGTGGTTAAAATCATGTTATTAATGTACCAATACATTTATTATATCATTATTGAGGTGATTGATAAATTATTAAGTATATAACACTTAATGTTGATTATGAGTGTTAAATTAGTTATAATTTCATAACTACTTAGTTTTGGTCTAAATGAATTTGAACATATTAAGTGTTAAACAAGACCCCAACTATTATACCTTTTTCAGAAAGATAAAAGGAAAAATTGAAATGGGTCTGAGTCATATTTTCAAGCTCATGTTTTTGGAGAGAAAACTTTTTTGACCAAGATTGTTGCAGACAATTATAACTATTTTTGGCCGGTTTTGGTCTAATTACAAGTTGGGTATGTAATAGTAGTTTCAATGGTTTCATTAGTTGAAGCAGCCACAAAGTTATTGTTTGATTCCCCTATAAGAGGAATAGGAACAATTTTCTCACTTTTTATAGTTTTGGGGGGTTTCATGAAAGAAAGATCAGAAACTCGATACTCTCCAATAAAAGTAGGAGTAAAATATAAAGTGCCCCAATCATCTTTAGACAAGGTAGAAGATATAGGTTCTTCATTTCTTTGAGTTTCATCTTTAGTTTCTTGTTTTTCTTCACTAGGTTCAGGATCTTTTAATTGACTCAGTGTTTAAGCAATTTTTAGGCTTATCATTCGCATGAAGATTGTACATTACATTATTGAAAATACGTTGAACCTTGCGATGAAGCATGGAGGGGATAACATACATGTTATGCAACCATGGTCTTCCCAATAAAAGATTGTAATTAAGGGGTATTGACATCACATGAATTTGGGTATCTATGATAACCAGACCAACTTTAACAGGTAAAGTTATGATTTCTAGGGTCTTCTTAGCAATGTTATCAAATCTGTGAATAGGAATGTTATTAGGCTTAATAGTGGTCATATCAGCCTTAATAGCTTTTATCATATCTAGACTACACACATTCAAACCTAACCCATTGTCAATCAAAGTTCTCTGAATAAGATTTTCATCAATAAAAACAACAGCCATAAGAGCATCATATTGGTTTTGCACTTCCTTAGGAGGTAAGTCATCTTGAGTAAACACTGTGTCCATACACTCCCAGAAGGAATTGATGTTATCTTGGTTAGGTGGTGGGATAGGAAGAGTAGACAAAGCTTTTTGTAAAGCCTCATGATAAGTGGGAGAATTTTGAAGAAGCTTCCACATGGAGATCTTTGTTGGAGTAGCATGTAACTTCTCCACTAGATCATATTCCTTACCTAAGAAACTAGGCAATTGGGGTGCTTAGGGAAGCACAAGTTGAGAAGGAGGGAGAAATGTAGGAATAATCAGAATAGTAGGTTGAGGATTATGTTGTGTTGGATAGGTATGCGCAATCGAAGTATAATCAGGTTTTCCCTTAAGGACTATAAGGGGTTCTTGGTTTGAAGGACAACCATTAAGAGTAATAAGAGGTTGTTGAGGAGGACATCCTTTGAGATTTATAAGGGGTTTAGTGAAAAAAACTAGTTTAACAGGCTCAATATTAAAAATAGTCTCACGCAAAGGAAGCCATGACAAAAACCTATCATAAAGGTTAGGCTGGAGAGATGTAGAGGAAGATGATAGAGGAACATATTCAATTAAGATCTCACTTGTTACACCCAATGCTTCACTACTAGACACCTCATGAGGTTTACTAACAAATACATCATCAAAGTACTCATAAAAGAAATCATACATCTTGAAAGTAAAGTAAGTTATTTAAAATGAAACGAAATGTAATCAATTCAAGATTTTTTTATTTATTTTATTTTATGTTTATAAATGTAATGCATGTAAAATAAAGAACTAGCTACAAAGATCAAACAAGGAGGGTTCACGTCGGGTTCACCAAAATATTTAGGGGGGGATGACATCAATGATTCTAATAATGAAAACTAGGTATATAAAGTTTAACACTTTCTCCCTAAGCCATTGAATACAAGAGAAAGAGGGGCTTTCGAGCATAACTCTCAATATGACCTAGGTTAGATTAGCAAGAACCCAAAAGGTGATAGGGGATGTGAATTCTAAACCCAAGTTATATTAAGGAAGCATACTAGAAAGGTCTCTTTCATGCAATGTAATTTGATTATAAATATGTAATGAAGATGACAAAAATTGAAATAATTGATTAAGCAAGACATGTAAGATGAGTCTAGTAACTAAGTGAATGCAATCAGCCCAGTTAAGATGTGAAAATAGATTTATCCTAATAGATAAAATAAATGATAGGGTACTTACCTTGAAATATGTGATGGAATGTTCTTTTCTGTTCTAAAAATAGTTGATATGGACATGTACCTAAATTTATGACTACCAATCCCCGATCACGGCTGAAAACCCCAAAAAAGCTAAAAATATGAAGTTGTCGGGAACAGATCGACCATGTCACCATGTTTTGGAACAAGTTGACCAAGTCACCATTTTCCCAAGGTACTTTTATGAAGTTGACCTAAATTCTTCTAGTAGCTCTTAGTTTGTAACCTCTAGATCTATAACTGTCCAGCCGATAACTTGTAAATATGTGACATAATATGTGTGTGTGTGTGGCTATAAAGGGGTTTGCCTTAGTCAGCCCCCCATTTTGGTTATTTCCACCTCCATGAATAGCCATTTAGGAAATTTTGTGTGTGTTTATGTAGTGCTTGTGAATCCTAGATTGTAGATCTAGAATGTAAAAGAGCTAGAAATGCTAAGAACCTACTCTATAAGTGAAACCCTAACATGTATGTGTATGTATGAATGTGTGAGATATGAAGAGACAAATATCATATTTGAACATAGCATATAAATCATACCAAACCCCCAAGGCTAAAGTAATCTAACCATCTTCGTGATCCCCTTGCATCTCCATGATGCCATCTAATTGCTTGAAAATGCTTGAGTTATTGATGAAGTTCTCTCTATGCAATGAAAGAACAAGATCCAACCCTTAGTTTCCACATTGCAATTACTCTATGTCAGATTGGGGTGTTCACACACACTTGTACCTTACTTCCATCATCCATCATTACGTCATACTTGTTGAAAATAAGACTTTGAGTGTCATTTTATAGTGAATTTCTGAAATTACTCCCATGGGAGCCGACTGCAATGAGCAGGAATTACCGAAACTTTACAAATAGGTCCAGGCCTAACAATCCCCAACCACTTGGGAAAAGGTCAACCTATTCCTTGAGGTGCTAGGATCTTGGGTTTATAACCCAACTTCCAAATCTATAGGGATTTCAGGTGTAATATGTATTGAGGTTTGATAATCTGAAGTTAAATTTGGGAAAATGGGGCCTAGAAAGAGGAGGCTTCCTAGAAATTAGATCCTACCTCGGGCTATGAATGAAAAATGAGGAAATATAGGAGGAAGTGTTAGGTCCTACCTCAATTTCACCTATGTGTGTGTGTGTGTGTGTGTGTGTGTGTGTGTGTGTGTGAGAGAGAGAGAGAGAGAGAGAGAGAGAGAGAGAGAGAGAGGGTGTGTGCTCAAAGTGTAATTGTGTAATGAAAAACATACTAAAGAGGAGCTAAAAGGTCATAAATTAAAGTGCATCCAATTTAAGACGATACATGGACCATACACATTAATAAAATGAAAACTTATATTTAGCTATTTTGAGAAAACTTCCAAACATTTCCAAAATTGCCCTAGTTGTATCACTTGTACATCCAAAACTTAAGCATCCCAAAGAACATCTAAACCACTTGATGCTCCAACAACATGAACAAGAATACATCTCCATTTGATGAAGTGTTTTAAAAAATAATCCTTATCATTCCCTTTCATCTTAATTTCTTGAAAAATAAATAAATTACATCTTCTTTGATCAAGACACCTTTTGATCAGACAAATCTTTTTAGGGGCATTACAACCCCTAACATTCCATGAAAGGACCTTCATTTCTATTGTGAAAAGGCATAGCCTTTACCCAACCTTAATTTGCTTTATCCATCTGCACTTCCCACTATCTTGAGCTGCATTCTAATATTTTTCGCACCCCTTTTCTTATTTTCTCCAACTTTTTTCGTATTCTATAAAGTTGTGGTTTGTTCCAGAGTTATTTTCTCTAGGATTCCCATCTCAACATTTTGGCTTAGTTCATCCACACCTCCCAATTCATTAGTTGATACATAATTTGAGTCAGCTTCTTCAAAGTTGTCCCTATTATCTTCGGCTTTCTTAAAGGAGATTTCTAGATTTCTAATCGAGGAAATCTAAATATCTTTAAAATGAGATTCCCCCTCAAGTTCATCTCCAACCTCCCTAAAGTTTTCAAATTTTTGTTCAAAAAACATCTATCTCTCAAACCAGCCCATCCTCACCTTTTCCAAAGACTATTTCTACATTGCTAAAGGAAGTATTAATTTTTTCCTTACCAATTTCATAATTCATCCTTGTTGAGTGCACTTCCTCTATAGAGTCAACACCTAGTTTCACTACCCTTGAATTCAAAATAGCCTCATCTTTTTTATGTTTACTCGAATCTTGAAGAAACTAATCTACTTGTTCCCCTGGATAGGTTTCCATTTCCAATTGTTGATGGAGATTTGCAACCCTAGGGACCTAGAAAAACCTTTCAAACCCTAATCTTCCTACTATCGATTGGTTTTAGGTGTCTCCAAAATCCACCAACTTTCCTCCACCTTGATTATTTTAGACTCTTTTTTTCATATCTTTTGAGATGTTTAGTTATTATAATGTGAAGTTGATGCTATTCATGTTGTTATCATTAATGGTTTTCATTGATGTCGATATATCTAATCCATAATTATGGTTCATTTATGATTTGGTTATTTTGTTGTATTGGTTGATGTGTGTATCGATATCTTTAGTGTATTAGTAGTTAGCAATGGAGTATAGGCATAAGTTTTCATTGAAGGATGAGATTTAAATGTTTATTCTTATCCATGTTGGTGATGGTCCCTTTTAGTGTGAAATATTTATTTGGGTTTGGTCCTATTTGGAGTGTGCTTGTTGTGGTTTAGTCCTACCAGTTATTGTGTAATGCATTGTTCATATATGTTGGTATCGAAAGTATCAAAGAAGGTGTAACATGTTGTTATTTACAAGACATGTCGTATTGAGTGAGGTCGTCCATATTTCATTCCTTACCACCGTGGGAATTCTTTAGTGTGAACTATTTCAAATTGGTTTAGGCCAACTTGGTTGTTGGCATCAAGTTGTATAAGAAGAGCAATACTATCAATGGTTTGTGGTGATGCTTTATGTGAGTATATGTGAAGTGAATGTGAATTTGATAAGGAAGATATATGTGTGGATGTAATCAGTAGTATACCATTACATCATTTTGGTATTGCAGAGTGTCAGTGACAGTGATCTCAGTGGTAGATTCAATCTCATTTCTTATATTCTGGCAGTGAGCCTCTTTGTATTGGCAATGAGCCTATTTGTATTGGAAGTTATCCATATTCATATTTCAGGGTAGTTATCCCAACCACCAGTGAACCAACTTGTAGTAAACAAATTGGTAGTGAGCCCTTGTAAAAATTACCTTAATCAGTGCCACCTCAACTAGCATTCATTTCATGAGAATTAGATTTTCCATGTTTTTTCCTAGTTTGAGTTTCCATGTAAATTATGGTGTTCATTGTGTTGATGGTTTTATGCTTTCATAGTTATATATATTTTAAGTTTTAGAATAATTTAAGTACTTACTGGTAGAACAAAAGTTGAAATATCCATATCTATTTTAAATGATTTATGAATTTACCAAAATAATAAAGTTTTAGAAATTATTTATGAATAATTGATTCACCCCCCTCTAAGTTATTCGACTTGTTAAAAAATTGTTATTAGAGATTAGTTCCTCAGTGTAGAGCTTAACCACTTGAGTTAAATTTGATGGAACACAAATTGAAAATTCCTATATTTGATGGATCTGACTGCAGTTCATAGAAAGAGTAGATGAGAGGATATATTATTTCTATTAGTTACACTACCTGAAAGCATGTGGAGACAAACTTTGTGTTCCCTTAGAATGGCCTTAACACTCAGGATGAAATCATAGCCTATGAGAAAAATGAGAAAGCGAGGTATTTAATCTTTTGTACTTTATCAAAAATCAAGTTAGCTAGAGCTATTTCATTAAAAATGTCTTATAAAGTTTGGGAAAAGTGAAAAGATATTTATGAAGGGAATGATATAGTTAAGTTATCTAAGGAGCTAAAAGTTAAACATCACTTTGAGAATCTAAAAAATGTAAGAAGGTGAAGATATTAGGAGTTATTTTAAGAGAGTTGACAATGCAATAAATGAAGTAAAAAATCAAGGAGAAAATATCACTAATGAAGACATTATGGAGAAGATCTTGATGTCATTACCAGATAGATATAGTGACAAGATCTCAGTGATTGGGGAAGTATATGACCCATAAAAGTTTACTAGAGAAAAAATATTTGGCACTGAGACTGCATTTAAATTGAGGAAGTTTGGAAAGGAGAAGAGAAGATTTGAGACAACATTTAAAGCAACAAAGTCAGAGGAAGATTTGAATGGTGATGAAGATTTAGATGAGTTGGAAGAAAAATTTGTAAGGAAGCTAAAGAAGGGTACTGGAAAATAAAAAGGTATGCTACCTCTTAAGTGTTCCAAGTGTGGAAATATTGGTCATTTGGCTATTAGGTATCCAGAGAAAGATCCTAGGTAGAAATTTAAGAAGTTCAATAAGAAAGATTACTATGTTAATGAAGATGCTAGTAGTTTAAAATGATGAGTTAGAAACATAAGATTATTTGTTCTATGTTGAAGAAGATGAAAAACCAGGAATTGATATTTCTAACATTTTCTCGGGAGTTGATGATAATGTTGACACTACTTTGTAAGTTATAAAAAAATAAAATGAATGGTTGACTGGTAGTGGATGTTCTAATCATGTGACTGGTGATAAAAGTCAATTTGAAGCACTTGAAAAATATGATGGTGGTCCCGTTAGATTTTGTGACGATAAGGCCACATATATTGTTGGTAGAGGTTAAATTACTCTTGATGCGAAGAATAACACAAAAAATGTTTATTATGTGAAGGTTTTGTGTCACAATTTGTTTGTGTTGGACAAATGTGTGAGAATGGCTATGATGTTGTGTCCAAGAATGGATGATGTGAAATTTGGAAAATATTTAGAGTAGTGATTTTAGTTGACAAAAGGACAGGAAGGAACATGTACCAACTTAAAGGACCCATAAAATAATGTTTACTACCTTAGACTATTGACAGTTGGATTTGGCATTGAAGGATGAGCCACATCAATTTTGACAATTTGGTAAGAATATGTTCATCATGTGTAGTAAGAGACTTACCTAGATTGTGTAGACCAGACAATGTTATCTATAAGGGATGTCAGGAAGAAAATTAGAGAAGAGAACCATTCAAGGGAAAAGACTATTCATTTACCAGTCTATTGGATCTAGTACACACTGACCTATGTGGTCCTACTAGAATAAGATGTTTACAAGGTGAGAAATATTACATACTCTTCATTGATGATTATTTAGGATTATCTTGGGTTACATTTATAAGAGAAAAATCAAAAACATTTGAGAAGTTCAAGATATTTAAGGCTAGAGTTAAAAATGAATGTGGTCGAAAGGTTAAATGTTTGATATTGATAAAGGGAAGAGAATTTACTTTTGAAGAGTTTGAGAAATTCTATGAGAAACACGGTATTAAAAGACAGTTTTTATCATCTAGAACACCACAATAGAATGGTGTAGGGGAAAGAATTAATCATACAATTCATAAAGTAGCAAGGACTATGTTGAAGGAAGCAAGTTTACTGTAGAGCAGATGCTCATACAATTGTGTATACACTTAATATCTAGTTTTGTACCCGAGGTAGTATGACAAGACATCATATGAGCTATGGTATGGAAGAGCACCTACTATAAAATATTTCAAGATTTTTGGAAGAAGATGTTACATTTAGAGAGATGAAGACAATCTTGGTAAATTTGACAATAGAGTCCATTAAGGTATATTTAATGGATATTCTACAAATAGAAAAGTGTACTAGTGTTACAACAAGAGATTGAATAAGATTGTTGGCAGTGTGAATGTGAAGGTTTATGAAGATTTTTAGAAAACTACTAAGAAACATATTGAATATGAATCTTATATAAAGGACAAAGAAAAAGAGGATAAGAAGAGGAAATGAAAAAAACAAGCTCCAACATCTACAACTAAGACACCAAGGTATGTACAAAGAAATTATTATGAGAATAAAATTATTGGTGATAAGAATATAGGAGTTGTTACTATAAGTAAAGCAACACGAGCAATTTTTGTTGTGTTTACTTTCAGAAATTGATCCTAAATTTGTGGAATAAGCATGTAATGATAAAAAATGAGTTAGATAAATGAAGGAAAAGCTTGATCGGATTGAGAAAAATTGTAATTGGGAACTTGTGCCTAGACCAGCTGACAAGAATGTGATTGGTACAAAGTGGGATAGGTTTCCATTTCCACTTGTTGATGGATGTTTACAACCCTAGGGACCTATAAACACCTTTCAAACCCTAATCTTCCAGCTATCGAATAGTTTGGGTGTCTCCAAAATACACCAACTTTCTTGCACCTTGATTATTTTTAGACTTTTTTCTGTATCTTTTGAGATGTCCAGCTATTATAATGTGAAGTTGATGCTATTCATGTTGTTATCATTAATGGTTTTCATTGATGTTGATATATCTAATCCATAATTATGGTTCATTTATGATTTGGTTATTTTGTTGTATTGGTTGATGTGTGTATCGATAGCTTTAGTGTATTAGTAGTTGGCAATGGAGTATAGGTAGAAGTTTTCATCGAAGGATGAGATTTAAATGATTATTCTTATCCATGTTGGTGATGGTCCCTTTTAGTGTCAAATATTTATTTGGGTTTGGTACTATTTGGAGTGTGCTTGTTGTGGTTCAGTCCTAATAGTTATTGTGTAATGCATTGTTCATATTCATTGGTATCAAAAGTATCAAAGAAGGTGTAACATGTTGTTATGCACAAGACATGTTGTATTGAGTGAGATGTTTCATTCCTAACCATCGTGGGAATTCTTCAGTGTGACCTATTTCAAATTGGTTTAGGCCAACTTGGTTGTTGGCTATAAGAGTGATACTATCAATGGTTTGTGGTGATGATTTATGTAAGTATGTGTGAAGTGAATGTGAATTTGATAAGGAAGATCTATGTGTGGATGTAATCGGTAGTAGACCATTACATCATTTTGGTATTGCAGACTGTCATTGACAATGATCTCAATGGTAGATTCAATCTCATTTCTTATATTCTGGCAGTGAGCCTCTTTGTATTGGCAATGAGTCTATTTGTATTGGAAGTTATCCATATTCATATTTCAGGGTAGTTATCCCAACCACCAGTGAACCAACTTGTAGTAAACAAATTGGTACTGAGCCCTTGTAAAAATCACCTTAATCAGTGCCACCTTAACTAGCATTCATTTCATGAGAATTAGATTTTCCATGGTTTTTCCCAGTTTGAGTTTCCATGTAAATTATGGTGTTCATTGTGTTGATGATTTTATGCTTTCATAGTTATATATATTTTAAGTTTTAGAATAATTTAAGTACTTACTGGTAGAACAAAAGTTGACATATCTATATTTGTTTTGAATGGTTTATGAATTTACCAAAATAGTAAAGTTTTAGAAATTGTTTATGAATAATTGATTCACCCCCCTCTAAGTTATTCAACTTGTTCAACAATTGGTATCAGAGCTTAGTTCCTCAGTGTAGAGCTTAACCACTTGAGTTAGATTCGATGGAACACAAATTGAACATTCCTATATTTGATGGATCTGACTACAGTTCATAGAAAGAGTAGATGAGAGGATATATTATTTCTATTAGTTACACTACCTGAAAGCATGTGGAGACAGAGTATGAGTTCCCTTAGAATGACCTTAACACTCAGGATGAAATCATAGCCTATGAGAAAAATGAGAAAGCAAGGTATTTAATCTTTTGTACTTTATCAAAAATCAAGTTAGCTAGAGCTATTTCATTAAAGATGTCTTATAAAGTTTGGGAAAAGTAGGGCCGATGGCGTTAGGCAGAGGAGTATCCAATAGAGCGTTAGGCAAAGGAGTATCCAACAGAGACTTCACTGAATTCGTTGGAGGGGATGACAAACAACGATATCCATACGGGGCCAGGCAACAGCTTCCATCACAGAAGCAGTTGTTTGAACAGTACCAACTTCAACAGGATTTCTCGCACAATGGTAAGGTTTCCCGTAAGTTCTCTCACCCTCTAGATTTTCAATCAGTACCGTTTGCACATAAAAATTGGGTGCAGGGCAACACTGCTCCCCGTTTCGATGACATAATGAAAATATTCAGTGGAAAAGTAACAGTCCAACCAGCCAAGCCTTTCTTTGTGAACCCTAGATTCATTACTGGACAACTAAAGCCCCAATCTAAGTTGCAGAGGAAGGAGGGTTTCAATAATGCTAGATTCATTAATGGACAAGTAAAGCCCCAATCTGAGTCATAGAGGAAGGAGGGTTTCAATCATGCAACACAACATCCCAATGCCTCTTTCAATAATGCACATTCTATTTATGAGACAGGTGAATCATCTTGGCAAGCGAGTAAGAGGCATCAAATGAATCCTCAAGACTCATATAAGGGGAAAAACTTTGAGCCGGAAAATAAAAATTTAAAAACCCATTGAGCAGGAGGTAAATTTTTTCATTATGTATCAAAGCAAAGGGCTCAGGGAAGATATCGACATTACCAAAAGCAAGAAATACTGGACATTTGTGAAGGCACGCCACCGGGATCACCTGTAAAAATAAGGTATAACCAGAGTCTTGACAAAAAATAGGGGGAGTTGAGGGTTATGAAGTGAATCTCAAATCAACACACTGGGCAATCTCATCAGGTTACAACAAATAGAGCCCCCTTCAATCCAAATTATCCTATTCAAGTTTGGCAGATTAAGAAGAACACTTTTCATAAGGCTACTCACCAGGGGACTGTGATTCCTAATCCTACTTCAATCTCCTTTCCAGATCACCTGCTACAAGATCAGATTCATCATCTTCATAATACAACATTTATAGGTACATTTTCAAGACCAGGCTTATGTATTGAAGATATTAAAAATTGGGCATCCGATAACTGGACAGGATTAATAGATGTTTTTTGGTTAAATATCGAGTTGGGTTATTTTCTTGCTAAATTTGAAAATTCTGTCATGAGGGATGGGATACATAAGATTAAAAGTTGGTTTTGTAAAGGAGTTGGGCTCTTTATAGCAGTATGGACCCCTAACCTAAAACTACAAGATAGAGCCCCACTTTTCTTTCCCATTTGGATAGCCTTGCCAAACCTGCCTTTAGAATTCAGAGATTTAGACATTGTAGAAATCATTGCTAATCGACTTGGTATCTTTGCTAAGCATGATTTAATTCCATTTGAGGTGCCGCACTGAGAAGTCAGAGTATGTATCCTTCATGATGGGACTTCTGAATTGCCAAAGTGCATTTCTCTAAAATCCAAATGGGGGAAGTGGGATTAGAGAATTCATCTCCAAAATGAGGAAACAATCATGTTATATCAACATCAATTAGGGCATTTCACTATTCATTGCCAATCCCAGCCTTCAACCCAACTGAAGGTATGTGATAGCTTCTATACAAATCCTCTTCAGTGCTCCGTATCACATATCCCTCGACAAGTGGATTTGAAATCTTCTTCACCTTGCTCTGTTGTACTACTACCTAATAAGATTTACCCATATGAAGCTTCTATCTACTTTTATTAGGCTATAAGTTTCATCATGGCATTCTTGAGTGCTTCCAAGTAGCCTACATTACTGGAATGGAATAAACTTGAAGACACAAGTTTAAGTGAGGATGAAATAGTACAACACCTAATGTTTTTGGATTCTCTTGCTACAAATCCAATTACAAATGAGGTCCTTGATAAAGAGGTGTTGGTAAATCTGTGAGCTAGGAAAATCTTAGAAGAATTATTGACTGATCTAGCTACCAAAATAATATATGAGATAGCAGAAGAAGGGATTTTTTAGTATGAAAGTGTGCTTAATAAGCCAGAACAACATAAATGCCTGTATGATGGCTTCACCACTATTCCAGTACAAGAGAATTTACAACCGATTGACGAGCATCAGATGTTAATCATGCATCAGCAAAGTGTCAACACTAAGTTTTGAGTGTTAAATGAGTCCAGTAAGGACCCAAAAGGCCCTTATCCTTCAGATTCTACACTTCAAGCTAAGGGGAGAGTTAACAGACAAGGAAAAGCTATATCCATTGACCATAATAATGATTACAGGAATGCAGCAAGTATGATGGTGCCCCCATTTGAATCAAAGGAGACTATCCATTCCCGTATAATTAAATGGATATAGAGTAACACATTTCCTACATCAGAGGAAAACCTAGCAGGATATGATTAGGAATTACATGTTGACCCAGATTTGGCAATTGATGAGACGTATCAGGATATATGTGATGGTCCAAACAATACCACCTATGAAATAGGAGCACGCCCTATAACTTTTGACCCTACTATGTCATTATCAATTGAGAAATCACCACTACAACAAGCACAAGCCAAGGCTCCACCTAAAAAAAGAGGCCGAAAGCCTAAAGGTACTTTAGTCAAAGAAGAGATTGAAGCAGGAATTCAATCAACATTGGATGGAAAGTTCACACCTTCCAAAAGATTGACAAGGAGAACAAAAGGTTCTCCTTGTCAGCGATGAAGATAGCATCTTGGAATGTCAGAGGTCTTAATGCCTTTGACAAAAGAAATAGAATCAAACAAGAAATTGATTCTGTAAAAGTGGATATAATACTACTTCAAGAAACAAAGATGTCAGATGAGGTATTTAACAAAACTATTGGGAAATGGACAAAATGGAATGTTGTTCATAGCCCAACGATAGGTGCATCAGGGGGGCTGGCTATACTCTGGGATACTGATCTTGCTCAAGTCCAAATTATTGACAAGAAAGATAATTGACAAGCCATCAATTTCAAATTTTTTGATATTAAAATATTATTGCTCAATGTTTATGGGCCCACAGCAACCCAAGACAAATTGAGATTGTGGTCAAAGATTACTCAATTTTTACAACTCCAATCAGATACGCATATCATAATGGGGGGGGGATTTTAAAGCCATTTTAAAATTGTCAGAAAAAATGGGTGGAATTTGTCCACCAATGAGGACAATTAAGGACTTTGCAAATTTTGTTGAAGATAATGGACTAATGGATATTGTGCCAACAAATGGGTCATTTACATGGACTAACAAAAGGGTAGACTTCTCTCAAATAGCGTTCAGATTAGACAGATTTCTCCTTTCCCAAGGTTGGAAATTAGTCAATGTTACATTCCATTCAGAAATTTTGCCACAACCAGGGTCAGATCATTTTCCAATCTGTCTGCACTTACATACGTCAGTAGCAACACAAGACTTCCAACATAGACCATCATTCAAGTTTGAAAGAATGTGGTTACGCCACCCATATTTCTTGAATTCACTTAAGCATTGTTGGAATTCAGTGCCCATGATAGATGGTACTAAAATGTTCCAGTTCGCACACAAGATGAAGCTCACCAAATAGTGGCTCAAGAAATGGAATGAGATGATATTTAAGAATATTTTTAAAGAGAAAGAAATAGTCAAGGCCAAATTAGAGGACATATATACTACAATTATAAAAAAAGGGATGAATAATGACTCCTTTGTTACTCAGAAAAGCCTAGTACAAGAGTGGGAGGAAATATGCAGCAGAGAAGAGGAATATTGGAGGCAGAAATCAAGAGAACTTTGGCTAAAAGAGGGGGATAGAAATACAAAATAATTTCATGCATCAGCTAAATTAAAAATAGCAAGCAACCGTATTCTTTCTATAACCAAAGCTGACAATGGCACCTTATTGTCCGAACTTAAGAGCATACAAGATGAAGGGGTCAGATATTTTCAAAATTTGTTAGGCCCTCAAGCCCTTGCTTGTCCAATGCCACCACCAATGGAGGAACTGTTAGAGGCAATCCCCAACATGATTTCAGCAGTGGAAAATTCAAAACTTATGGCTCCATTTACCATTCAGGAATTAAAAAAAGTGGTCTTTTCCTTGTCTCCGGATAAAGCCCCAGGCCCAAATGGGTTTACTGCTCTATTCTTCCAAGTATGCTGGAACTGGATTGGATGGGAATTATTGGATGTTATAGAAGAATCAAGGCTCAGCAAGACCATGTTGAAAAACTTCAACACCACTAATATAGCCATTATTCCAAAAGTGCAAAATCCAAAGACATTTGCAGACTTTCAACCGATATCCTTATGCAATACTATCTATAAAATCATCACAAAGGCTATTTATTTAAGGATGCAACACCTTATCCCTAAGATTGTCTCGCAGCCACAAGGTGGCTTTGTTCCAGGTAGAGAGACAATGGAAGGAGCTTTAGTGGCTCATGAAGTTCTTCATACTATCTACAATAGTAAATCAACTCATTTTGTTATCAAATCAGACATGATGAAAGCATATGACAGAGTTAGCTGGGATTTCCTCATTACGGTCTTATAGAAATTTGGTTTCTCAAGAAGTTGGTGCAAATGGGTTAAAGCTTGTGTTTCGGGTGCTTCTTTTTTAGTTTTGATAAATGGTGTTCCGGCGGGTTTTTTTGCATCTACACAAGGAGTTAGGCAGGGGGATCTCTTATCACCAGCCTTATTCATTTTAATGGCAGAGGCATTTAGTAGGTTCATCCTTCAGAAGAAAGAGTCAGGCAAGTGGCTGGGAGTGCAAATTGGTCAAATAGATATTTCAGTGACTTGTTCACTTTTTGCTGATGATACATTATTATTTGGTACTTCAAACATTACAGAGGCTAGGCAAATCAAAGAAACCTTGGACCTGTATACAACAGCATGAAATTAGAAAGTTAATCCTCTCAAATCCAAAATATATCTATTCAATACAAACCAAATTGTGTCTAATAAAATTGTTAACCTTCTTGGTTTTTCAGTGGATTTTCTTCTGTCAGTATACCTTGGTATCCCATTTTTCATGGGGGCAAATAAAATCAGTTATTGGACACCAATCATTGAAAGGATAAAAGCTAGGGTGGTTGCATGGAAAGCAAGGTGGTTGTCCCTCTCAAGTAGAATTCTTCTAATCAAAACAATTCTATCAGCTATACCTAATTACTATTTATTAGTTCTCAAGGCTCTTATGTCGGTTATTCAAAAAATTCAGAAATTGATTAGAGATTTTTTATGGACTGGGAACATGAACAGAGTAAAGAAAATCCCTTTAGTCTTGATAGAGAAATTGGCACAAGTTAAGTAGTTGGGTGGGGCAGGGATTCATGATTTACAAAAGCGGAACATTGCATTTGGGGGCAAATTAGTATGGCATATGTATTCTAAGCCACATAATATATGGTGCCAAATCATGCAAGCTAAGTACTTAGATGACTCTAATCCAGCTAGAATCATATATGTATAAGACCCTCCTAAAGGGTTAGCCATTTGGGACTTCATGATCTCCTCCAGAGATATAATATGCAAGTATATTACATGGGAAGTAAATAATGGTCATTCAGTTAAGTTTTGGCGTGACTCATGGAGTGGGGCACCACCTTTGATTAGTAAAAATGACACTAGAATGGAGGACATTATCTTTGTAGTAGAAAATGGTTGGGGTATCCACTTAATTGGATATGTATCTGCTATATGCCTGCACTCAAGGAAAGTAATTTGGAAAGACCCCCAAGAGTTACCTCTTTCACCACAACAGGCACAATTATTTCAGCAAATCTTGTCTCAAAGACTGGTCTATTTATCAAATTTGGAGGATAAATTGATTTGGGCACCGGAGGCAGACAAGAATTTTAGTATTAAGGATGGATATAAACTTATTTAGCAGAGAGATGCAACCAAGCAACCATCCCGTGCTTATTCCTTCTGTTGGAATAATCTAACATTACCAAAAGCAGGTTGCTTTGCTTGGATAGCTTTAAACAATAGGGCATTAATAAGTGAGCGGCTTTAGAGACTCAATATAGCTCATCCATTCAATTGTCTGCATTTTGATAATCATCAAGAAGACACAGATCACCTATTCCTAAATTGTGAATTTGCACAAGAATGCTGGTTTTTTGTCCTTAGAAAACTACAATATTCAACTCCTCTTCCTTGCAAGCTATGGGACATGTTTGAGTCATGGCCACAATTATTTTCATCCTCCCTTTTTTCAACAATTTGGAAGTGCGCTCCAGCAATAGTGGTCTGGGCAATTTGGTGGGAGAGGAATAAAAGAATCTTTCGCAGACAATTTTTGACAATCCAAGTGGTCACAACTCAAATAGAAAGATCAATATCAGAACTAGTCAATGCAAGTCGTAGCAAGCTTAAACATAATCTAATTATGACCTCATGGGACTCATTTATATTGAGAGAATGGAAACAAATACATGCTCCTTTTGGTTGGCTTTATCAACCAAAATCAAATAAAATGCTGGACAGAGAAGGGATTAAGTGGATGCCTCCATCCAAAGGGTTTAGCAAGATTAATTTTGATGGCTCCTCAAGAGGGAATCCAGGTAAATCAGGGGCGGGAATCTGTATTCAAAATTATCAAGGATTATTACTAGCACTAAAATGCTGCACACTACCTGATGGCAAAAATAATATGGCTGAGGCTAAGGCATTATTAGAAGGTCTTATATTAGCAAAAAATGGAGGCTTCCGGTAGATTCAAATAGAGGGGGATTCGATAGTGATTATCTCAACATGTATAAGTAGAATTTCCCATAATTGGAAACTTTCATACATTCTTCAGCAGATTTGGCTCCTACTGGATTCATTTCAAGAAGTTCAAATCTCTCACACGCTTAGAGAAGGTAATAGACTCGCATATTATCTGGCAAATAAAGGTTGTGACGGGTTTGAATTGGTGGCTATTAATGATGATTCAATTATAAATCGTGATGCCAAGTTGAAGGAAATATATAGTCGAGAAATAGTGTCATGAGAAAATGATGCTTCAAATGTGCTAATGTCAAGTTTGTTCTCTATCAAAAATATTCACAATGCTCCAAGTACAAGTCCGTTTGTATGATTAGTGGGAGGTACAAACAATTTTCCCATGCCATAGAATTTGGTATGTGAGAAGTACAAAGTAGATAAAAACTTAAACAACCTTTAATGAAAACACAACTTATTTGTGTAACATTTGCGCCGCCATATCTATCTCCCCATCTGCAAGTTCATTGGCACACATGTGGTTGTGACTGTGAAAGTGTAATCACAGTACTTTTGGCAGAATTCCAAGTTCCAAAAAATTCATTGAAACTTATGCATAATCTCACTCGCAATTGGGATATCTTGATGTTCTCTCGGTTGTACTGGGCAATTTATTTCAGCTACAAATATGTGGGCTTTTCATCATATCCATCAAACATAACAAGTTACCAACTGGAAGCTAATGGATCTGCGGGTTTCTTAGGTCTTGAAATGTAGACAGTGCACCCGCTACCACCACGAAGTCATGCCCAAAAACTACAGGCTTAGGCTATGATTGGAACATTTGGAAGAGGCTCTGCCACATCACATCGATGCGGGCTCCTTTTCATCAATGTTTCTATGCCAATCGCAAGCAATAATGGATGCAATTCAGCTGGTGATTGGGGTGGAATTCTTGGACTCACACTCGTGGAGCTTATGTTTCCCCTTGCAGATTGTTTCTATCTTACTCTCCAACGTAATGGACTTACCCCAGTCAATGTCTTTGGTGTCTTCGTTGGCCCACAAAGTGGTCCACCCAAATTTTCTCCAACACAATGCGCTCTCGAGGGCTGCTCTCCATGATCTGTGGGAAGGTTTGGCATTGGTCAGTGGTTTGTTTTCACACCATGAGCTGCTCTCCAACCATGACTGCTTTCTAATTTATGAAAGCATTAAGCGCTCCCTTTGTTCGCAGGATGCACGATTCGTTGAAAATGCTCTTCAAATTTCTAGGCGGCGTTTGGGAGTTCACTTGGCAAATAAGGTCAGAATTTGTGTTAATGCTCTGTTAGACATCATGGAACTGCCAAATCCGCATTCTCCCTATGTTTTCTTTGGTAGCCCGTGAGCCCTACTACGAGTCCCTGACCTTAACACACAGTCGGCTGGTCTAGAGTCTGGTGGTGGATCGCTACATGTACACGATGATGTAGGTTGGGGTAATACCACTAATTTTCCCTGGTGTTTAAAAAGGCCATTGCCACTGGTTCATGGTCCCCTGTTGGCAGACACGCAACAAGTCCCCAAGTAGCAAGCTCCATCTACTTCGCCAGATGATATGGATGCATAGAAGTTAAGGTTTTTTTATTATATTTTTGTATGATGAAAGGTTTGCCAACCATGTATTTAGATGTATACAATGATGCTGTCATAGGGTAAAAAGATATAATTGGTATATTGTTCATATGGGCATCTTCAGGGCACTTTTGTAGGCATTTTGAAATATGCCCTAGAACTGGATAAGATATATTGACATATGGGTCGAAATATGCAACATTTATGTATTTATATATCCTTGGATATATGCATGTATCTAACTATGATCCTGGGGTTTCTTACTGGTTCTTCCACGAGGGAGTTATTGAATCAAATTAATAAAATATGGTGGTTACACCACTTTTGCTTTTTTTTTTTTAAAAAAGTTTGGGAAAAGTGAAAAGATATTTATGAAGGGAATGATATAATTAAGTTATCTAAGAAGCTAAAAGTTAAAAACCACTTTGAGAATCTAAAAAGTGGAAGAAGGTGAAGATATTAGGATTTATTTTAAGAGAGTTGACAATGCAATAAATAAAGTTGAAAATCAAGGAGGAAATATCACTAATGAAGACATTATGGAGAAGATTCAACTGTGTTCATTAGATCTGTAGTTTTAGAGGGTTTTCTATTAGATCTGGGGGGACCTCTCTTTATGATCATCTTGGATTCAAATGGACCTCACGGTTGCATTCAGAGCATCCAAGAACCCATAGATCCATATAAAATTTGTCCAATTTGGACAAAGTTGTAATCTGTGGCAATTTTTTTTTGCAACCAGTCTTGACATGGATCCTGAGGCATTCATTGGTATATTGGCACATTTTTTGCTCAAACGGACCTCACCATTGAGCTCGTAGCAGCCAAAAACCCCTAGATCCATATAAGGTACGTCCAATTCGGACGCCATTGCATTCTAAGGTAAATTTTTTTTGCATGCCAAGTCGTACAACCCTGACACACAAATCGATGCAAAATTGTATGGACTCACATGCAAATTGAGGCAAAAATTGAATGCCCTAGCATGCAAATTGAGACAAACATCGGATGACCCTAGCACACATCCTGATCTTGTACGATGATTTTCAAAAAAAAAAATTTGCCGGCAACAACCATTTGGTTGTCAAATTTAAGCTCGTCATTTGCTGACGTCAACATGCATCAACAATCTTCTACACCATTTTTTGGTCCTTCAGCATACCTATGGTTTTTTTCTCATAACTTGAGCATACAATGTCGAAATTAGGCAAACGAGATATCGTCAAAAATCTTGTTCCGGGCTCTATGCAGATTTGGAGGTTTGAATTTTTATTTTCCTTTTTTGATGGTGTTTTTAATGTCAAAGCCAAATGTTCAATTTTGCACTCTGGGATCTCTATCTTGCGCATCCAGAATCCATTTTGGGAAAATGATATATTATTGGAAATCTTGTTTTGAGAGCTTTCCAGTGCTATGAGTCATTTTTCTAGATTCTTCTCTAGGTATATTTTATTCAGTTTCTTACATTTTTGCAATCTGGTGGATATCTTGGATGTTTCAGGTCCTAGGATCTTTTCCTTTTGAGGAATGGCTCATCTTTGACTGTTATTTTTTTTAGCAGCCTTCGTTCTTCTTTGAGAAGTATATATTTTACTTTTGTAGCATTCTTTTATGTATACACACTGAGATAAAGTGTCATTCTATTGCATGTATGAGATCTTGCACATGTTCATGTTCTATGTACTCGCACTCCATTATAAAGTTCCAGGGGGGTTTGATGTTTGACTTTTTTTTCCATCTAATTTTTTCATGTGAGCGTTACTCCAATGATATTAGCCTTAGGTATCTATATTTGTGTTTGTACTCACTCTACGCCTTTGGTGTTCCTAGTATCATGCATTTCATATTGGATGATCTTTTCAGTGTACTTATCATTACTCCCTTGTTAGCATTATGAGGGGTTTCTACTGTTGGTTCTACTACTTCCTTAGTTCAAGAGTGTGAGCTATGTATTCAGTATTTGATTCTATGTACTAGGCAAATGTAGTGGCTGGATACCTATGCATTCCAGTGAGATGGATCATTTACCATATGGACACTCTTCTCTTTCCTATTTTTGGATGCACTCTTCCAGCTTTGATTGATCAACTCTTTAGACTTTGGTGTTTTGATGCCATATGTATCTTCGATTTCAGGTGTTTGCCTTTGTTTGCCTCCTAATTCGAGTAGTGTCATTTGAGGGCACTTATGTAGATTACAATATTTTGTATCTTTGACTTTAGTTGTTTGCCTTTGTTTGCCTCCTGATTCGAGTAGTGTCATTTGAGGGCACTCATGCAGATTATAGTATTCTCTATCTAGTCATATTTCAGTGGAGGATCTTCAGACAATAGTTACTTCTTGACAAAGTTGCAACTTCTTGCTTTAGTGATGTTGTACATGTTCATCCTTGTTCCTATTTTCTAGAACATTCCTAGTTTTGGAGGCTTCTTCAGTCCTTCAGACTAGTCTTTATTTTTTTGGAGTAGATTTTTTCCCAAGTGGTTTTCTCTATTTCTTCACTTTATAGAGACTCTCTTTTGTACTTGGGTAATTGATCAGGCCTTTTGTTGTTGGGACCCATTTACTTTTAGTAGTTCTTTCTAGGTTTTTAGCTTCTCCCAAAGTTCATCTTAAGGGGGGGTGTTAGAGTAATAAAGTGTTTACTTATTAATTAAATCACATTGATTTAATTATTAAGTCACTTATTATCTCTTTCTACTTAAGCTAAACTTTAGACATATAATAATTAATTGCTTTATTAATCATTATCATGCAACCTAGGTTTGTTCACCCTTTTAGGGTTTTGATCTCCTTTTATTAGGATTGATCTCTCTTGTAATCTAAATTGAGAAACATTCATTTTATTGAATTGCAAATTTTATTTTTGCACATAAAGAATGTCTCCTCTTTCATGGATCCATGCGTTCAGGCCTCTCTAGATTCTTACTTCTCTCTCTTTCTGTGACAGGTGTTTGTGTGTAGGTGTTCTTGGGAGTTGTGGGTTGTTTACTCATCAAATCTAATAAGAAAAATGGTAGTGAACCCTTGTAAAATTTACCTTAATCAGTGTCACCCTAACCGATGTTCATTTCATGAGAATTCGCTTCTTCATGATTTTTACTAGTTTGGGTTTTCACATAAATTTTCATGTTCATTATGTTGACAATTTTGTGCTTTCATGGTTATATCTATTTTAAGTTTTAAAATTTTTTAAGTACTTATTGGAAGAAAAAAAGTTAACATATCTATATCTATTTTGAATGGTTTATGAGTTTTCCAAAATAGTAAAGTTTTAGAAATTATTTATGAATAACTAATTCACCCCCTCTCTAAGTTATTTGGCTTTTTCAACACCATCACCATGTCGAAAGAGATGAGTTTGTGTGATATATCTTGTTCTTGACAACTAACTCCACTCTAAAAAAGAATGTTAATTTATCTTTATTGTAACCCATCTACATCTACCCCATCCATCCCTCCTTTAACCATAATTATATTCTGGTTTAGATTGAGCATTGTGTGCTCCAAAAGAGAGTCAAGAATCTCCCTCTATTTGAGTTTAGTGAGAATGATTATTGATTCAGATAGATCATTTTTATCCAATCCTTTTTCTTTACCATCCTTAATGCATTCTTCTATTGGATGTCCAATCCCATTACAATTTGAACATGATTCCACCATATCTTCTACTTTGATCGACTGACTCTAGATACCTTCCTCTGATTTAAAATCTACAATTTTAGGTAATGGATGAATCACATGCCAAAGTATACATATCTAGACATACATGATAAACTCATTTTTTTCCAACACCTCATCATCTTTAACAAAAATAAAAAAGTTATTGCTTATCGATTTAAGGGTTTCTAAGTCCCAATATTCATGTGGGAGGTTATAGAGTCTAATCTATATCAGAACTTCCTCAATCCATTCCTTTCTTAGATCAAAGTTTGGTGTTTATTCTTTGATTTAAAAACCCTTTCCCCTCATCATGAATGGTCCACTATTGACAACCCACTCCTTAGCTTTTACCTTAGGGCACGTCACCAGGTAAAACCCATTTGGGATGGTTTTCAAACCACATTCCTTTCACAAATATTCATCACAATAGTGCCTTACCTTGGGGAAAGTCGACCAATCCCCACTCCACTTCATTAAAATGTATTTTTATCAAGAAAACAAATTGAATCAACCCATTCTTTATTTTCTATTAGTAATGAAATCACTTTTAAATGGTCCCAACTATTACTCACTTTATTTTACAAAGATGGTATGCCCTATTTTTTTGGTTGCTAAAGCTTCTTCTCAATCTTCTTGAAGTTTCCAACATCACCAGTGTGTAGCAAGGCATACCCACATTTGTTCCTTTTGTCAGTATCCTTCCACTTTTGATCTCCATTAACCATTAGAACCTACACCTTGTAGGGTTTGTCAAAGCCTTCCATGCTTGAGACAACAACCTCTAAGCTTTGTTTTGATAACCATCATCATACCTTGTTCGAAAAGGTCATCGAATCTGCATCTCATCATAACTTTGAAACCCTAGATTCTTGTAAAATCTCTGCTCACCCTACTTCACCATTCTCCATGCAACAATTCAATTCCCTAAAGTTTATATTTTATTAGTAAAGTACCAATTTGATAATGAAGAAATATTGTGATTATATGATAAATAGGGTTAGTGGTATTGAAATATAAAATTATATACTTATCCTCATTTATTTTTAAACCTAAAGAAGATAAGTAAATGTTTAATTCCTAATTTTAAATGCCTCCTCAGTATTAGCTAACATCATAAAAATAGTTTCATCTGGGAACTAAAGATAAGAATGAAAAATAATATTCCCATCCCAATACCAATCTTGAATGAGACTTCTGCTTTGATATTTCTTTATCATAAAACTTGAACATTTCACCATCAAAATATATAGATAGGGGGACAATGTATCTACTTGTTTAAGACCTTTAGATGTTGTAAAGAGAGATGATGCAATACCACTGATTAAAATAGAGGACTTATTAGTCCCTCAAATAATAACCCATTCAATTAATTATCAGAAAAATCTAAATTCTTCTAAGACATTGTGCAAAAAAGACTCGCTTAACTCATCATAAGCTTTAAACATATCCAACTTAATGAACATGGAATTTTACTTTAGAGTGGCCATGGAGTGAATGAATTTTATTGCCACAAAAACATCATCTAATAAATCGTTCACTTACACAAAACTACCTTTCCTAGGTGAAATTAGTGAGATTAAACTATTCTTAAACCACTCTACAAGAATCTTTGTCATTAACTCATAGGTAACATTATAAAGAAGAATAGGGAAAATGTGTCTAAAGAAGAAGATCCTTCTTTTTGGGATTAAATAAATAAAGGTATAATTGATGACTCTAAACATCCTTTTATTATTTTGATACTCTTGAACAACTTCTAACAATTCATCTTTCAATATATATTCAAATCACACAAAAAGTAATCCAATCATATAATTACAATGAAATAAGTACAAAGCAATATACCATAACACAATGATTTATTTGGGTTAAACACTTTAGAGATAAAAACTATTATACATCATGATGCTACAACACGAAACAAATCTTATAAAAGGTGTTAATGCCTCAGACACCATGTTGTACTCACCTCGGGGATGGGGTCCCCCTAATGTGGCCTCACTGGCTCATAGCTCCAGTCAAAAGCGATTACCAATAAAAATAAAATAAAATATTATACTCCAAGGTAACTCACTATATTATCCACTAATCAAAAGTTACGATACCTTGCAAAAACTAAGCCTTTCTAGGAGCATCACCAACAATAGATTTAGATTAATTATGATATCAAAATAATGCTTACAAAATTCACTATCAAAAACTCATTTTGAAGCACCCAATATATAAGATAATCAATACATGAAACCATCAAACAATAATCAGGAAACTATGAGCTAAAACTACTCAAAATGTGTCATCCTAATTCCTATTTACAAATCTAACACACAATTCTAAACCTAGATATCAACATGAGTCCACACTCTAGAAATAATATATTCCTTCCACTCACCATTAGCTCATCATAATCTACTCACCAATTTGGGCACTCCATTTTTTATCCTCTTACATGTCTAACTTAATGAACATAGATTTTCCTGTAGAGTTTCCTTCAAGTGATTGGATTCCAATTCCACAATACCATCATCCAATAATTGGCGCCCTTTCAAAAAAATACCTTGCTTAGGAGAGACTAAAATCTTCTTCAACTACTATATAGTAAGCTTATTGATTATCTCGTAGGTAACATTATAAAGAAGAATGAGGCAAATGAGTCCAAAATGAAGATCATTCTTTTCAGGGATTAAAGAAAGAAAGGTAGATTGATTTCTCTAGGCATTCTTTAATTATTTTGAGACTTTAAAACCACTTCTAGCAAGTGATCTTTAAAATTTATCAAAATTATGCAAAAAAATATATAATCATATAGTTACAAGGCTATAAGAACAAAATTAATGTACCATAATGCAATGATTTATTTGGGGACAACACTTTTGAAAGGAAAAACTCATACTCTATTTGAAAGGAAAAACTCACTCTAAAGTAATTTAAAATATTATTTACTAATCAAAAGTTACAATGCACTTGCAAACTCCAATCCTTTATAGGAGCATCACCTACCATATATCTAGAGTAATTATGATAGCATAATTGTACTTACAAAACTCACTATCAAAACCTCTATTTGAAGCACTCAATATATAAGACAATCAATATATGAAACCATAAAATTAGGAAACTATGAGCTAAAACCACTCAAAAAATGAGACACCCACATTCCTACTTAGAAACCTCACACCTAATTCTCAACCCAAATATCAATATGAATCCACACTCTAGAAATAACATATTCCTTCCATATATCACTAGCTCATTGTAATTCACTACCAGTTTGGGAACTCCTTTTTTGACCCATTATTTTCATTCAAATAAATCTTATAATATGTTATAACACATGTCATAAGTTGTTCAACAACTATAACTTCATCTTACGACTCTTTAAAGTGTCATAGATGTTTTGCAATTATAATGTGGGAGGTCCTACTTTTAAAGGCCATAAATTTTAATCTGAGAGGCCTTTTGGCTCCCCATTTTTACATTGTTGATCTAGAACATATCTATGTAATGAGTATTTGAGAATTGGTGCAAAATAATTGAGAATACTTACTTTTACCAAAAAAAAATCTCTATAGCCTAGAAATTGAGTTTTTCTAATACATAGCCTAAATTTTTTGCCTTTTTCTTAATATTAGACAATTGAGAATATCAATTTTGCCAAAAAATTCTCTATAGCCTATAAATTGAGTTTTTCTAATACATAGCCTAAAAATTGTGCCTTTTTCTTAATATTAGAAGTAAGGTTCACACACCTCCTAATGATAGTACAAGGAATAAGAAGTTTAAAAAAAATATTAAATAGAGCCCCTTTGCTTCTCAAAAGAAGTCATTATTTTCTTGCACCCTTGCAAGTCTCTAGCCAAGTTAAAAAGAACCAAGAATAAGTCAAAGCCATTATTTAACATTAGTTTGATAGTGTTCAAGAGCAAGTTTTAGGTTAGGTTGACAAATAGATAATTATGTAATATTTAGCAGTGATGGATGATCTATATCTCCCAATGCTACCTAGGTTTCCACTTGTTATGTCTATTATAATCAAGAATGATGATGATGCTTTAGGTCTTCTAGATTCTTTCTTAGCGAGGAAAAGGAAAGGAGGATCTCAAGGCTCAAGATAATATTTAAACTAAAGTTGTTATTTCCCCATTTTTGTTTGAAGGGGGTGTGCAAGGTGGACGATCTTTGTTATTGGTTTTATTGTTTCACAATGCTTATGCAATAGCCCCCTTCTAATTTACTTGGAGAGTGTTAAGTCACTTTGGCTTGGATAGGATTTTGGGCTTGCTCATGTTGTCATGCCTTTTTTTTCTTTTCATCTTGGCTTCGACCCATTTTATCAATCCTTTTTAGTTTATGGGTTTATAGGATTTCTCTTACTTTGGTACCCTCTCCTATTGTACACATTTTCCAAATAACCATGCCAACCTTTCTTTTCCTTCATTTCCCTCAACGTGTCAATTCCTTGGCTCTTCATAACTTATATATTTAGACTTTTCCTTATAGATATTCATTTCCCCCATCCTATACACCCATATTAACTTGTTCTCTTCTATCTAATAAGCTTTTGGAGGTCCATTTCTCTCCTTATAATCCGCTTGAAGGAATTGATTTCCTTAATCCTTGATTCCTTGTCCTTGCATTAGATATATTTGAAGTCCTATTCTCATTCCTCGCATTAGGTTTTTCCAAAGGGTGATCCTCGTTCCTTCCTACATTGGGTATCTGAAAATCTCATTCCTTTCTCCATATCATGCTTCCCTCTTCTAGACCTTTAGGGTTCTCCCTACCATCATCCTACTTGTGAAATTGATTAGTGAGGATCTCAGTATCTATTCCCTAATATACTACTACTTTGTCTTTCCAACATTGCAAACATTTGCATATCTTCACATCCTAGCAACCTTGTATCCCATTTATCAAATCCTTGATGTTGGACCTTAAAAAAAACAATGCTAACATACCATGTGGAAAGCCAACCGAAGACATTTAAAATCCTAAACCATTAGCCCCTTTTATAAATGCATCTTTTGGCATGTGAATCCTTGAAGCCTTGATTTGGCATGCAAATGCTCAAACCCTCACCTCTAGGCATGCTTTTCCCTGATTTCTCATAATTTGAATGAAGGGTTTCACTAATACCATGACCAACCAGGAAAGCCATTCATGGGCTTTAAATTGAATGTCATAATATAATGAAAAAATTAAATACCTATTAGCAAGGGTTTCATGTTACACCATGGCCAACTAGAAACACCATTAATGAATCTTAATTTGAATGCAATAGTACAATGAGAAGCTTTTAAATTCCTATTAGCTTGTGTACTCACACTAGACATTCAACCTCTACATACAAAATAAACAACTTCATTAGTTTATATCTTTAACCATCTTAGCAAACCCTAATATGTAAAATTGAACACATAGTCACTTGCTAAATATAGAAAGGAAATAAAAAAAAATAAATCAAATTTCAAATATCAACACAACTCGAATAAAACCAGAATAAAATGATACCAATTTTTACGAACAACTAGACTTCTCTTAGCCTTAATCTTCTTTCATATTTAGGAACAACCTTTTCTCTTTATGCTAGTGTTAAATTAGAATTGATGTTTTAAAATGCTTTTATTTAATGCCCGATTAACTAAAACCGAATAATTTTGCTTTCATAATGTATGCGAATCAATTCAGGACTGGTAGGCCTAATCCCTGTTGTAACTTAATTTCCGAGCACGTAAGCATCGAGAAATCGACTCTGTGCAAAAAATTTGAGTTTTATGCAAATAATATTGAAGGTAAGTGAAACACGTTTAACAGAGGTTCCATCTGGCAGAAGAACGAACGAAAATATCCAAAAGGCCCATCTACATTTCCAAAATTTCTACACCAACACATTTAAACTATATTATTGTTGTATTATTTACTAGCCTGTAGATATTGGAAGAAGACATGTGCAGACATTATACAGGCCAGATGATTTCCTTATTGAATAATGAATGATGAGTCGGGGCTCAGCAAAAATCAAGATTAAATATGGGGCAGGCTTTACGAAGGGCGTCAGGGAAGGTCGCGAGTTCGAGTTCAAAGACACCCACGAAATCATCAGCCAGTATACAAGATCAGAACATTCCCCAATTAGTAGTTAAAACTACTCCCTCAGAAACCATAGAAGCAAAGTCTGATAATTGGGATCCCAGTAAGTACCGTCTTATTATTAAGATTATTTTGTTTTAAGCGTTTCGACCGCTTATTGTAAACCTTAATACGCTTTTAAAATATGTTTTTGTTTAGCTGGAACCCCAAAAAGATAGTTGCCATTTTTTTAATTTGCTTTATTATGCAAGTTTGGGGAAGATTAAAAAATACTGTTATGTTGGATATTTCCTTTTGAACAATGTTTTTTTTTAATTTGCTCTGTTCGAGTTTGTATTGGATTCTCTGCATTTGGTTACTTTATGGAGGGTTTGGTTGGTTTAGAGTTCTTTTTAACTATGATTCCTTGCTTTCGCATTCTTCTACTTGCTGTTTCGTCCAAAAAATATTCCAATCTTGTTCTCAAAGGCACCCGTTTTAGACCGTTTTTATCTTTTATGTTGTTCTTCCTAAAGATAGCATATTATTAAGGGATCCTAGAGCCAACAAAGTTTGCCAGATTCCAATATCCAGTTGCAGTAAAATAAACAAAGTGGGGAAATATGGAAATTAAGAAAAAAACATTCAAATTTTCCAATTTGCTCTCCAGGCAACTGTAGCTGAAATCTGACTGATGACGCGTCCCTTCTTGTTCAACATCCTTTATCTGACCTTGAATACAATTCAGATACTAAATGTCTCTTTCTTAGCTTCCACATTTTAGTCTCAAAGTGCCTTTGACCACAACACTGATTTCCTTTTTTGCAAACACAAAAATTGACCGATCACAGCTTTTTGGCGAAACAGAAGAAGAGCACACAAATAACAGAGCAGGACCTGTTGCAATGTTTTTTTGCTCTTTATTTGAAAGTTAGTTATCTTTCTAATCAAAGATCTTAAAAATCCGAGTGGGTTCTATTAAGAATAGGAACTGAACAATTTAATTTAACATGTTATTAAAGCTATCAGATTCAATTGTGAGATTTTTTTACATCAATGTTTCGGATCACACTCCGTGGTCCATCATCAGGATGCAAGAGAGTAGCAGGAAAAGAAAGATCATCATCATCTTGCATCCTGATGATGATCTTTCTTTTCCTGCTACTCTCTTGCATCCTGATGATGGACCACGGAGTGTGATCTGAAACATTGATGTAAAAAATTCTCAGACAATTGAATCTAGAAACTATAGCATTATTAACATGCAATTTCAACAGAGCTCTTCTGTTCTTCTCAATTTTTATTATTCGAAGATTGTAAAAATCTGAGTGTGTGCTTTTAAGAATAGGAATTGAACAATTTAATTTAACATGCCATTTCATATCACACTGTTCTTAAATGTAAGATCAACAGAACTCTTATGTTTTCCTCAATTTTTTTTTATACTCTCTGCTCCTTTCCTGTGAATCTTCCTAAACCTGAAAATCCAATTACCATTTCTTCATTCAGTTGATTTTTTATGTTCTCTGCTGGTTGGGAGCCATTTGACAATCTTTAAGCATTTAAGGCAAAGCCTCTTTGGAGTAAGGATTTAAAAAACTTCATCTCATTTTGTTCTATGTCAACTTACTATTTTGCTGCTGAATCTACTACTTTTTTCTTTCCTAATCTGTGAATATGATTGAAGGATATTGTCATTTCTTTGACCATTTCAAGGGTTCCTCAATTGCATAGTTGATTTTTCAACTATTGCATCTACCTTTTGGCCCTTTACAGTTATAGACTAGACTTGGTTTAGAGGCTAACTAGCTTGAAGGTCTGGGTTCTTTTGATTACAAAAATAAAATCAAGTTTCTGATTTTTTGTCTTGCTTGGTTAAATTTTGGATGAGGTTATTTACCAGCCTTTATTGAGGTCTGGGGTAAGTTGTCCTACATTCTTAATATTATAAATCTGGATCTGGAGATCTGTATACCTGGGTCACGCTCAATAAATGCACATATACGCTACACCACAGCATCCCAACATGTCCTCTGGGGTCATGGGCTGCTTAATTGAGTGATGAGGATTTGAACCTGCATGATGCTCTTCCAAGAGAGTCCCACCGCCACTGCATCGGAGCATTTTGAACAAGCTTGTGCTTTTAATTGGCTGCACTCTTCTTCTTATATTAAAGACTTTGCAAATCAATGCCTGAAAAGTGAAAAGTATGCATAGGTAAACGTTTTGGAGAATGAATATTCTTAGGTGGAATTCAGAGACTCCCTTGCCTTGGGCTTGTTTGAAAAGAAGACACATTGAAATAGTATGTTTAGAGTTTCTGAACATTGAATGGTCTTCATTCTTACCCTGTTATGATTGCCACTATAGGTTGAGATAGTTGAGGTTATCGGTCAATGAAGGTGTCAAAACTTTGATCTTTGATGTCATCACTCATCATCATCAGAATTCAGAACAATAGTAATCAATGAGAAGCCTGCCTTGTATAAGAACGAATGATTTAAATGTCTCAAACCCTGCTGCTTGTTTCTTTGGAAGTGTAATTTGGGATTTATCATGTTTTCCTTCTATATATTGAAACTACAACAAGTCAACTTGCAAAATGTGTGAGATGTAGTAAATAATCACTTGAGATGCAAAAATATTAGCATTTTGTGGTCTTGGTGTGTGGAACTGTTGTACTGGAAAAATATATTTAGATGATAAATGCAATGGATGTGATAAAGTGTCAGACAAATCTGATAAGACATCTGTCAGCATCTATGGCAGTTAGGAAGACAGAAACCCTCCAACAATGCTTGAAAACACCCAAAATGTCCCACGGTCATTGATCACAGTTGATATAGGAGAAACATCCCTGGGTGATGACTAAAATCCTCATATTTAAAGATGAGTGTTTTTTAAACTGTGACAGGCTTAATTATAATATTGATTACCTATCTTATGCTTTTTTTTATTTAAGTGATTACAAAAGAAGACGTGAATAGAGAAACTGTAAATGTAATCAATAATAAACACAGTTTTTTCTATGAAGACTTTCTGTTGGACTACCTCCTGAATGAAAGATTGTGTGATTGAATCATTGACATATAACCAAGTTCTGCTCCTGTCAGTATCAACTTCATGTTTTATCAATGTACTTGTAATCACAAAACTGAAACTGATTGTTTGTTACATGATTTGTTGGATGGTCCGAAGAAAGAGTCCATATCCTGCACCTGTGAAATTGGTGAGAAAGAGAGATGGACCTTACTGTCTCCATATTGACTACTGAATATTGAATATGATAACTGCTGAAAACAAATTATTTTGCAGATTCGTTTTATTAAGTTGGACCTTTGATTGAAGTATGATTAGATAACTGATTAGAAGATATTCCCAAAACAGTCGTTGGACACATGAAGGTCACTCTGTGTTCAAGGTTATCTCCTTGAGGCTTACT
The DNA here is from genome assembly GCA_027943335.1 of Chamaecyparis obtusa. Classification (NCBI taxonomy): domain Eukaryota; kingdom Viridiplantae; phylum Streptophyta; class Pinopsida; order Cupressales; family Cupressaceae; genus Chamaecyparis; species Chamaecyparis obtusa. The sequence continues at coordinate 393,709 of BSBK01005547.1, read as the reverse complement.
TATAAATAATGTTTTTCAGTAGCCCCGAGGATTTGATGACATACCCCATTTGGAGACAGGGACAAAACATCCCTTATCCATCCCCATTTTCTGCATTTTATGGGCATGCTACCCTAATTTAGAGGACAATTCCTGGAACTCATTCTTGTTAAACTTGCATTTGGGGACATGCGACTATAGAGAAAAAGGAAGGCATAAACTGTACAATAGAAGTAGTTTATATACCATTTGAAACAATATAGAATTAATAAAAACCAAAGACAATATGCAGTATGTTCACCTGGGGAAACCTATTTTGGGTAATAAATCCAACACAATAAAATACTTCATTATTCCAACAAGATGGATCAAAGTTTGAAAACTTGGACTCGGTGAGGACTCAACAGCCCAAAATAGGACTTGGACTCGGGACTTGGCAAATAACTTGAGTAGGACTCGGCAAAGAAGAAAACCGTAGTTTTACTAACAAAAAGAAGAAATTAACACATCTAGAGAAATATAAGAGCCATAATTCAAACATTACATGTCATTTGATCATCAAACACTTAATATTTGAAATTTCATCATTCATATTCATAGTTTCAAACTTTCAAATGTATAACAAGCTTAAAAAAACTAGGAAATAAGTTATGAAAGGAAATGGAAAAAATTTGGCCGCGTTTTCCCTTATTTTTCAAGATTTTTTTAAATTTTCAATTGAAGAAAACAAAAAAGAGAACAAAATCACTTACTTGGCTCTATTTTGACTCTTTGATCTCGTTTCCTCGTCTTCTTCAAACCCTACTCCACAATGCAGATCTACTTGAGTAGATAGAAATGAGAAAAAACCAAAAAGTTGAGGGGTTTTAATCTATTTTTGCATTTTCAGCAGTAGTGAGAGTCTCTGTAAAGGTCTTGGGAGTCTTGATACTAGATTCGTGCGAGTCCCAAACAAAAACTGGGGTGTCCTTTTTTTGGACTTGCTAGGACTTGGCTCGCGAGTCTGTGGCAAGTTGACTCGGTGAGCCATGAGACTTGCGAGTCTGGCGAGTTCGTAGTGAGTCCTGACAAGACTTCAAACTACGAGTGTTCAGGTAATTGGATAATTGATTAATAAAATGAAGTTTACAAATATAGCCAACTATGAGACAATGTTTCTAAAGGAAATAATTATAAACTAAAACAGAATTAGAAACTATCTTATCTAACTAAAAAACTCTAAAATACAATAGATGACCATTAAATAAAAATAACTAACTCTAATACCGTCCCTTAATGGTTATCCTATCAACTACACAAAGTTGCCCCCTAAATTTTACAAACTTGTCGAGACTCAGAGACTTCGTGAGGATGTCTGTACTTTGATCCTCAGTTGAAACATACTACAATTGAACTGATCCATCTTCTAGAAGCTTGTGGATGAAATGACAATGAAGCTCAACATGCTTGGTTTGCTCATGGAAGACTTGATTTTTGGCAAGTTTCAACACCCTTTGATTGCCATAGTACAAGGATGAAGGACTTGCTTGAGACATTTGCATGTCAGAAAGCATCCTTCAAAGCCAAAATGCCTCACAATTTGCCTTAACAGTTCCCCGATATTCTACTTTGGTCAAGGAAAGAGCCACTGCCCGTTGCTTCTTGTTGGTCCATGTGACTGTACTTGTGCCCAAACTGAAGACACTCCCAGAAGTAGACTCTCTGTCATCAACAGAACCCGTCGAATCATTGTTTGGGTAACCAATGAGCCTAGGATCTTTTCTTCTGTTGTACAAAATGCCAAAGTCAGGAGTGCCCTTCAGATATCTCACCACACGCCCAGCTTTTGGGGCTGTCATGAAGTGAGACATGTAGCTCACTACAAAACTGAGGTCAGGTCTAGTGGCGGTGAGATAGATGAGGCTGCCCACTGGTTGCCTGAATGCTGATTCATTGACCACAAGTGAATCCGATTTGGTTGATAGTTTCAGCCCTTTCTCCATAGGTGTAGATGCAAGTTTGTAATCGTGCATTTGAAACTTTTCCAGTAGACTCTTGGCATACTTGACTAAGAAATAAAAGCCATATGTTTGCCAAACCTCTACATCGAGACAATAATGTAGAAGTCCCTAGTCTGTCATTTCAAGTGACTAACACAAATTCTGTTTGATCTGCTTGATCAAATGTGGTGCACTACCAGTGATGATCAAATCATCAACATAGATGACAAGGAGGAAAATATTCACCACCGGTATTCTTAACATATAGATTGGGATCAGATGGACTCCTTTGAAAGCCTTGATCAATTAAGTACTTATCAATTTTCATGTACCAAGCTTGAGGAGCGTGTTTGAGGCCATAGAGTGATTTCACTAGTCTCCATGCTTGGTGTTCTTTACCGACAACCTTAACCTAGAGGTTGCGTCATATAGACTTCTTGCAACTCACCATTGAGGAATGCACTCTTGACATCCATTTGATGGACTTTCCATCCAAACTGGGCTGGAATAGCGAGGACAAGCCGATTGGTGCTCATTTTAGCTGTGGGAGAAAATGTCTCCTCATAGTCGATGCCCTCTTTTTGCAAGAACCCTTTGGCTGCCAACTAGGCCTTGTACTTATCAAGAGTTCCATCAGCCTTATATTTGACTTTATGCATCCATTTGTAGCCAATTGGTTTCTTCCCAAGTGGAAGATTGGACAAGACCCAAGTGTTGTTTTTTAGAAGACTATGATGTTCAACTTCCATAGCCTGTTCCCACTCAGCTATTCCTTTAACCTTTGAATATGTTTGAGGCTCATAAACACTGTGAATGTTGTCCATAAGAGCAAAGTGTACTGAGTTCTACTGCTTGCTCTTGTGCCTAGTTGATCTACCCTCAATAAGTTCATCATTATGAAGATCACCAATGGTCTTGGCCCACCACTTAGATCGGAGAGTAGAAGCACCAACACCCAATTTAGGAGTATCAACATCACTTGGGGTGCCTGGAAAATAGTCATTTGGATGTGGACCAACATTTCCCTGAGGAAAGTTGTCATGCTTCATAGACTCCACAACTTCAAATTCGGAATCATCTGAATCTCTCCCATTAGGTGGACCTAAGGGAAGACAAACACCCAAATCCTTAGCCTTCAGAGGCTGATCCTTAGGGCTGAAAGCAAGAGAAGAGAGCTGAAAGGGCCCTTGTTCTTCATCAAATACAACATCACGACTAAATATGAGATGATCAGTGTCTACATCAATTAGTCGATAAACTTTGTGGTAATCACTATAGCTTGTGAACATCAGTTTCTGACTCTTGGAATCCAGATTTGTGCACTTTGTATCTGGAATCCAAACATAACCAGTAGAGCCAAAGACCTTCAAATGACTGATTTTGGCCTTCCTTCTAAACCAAGCTTCCTCTAGGGTCATCTTCTTAACAACCTGTGTGGGAGACCTATTTAGAAGATAAACTGTAGTGTAGATTGCTTCTACCCAAAATTTCTTTGGAACATTTCTCCGCTTGAACATAGAGCAGACCATCTTAGTGATTGTGCGGTTTCTTTGCTCAACAACACCGTTCTGCTGAGGGTTGTAAGGTGTGTAAGTTGATGCTTAATGTCATATGTTGCATAGAAGTGGGAGAAATCTAAAGAACAAAATTCTCCCCATTGTCTGACCTAAGAGTGACCATTTGAGAGCCCGACTCCTTTTTCCACTAAGGCCTTAAACTTTTGAAACATGCTAAACACCTTTAATTTGTTTTTAGGAAAATTCACCCACATTCTTCTACTAAAATCATCGACAAACAAAAAATACCTGGATCTAGTGACTGATGGAGTGTTCATCGGTCCACAAATATTTGCACGAACCAACTGCAAAACCTTGAATGCTCTCCAAGTGTCACCATCTGAAAATAGAGTTTGATGCCACTTTCCAACCTAACAAGCTCCACAAACTCCATGATTCTGAGTCTAAATCTTAGGTAACCCAACAACTAGACTCTCTCTTGAGCCAACTCGGAGAGATAGTGAATATTCAAATGTACATACTGTTGATGCCAGAGATTGCTGATGGACGAACTTTTGGCTGCTATGGTGTGCTCCTGAGAATCACTAGTATCAATGAGTCTATAAAGACCATGATCCTCAAGTCCAATAGCAACTGTAGTATAAGTCTCCCTGTCAACAATGCTACACTTGTGCAAACTAGAGATGACATCCAGTTGTGGAGAATGACACATAATTTGATTGATTGACAATAGATTGAGCTCCATACCTAGCACAAAGTATACATTGAGAAATATCAAATTTCCCCCACCAGACATGATTTGAACGTTGCCCTTTCTAACAATAGTATACTCTTTGCCTCCTCCAAAGATCATTGAATTAGTGAAAGACATGTATTCTGTAAACCAATCTTGACAATGTGTCAAATGCCGAGAGGCACTAGAGTCAATGTACCAGGTAGATGACTTCACATGATCAGATGTGCGCTTGTCCATGAATGCATAGAAGGAAGACTCCTGTTCAGAATGCGTGGGAGCATGGGCCTTCTGTTGAGACCCTCCTTGTCTAGAATGCTTAGATGCAAGTCATTTCTTGCAATCTTTCTTCATATGGCCATAGTTATGACAATAATTGCATTGAATCTTCTTAGGATTTTCCTAAGATTTACTTGGTCCTTTCTACAGTTGGGAGGACCTTTACCTTTCTTCTTATTTGAGGCTTTTGTTGTGAAAGCTTGTTGGGTGGAGGAAGTGTTGGTGCTAGACCCAAACTACCGTTTCTATCGATCTTGCTGTAGAAGCTTGTTGCAGAGATCAAGAAACTTGAGGTCCACATTGGTGGAAGTGATATTGTCTCAACGAAATGCTCATATGAACGTGGTAGACTCTTCAGTGTAATGACTACTGTGTCCTCTTCCATCGTGTGACCAACAACCTCCAGTTGGTTGCGAATATGAATATCCTTGATCTTTGTCAGATGCTCCTATAGGGACACCTCATCCATGATGATCGAAAACAATTAGTTCTTTAGAAAGAATGCTCTACTCTCATTTGAAGTCTCATGAAGATCTTTCAAGTGTTTCCAGATTTTCCCAATGACACTTGTGGTAGTTGATCATCGATGACAGATAATTTGATGAGCATCATTGCTTCACTGTTGCGCTCATCATATTTGTCCTGGTCTTTTCACACCACTGTAGGTTGAGTTGTAGTATTCAGAACAACTGCATCGAGAAATTGGTACTCAAAGATGGTCAACATGCATTGTTTCCACGTGTTATAGTTGCAGTAGTTGAACTTCTGAATGTTTTCCAAGATTATGCTGTTTAAGACGCCATCATGACACTGAGGTCAAATTAGTCAACCTTTTAAAGGCACAAAAATCAAGCCAAAACCTGCTGATCAAGTCACAAGAACAACCAACATAGATCCTAAGGCAAAACAAGCTCAAAACCCTAGCATAGATTTTGAGGCACAAATCACAAGGCATAGATGATTGCCAAAAACCTTGTTTTTTATACCAAATAATTAGTAAAAATATAAAACCTTAGGCGTAGGTGTGAAATAGTCGATGAAAAGAGATTTTTGAAAGAAACCCTAGGTCGGGTAGAAAATTGTTTAGAAGGCAGATGATTTTGTCAAAAATTCGTGAAAGCAATTTGCAGAAAAGGTCGAAACCTTAGTCACGGAAGCACAAAGGTTGTGTGCATGAAAAAAACTGAGTTTGAACAAAAAAATGTGATTTGCATAAAAAACTTGAAACCTTATGCAGAAAATGCTTTATAAATCATGTCAAAATGCAAGCAAAGTGAGCGCCATTGGTTCAGATGGAACTTAATCTGCAAAATGCGGGTTGAGAACAAAAATAGTGGTAGCATAGATCTTAGAATAGAAAACGTGGGGCCGCAAGACAAAAATGTGAGTATCGCAGATGTGATTTCTATAGACACATGCTTTGTAGATACGATAAACGGCTTGGATGAAAACACACGGCCTTGAAAATGCAAGAAGTCACACACGAAAAACAAAAATCTTTCATACATGGTCGTGGCTTAGGATAACTCACAAATTTATCCTCACGCAATTTTCAAACTCAAATTACAAGAAAAAAATCCACCCAAAAAAGAAAATTTTGCTCTAATACCATGTCTTGGTAATTGGATAATCAATTAATGAAACAAAGTTTACATATATAGCCAATTATAGGACGATGTTTCTAAAATAAACTATTGTAAATTAAAATAGAATTAGAAACTTTCTAATCTAACTAATAAACACTAAAATACAATACATGACTATTAAATAAAAATAACTCAATACATGACCATTAAATAAAAATAACTAACTCTAATAATGAGATGGATTAATTGTGTTTGATTTTGTGAACATCCCTTTGAAATATGGAGAACATGCCACATGAAATGGGATGGTATGAGCATAAATTAATTTGGAAATTGAATCATCGACATCTTTTGCATGCAAATTTAACAACCTTGCAGTTGTATTTTGCCCCTCATTAGTAGTGGCCTCCCTATTTCCTTTATTAGAACCCTCTCTTCTCGAATCCCCACTAGTATTAGATGAGACATTTGATCGTGAATACTTTGAAATAGATTCAATGGGTATATCTTTCATTTTTTCATCACTCTCCACAACCAATCTACCCATTTCAACCCTCTCTTTCAAAGTTATGTCATTACACACCCATGTTGGTCTAATGTGATGTAGCATGTAAGCCATGAACTGTTGGTTCTAAACACAATATACAAAGTATGTAGAAGGGAAATAAAGCGTGTGAAGCATCACATTGTGTCGATACACCTTCCTTTAGATCCAAAATCTACACCATAATCACTGAACACAACCACAAGGTTCAATACATTTCCAGTTGGCCCCAAAGGGTAATACTGTTAATGCTTGTCAGCCAGACAACTGAGAGGGGGGGGTGTGAATCAATTGTACCAAAACTCACACAACTTTAAGCTTATTCTCAGATTTGATAATTAAACATGAAAGCACAAATCAACAACACATCATGAACACACATAACACTAGAATGTTTTTGTGTGGAAACCCGGTTAAGGCAAAACCATGGTGGGGATGAACCCACAAGATAAATATACTCTATTAGAAGTATTACAATGGGGAACACACATGCATTCAGGCACACTACCTAGAGCTCACTGCTCAAAAAGAAAAAGGCTCACCGCCTGTATAAGAAAATTTGGATCAAATCCATAAATTATGAATTGTATAATAGCATCTCCTCTATGCCTGGATTAGTTCCATTGAAGCACAATACAAATTTCTTTTCCACACTTCTGCCTTCAAAAGATGTATACATTTAGCGCACATACATACTTGCACATCTCTCTCACATCCACACACTAATACAAATTTATACATTTATTTATACACGACATCAACCTTGAAAAGATCATCAAGGTCGGCCCAACACTCACCACCTAATTACATAAATATAACCATACTCAATACATAACATACAAACCAAGCAATGTTGGCCAAGACATAGCACGAACCAAAATCTTCTACCTTGAACATGATACACCTCAAAGAATTACGCCTCGAACGTTCACAACACGCTACAAGCATTTGGCCAGCTAAGAACATGAAGAACACCAACATACCAATGAAAATCATCAATTGTGAGCACAACGATCAATGCAAACCACGAACACAAAAGGCACATGATCCAGAAACATCCACAAGCATCATGAATTACCACAACAACATCCGCACCAATGCAAATTACTGGAATCATCAACATCATCATACCAAACCTCGGGAACACTAACTGTAATGACTGTCAACCTAGAAAAATCAGTTGCAGACCTCCAAACCACGAACCACTTGAATTTAGCAAGATATTATAGTGCGGAGCAATGCAGATCAAGATACTATCTCTTTGTCACCACTGAACAACTAAAACACTAGTCACAACACAAATACTCATAATTCACACAAATCTTCATGCAAACCTCTGAAACTTGAACTGAATCAACTACAAACAATCCTCTACACTTTCTTAACATCGACAAACTTTGATCTTCATTATACTTGCTACATTGATCAAATTAACTCACTGAACTTCACTGCAACACTGTTACAGATAAAGAAATACGTTGACAACACATTTCTCAAACATCTCTCAAGCACATATTTACATATTTTTCCAGCAATCTCCCCCTTTGGCATTGATGACAACATATGATGTGAAAAACTATCAATGACAAAGAAATGAACAGCTCTCCCTTAGACTTTGCATACAACTCTTCTCCTTTACATGATTCTCTCCCCTTCTTTAGTTTTTCACATGACTCTCTCCCCATTTGACATCAATGGCAAAAGCACATATTTGCAATCCTAAAAACTAACTTTCTCTGAACATCTGACTCACATGCAATCTTAAAAACTTTCTTTGAACATCTGACTCACAAAACACAAGACTGACTACTCCCCCCGAGTAGTAGCCACCAATCATCAATCTAGATCACAAGATATTACTGTGAAATGCACTAGACTGATGCATACCAATGCATCTTAGTTCTGATCAGGAGGGGCATTCATCCCCAACTTTCCTCTGAGATACTCAAAAGTATCCTTAGGCAAAGGCTTCGCGAAAATATCTACAATCTGCTCTTTAGTAGGCACAAACTCCAATCTGACTTCCTTCTCATTTACCTTTTCTTTCAAAAAGTGAAACTTGATAGATATATGTTTGGTCTTTGAATGCAACACCGGATTCTTAGAAATGTTAATTGCACTTGAATTGTCACAGTAGATAGCAATAGGTTCATCATACACCACTCTGATATCCTTCAACATATGCTTCATCCATATCACCCGAGTACAATTGAGAGCAACAACATACTCTGCCTTTGCAGTAGATTGAGAAATACAATTCTATTTTTTGCTCAACCATGAAACCAATCTTTTTCCCAAGAAAAATGCACCACCACTAGTACTCTTTCTGTCATCCACATTTCCCACCCAATCATTTCCCACCCAATCAACATCAATAAATGCATTCAAAGTAAAATCATCATCTTTAGGATACCATAGGCCAAAATCAACTGTCTGTTTCAAATATCTGAAAATTCTTTTGACAGCTACAACATGAGATTCCTTAGGATCTATTTGAAATCTAGCAACAATACAAAGTGCGTTCATAATATCAGATCTAGTTCGAGTCAAATAGAGTAATCCTCCAATCATAGATTTGTATCTAGTTTGATTTGCCTTAGGTGAATCATCATTTTAGTCAACTTACATTTGTTCACCATAGGAGTACTAATTGGTTTTGAATCTTCTATTCCAAACTATTTCAACAACTCAGTGACATACTTGGACTGAGATATAAAGATTCCATTTTCTGACTATGTAATTTGCAAACCTAAAAAGAATTTCATCTCTCCAATCATAGACATTTTAAATTCATTTTGCATTTCATTAGCAAACTCTTTAGTCATCCTATCATTCCCTCCAAACACAATATCATCAACAAAAGCTTCAACAATCAAAATGTTATCATGATCAATTTTGAAGTACAAAGTACTATCAGGATTACCTTTGTTAAATCCAAACTTTAGTAGATACCTATCCAATCTGTCATACCATGCTCTTGGGGCTTGCTTTAGTCCATACAAAGCTTTCTTCAACCAACAAACCATATTACTGTCATTAGACAATTGAAATCCATCCAGTTGTTCAATGTACACTTCTTTTTTCAATTCACCATTCAAGAACGCTGACTTGACATCCATCTGATAGACTTTGAAATTCTTGTAAGCAGCAAAAGAAAGAAATAGTCGTATGGCTTCAATTCTCACCACAAGGGCAAAAGTTTCCTCAAAATCAATTCCTTCCATTTGTGAATATCCTTTACAAACAAGTCTTGCGTTGTTTCTAATAACTTCACCTTCCTCATTCAATATGTTTCGGAAGACCCATTTGGTTCCAATTACATTTTTGTCTTTAGGTTTGGGAACAAGAATCCATGTATTATTCTTTTCAATATGCATCAATTCTTCTTCCATTGCTTTTACCCAATGTTCATCTTTACATGCTTCATCCACATCCTTAAGTTCAATCTTTCAAATCAAACAATACTCAACTCTAACTTCAACAACTCTTCTTCTAGTTTGAACACCTTTATTTCTATCTCCTATTATGTGACTTTCAAAATGATTCAATCTTACGTATTTGGGAGTTTTAGGTCTTTCTTGAATTTCAGACTCTTGTGTTCTTTCTTCAGCACTTGCACTAGTCTCTTCTCCTTGAGGCACTGGATTTCCTGAAATGATTTGAACTTGATTCTGGGTATGAGCTTGCTTTCCTTGATTTGTACTATCATTTTGATCATCTGAATCATATCCGCAGGATCTTGATTATCTCTAATTGCTTTCATCAACCTTGACATTTGCACTTTCAACTATCTTCCTTAGTCTATTATTCTAACATCGATATGCCTTGCTTTTGGTTGAATAACCAAGAAATATTCCTTCATCACATCTAGCTTCAAACTTTCCTAGATCTTCATCCCTCTTGATATAGCACTTACTTTCAAAAACTCTGAAATATTTAACAGTAGGAACATGACCATCCCATAATTCACAAGGAGTCTTACCAGTATCATCTTTGATATGCACCCGGTTGAGTGTGTAAATTGCAGTACTCATGACTTCTCTTTAATAGGCATGCGGAACATTTCCTTCTAACATCATTGTCCTAACAGTGTCTACAATGGTTCTGTTCTTCCTTTCCACTACTCCATTTTGCTGAGGGGTCCTCGGAGCATACATCTGTCTTCTTATCCCACATTCTTCACAAATTTTATTGAATTCACTGGAAGTAAATTCACCACCTCTGTTAGATCTTAGACACTTCAGCTCTGAACCCATCTCTGTCTCAACCATAGCCTTGAAAACCTTGAATTTGTCTAGAGCCTCAGACTTCTCCTTCAAGAAAGTAACCCATAGTTGGGATATTGTGCAAATATGTGCTTCAAAGATCACTATCACATATTTGAGAGTTGTGTTGTCATTGATGTCAACATATTTATTTGTTGTGATAGTATTGCAGAGATGTTGCAGGAATGTTCAGTGGATGATTGGATTGGTATGACTACTGTATTAAAGATTCGATGATGCGAAGCTACAAATGTGTTGAGGTGTGTCTGTACTTGATCTATGTCAAGTTACAAAGGTTCGGAGTGAGATTTGAGTTAGTTATGGTTGATTTATTAGAGACTGGTATTTTGGGGTGTTCAGGAAAATACAGTTTTTGGGTCAGTGTAACAGTGTTTCGAGATGCGAAGGATATGGCATGTTTAGGACTTGGATTTGTGTCCTTGACATGATTGGATCGTCGGTTTGAGGATCGCAAGCTATGTTTCTGGAGTGACAATGCTCACTGTTTATAGTTCCTAGTATACACTGCAGAGATGATTATGAATTATGAGATAGAGGTGTTGTTGGTGTTTCTGAGCTATTCAATGTTGCTTGTTGATGTCTTGTGATCGTGTTCCATTCATGTTGCTAGATCGCATTTATTGGTGTGATTGGTTTGGATAATTTTCTTGTGGCGTGTTGGTGTTCTTATTATTCTTGGCTGACATGGTTGGTGTAATGTCTTGCGAAGGATCGTGGCATGATTTATGGAGCTGTTGCATGTTTGAGGATGTTCTTATGGATCATTGCTATGTCTTAGCTGACATTCAATGTATTGCATTGTAATTTGAATTGTAATAATGGAATATTTTGTAATTAGGTGTTTAGGTTGAGCTGACCTTGTTTATTGTTACAAGGTTGTTGAAATGTATAAAAAAATGTAATCATTTGTAAGCACGAAGGAATGGGAGAGTGTGTGTATATGCGAGGATGATCTATTGTTGACCGTGTGAAGAGGTATGAGTGGAATGTATAATTGAGGCAAAGATTTGTTGTACTTCATCGAAGTTGTATTGGCATATTGGAGATGCTATCAGTCAGTTCATAAATCAGTGGATTGTTGTCCACAGTGGATTGTAGTCCATTTAGGATTGTAGTCCATTTAGGGTTGTAGCCCTTGTATTTCTTTGGGTTGTTGCCCTTTGTTGCATTTGAGCAGTGAGCTCTAGGCAGTGTGCCTGAATGCATGTGCATTCCCCTTTGTAATACTCCTAATAGGGTGTAGTGATTTTGACCGAGTACATCATCTAGTGGGTTTGATCCCCACCGTGGTTTTTCCTCTAATAGGGTTAAAAATATTGGTGTTATGTGTTCATGTGTTTTGTGGATGAGTGCTTTCTTGCTTTACTTTCAGATTTGAGATTAAAGGTTTAAGTTTGCATAAGGTTTCGATTTTTGGACAACTAATTCACCTCCCCTCTCAGTTGTGTGCTGTCTTGATTCTTACACCCACATCTTCCTAGAATAATCATCAATCAACAACATGAAATATTTGTCACCTTGTAAACTTCTAACTCTAGCAGGACCACATAAATCAGTATGCACAAGATCCAACAATCCATTTGAACAATGATTCTTACTCCTAAAAGTAGCTCTAGTTTGTTTTCCCAATTGACATTCCTTGCACATAGGGTTAGTAGGTTTCTTCAACTTAGAAAGATCTCTCACACTCTGACTAGAACTTATCTTAACAATATTATCAAAATTCATATGACACATCCTTTTATGCCACAACCAACTTTCATCAATTTGAGCAATTAAGCATCTCTTCTCAGCACTATTTAAATGAAAGACATTACCTTTAGTTTTTGTACCTGATGCAATTTCAATTCCGGAGCTTCCCAAGATTCTGCATTTCCCATTCTTGAATTGCAGATCATATCCCTTGTCAACCAACTGTCTAACACTCAAAAGATTATGCTTTAGTCTTTTAACATACAAGAGATCATCAATATTGTTCTTACCATCAAGAGTAATGGATCTTCTTCCACAGATTAAACATAGTGTATCATCACCAAACCTCACAACACAACCATCATAGTTTTCCAAACTCACAAACTTACTCTTATCACCTGTCATATGATGAGAGCATCCACAATCAATCACCTATTCATCTTTCTCTTCAACTTGTGCAGCCAAAGCTCTTTCCTCATTCATGCATCTAGTAGAGTCAATAGGTATTGGATCATCTTCTTTGATAGCAATAAATACCCATTCACTATCACTTGAACCTCCTTTATCAAATCATCATCTGTCACACCTTCATTAGCAACATAATAACATCTCTTCTGAAATCTAGGTTTCTTAGGTTTAGCCTTAGGAACTCTTTTTGGACATCTTAAAGCAAAATGACGTATCTTATTGCAAGAAAAACATTTAAGAGGCAATTTTCCTTCATACTTACCAACACCTTTGGGCAATCTCCCGGCAATAAGGGCTTCAAGCTCCTCAAGCTCTCGCTCTTCATCTTCAATCTCCTTTATCTCCTTCTCATATCTGGATATCCTCCTTGAAGAACTTTCTCCCGGATCACATCTCTACTCGTCCTTTCCAAAAATAGTAGCTTTGAATGCAGATTCTATCCTAGGAAGAACATCACCAAACTCACTCATCTCAAAAACTGTAAGCTTACCAATCAACATGTCTCTGGTTACATTTGTGACAGTTCTGATCTCCTCAAAAGTAGCAACTTTATGCTTGTGGGATGCAAGCAAGGGTTTGAGCGGTTTAGCAACAATCTTTGATTCATCCAACTGTCCACCAGCACATCTGATATTGCAGACAAGTTCATTCACCTTCTGCATGAAAGAAGTAATGTTCTCATCTTCGCTCATCCTCAACATCTCATATTTTCCTTTTAGACTCTGCAACTTTGCAAGCTTCACATAATTGTCTCCTTCATGCAAAGTTTCCTACTTCTAGATCACATGAGTAGTCTTCAATTCCATAACATTCGTCATCTCAGTATTAGTTAGAGCACTCAACAATGCTTCCTTAGCTCTAATATTGTATTCAACCTTCTTGATCTCATCCAAAGTTTTAGTAGTTGTAGGAGGAGTATATTGAGTGTTAGTAATCTCCCAAAAAGCTTCACGAATGCATCTTAGATGTCACTCCATTCGACTTTTCCAAAGAGAGTAGTTTGTACCATCAAATCTCAGACTGTCCTTGTAAGCTTCCATCTCGGATCACTTGAAGTGATTAAAGTTCTTCGGAAGTATTTGGCTCTGATACCAATTGTTGAAATAAGGTAGACAACTAAGGTGGGGGGGGGGGGTGAATCAGTTGTCTCAAAACTCACACAACTCTAAGCTTATTCTCAGATTTGATAATTAAACATAAAAGCATAAATCAACAACACATCATGAACACATATAAAACCATAATTTTGTACGTGGAAACTCGGTCAAGGGAAAAACCAAGGTGGGGATGAACCCGCAAGATAAGTATACTCTGTTAAAAGTATTACAATGGGGAATGCACATGCATTTAGGCACACTTCCTAGAGCTCACTGCTCAAAATGATAAAGGCTCACTGGTTGTACAAGCAAATTTGGATCACATCCGAAAATTATGAATTGAATGATAGCATCTCCTTTATGTCTGGATTAGTTCCATTGAAGCACAATACAACTTTCGTTTCCACACTTCTTCTTTGCCTTTAAAAGATGTATACATTCAATGCACATACATACTCACACATATCCTCATGACCTCACGCGAATACAAGATTATTACATTTATTTATACATGACATCAACCTTGGAAAGATCATCAAGGTTGTCCCAACACTCACCACCTAATTACAAAAATATAACCATACTCAATACAACATAACATGTGGACCAAGCAATGTCGGCCAAGACATAGCATGGACCAAATTTTTCTACCTTGAACACGATACACCTCCAAGAATTACGCTTCGAACATCCGCAACATGCTACAGGCATTTGGTCGGCCAAGAACATGAAGAACACTATCATATCGATTGAAATCATCAATTGCAGGCACAACGATCAATGCGGACCACCAACACAAAAGGCACACGATCCAGAGACATCCACAAGCAACATCCGAAACAACACAAATTACTGGAATCATCAACATCATCATACCGAACCTCAAGAACACTAATTGTAATTATTGTCAACCTAAAAAAATCACTTGCGGACCTCCAAACCACAAACCACTTGAATTGAAGACACACATTAATGTCCCAAACATGCTTCACAGATCCACAAAGCAAGATATTACAATGAGGAGCAATGCAGATCAAATTGCTGTCACTCTGTCACCATTGAACAACTAAAAAACCAGTCACAACACAAGTACTCATAATTCACTCAAATCTTCATGCGAACCTCTGAAACTTGAACTGAATCAACTACAAACAATCCTCTACAAACTCTTAACATCCGCAAACTCCGATCTTCATTATGCTACATTGATCAAATGAACTCATTGAACTTCACTGCAATATTGTCATAGACAGAGAAATATGTTGACAATGATGACAACACATCTCTCAAACATCTCTCAAGCACATATTTGCATATTGTTCCAACACTAACATCCTACCAACACCATACTCCAACTGCAAGATCGAATAAATGTGGACTGAAAAACAAAACTCAGTTTGATATACTGTTCACCAAAGTAGTCATACTTAGCAATTTCTATGTGCAGACAATCAAAACTACTCCAAAGCTTAGAATAAGTCTTGAGACATCCGGATATATCTTCTACAATCTTCTCCATCAATCTCCACTTGTTTATGAGATCATATATTTACATTACTGACACTATATCACTGCAGAATACACAAGGACACTACAAAACACAACTATTAGGCATTTGTATCCATATTTCAGATACCAACTACTATAAGTTTGACATTAATGACAACATAACATTCATATATGCAACAATCTCCCCTTTTGTCATTGATGACAACACTTGTGGACTCTTCACATCTCCAATATATTTCTCCCTCTTTGACATCAAGGACAAAGGGTGTCCTCAAAACATTGTACAAGTTCTGAATTGCCATACATTACTCCCTTTGAGATTAAAAAGGGCAATCTTCCACACATTCCTAAATACATATCCATCTCCACAAAACATATTTACTCCCCCTTACACTATCAACTCGGAATGCACCAAAATTGAAAACCAAAACTGCATTATTAAACTGTTGATGTATATGCATGGGTCCAAATTAAATTTACACCTTGGGTAATATGCCTTTATATTGTGTCTTTAACAATGCAAAAGTAGATTCTGATAAAGATATGGCTGATGACAGAGGCCTGGTTTGACATTCAATTTGCAAGAAGAGATCTTCTGTAAGACCATCATCATTCATTTTATGCGTCTTCTTCTCAATTTGTTCTGCACCTTTCAAAATCTCAAACATTGTCACCATCTTTGGATCAATTGCTTCCCTTAACAAGGCAAACTCCCATAATCTGATTTCTTTGTTCTTGTAATAGATCTAGCTAAGAATGAAGTTAACCAATCTTCAATTAGAGAGAGCCATTATTATTTGCTTCTATGTCATTTGTATTGTTCATTTGGTAAATTTGAGACTCAGTTAAGTCCATTTGTGCTTTGATGCTCTTGGTAGACTCTAGCCATTTCAGACTATACTTGATCAAACTAGTGGCATTCTTTAGACATACTCTAACCTTCTTTGAACTCTCCTGCAGCTTCATATGAGTATTTGTACACATGTTAATTACCTCATGCTTCCTCTTGTCATCCATCTTCCTTATAGCCTCTTCTTTGACTTTGTTCTCTAAGTGTGCTAAGTGATTTTTAAACGAGTCTATTAATAATTTCAACTGTTGTTTTGAAACAAGGGATGCATTAATATGAACCTCCGGTTAAACATCATGAAGCTTCCTTGCAACATCATCAATCATACTGGTTTTCTTTAACTATTCCTTTTCAAGCAAAGATGAAGTCACAATAGGCTTAAATTGTACTTGAGAACTCAATAGGTCTTTAAGAGAATCTGACCCATTGGGAGAAACCTCCTGCATCTGTTTTATCATGTCATGTATTTTCTTCTCTTCCATAGTGCCACTTTTCTCAATACCTATTATCTCTGGAACATCCATCATATTATGCTTGCCAGACTTCCTCAGACGAGAAGTCTTTGGTAGAGAAACACCAACGACATCAACAGGACCTTTCTTTGTTTCCTTTATGATTCGAGTAGTAAATTCTTCAATTTCTTTCATTATTTGTTCTCTTCCTTCTTTGGTCATTTGCATAAGGGGTATTGACCCTCTGATTTATCCTTAATTCCTGAGATAGTCTCAATATCACCGCATCTGCTTCTCTTTGGACACCATGCTTCTATACTTGCTAATGGCCTGTTTTCTCAATTATTCCTCAATCTCTACTGCTTCAACTCTCCTTTTAGTTAACACATTTGCAAGATTTTTTGAAAGTTCACCTATGATATCTACCAGTGTGTAGTCATGTCTTGACATATACATTATGAAGGCTTGCTCAATGGCTTTTTTGATCATATGATGGCAAAATTGGATATGACTCAACAAATTCTTGAAAATTACAATGATGTATTATGGTATTGAAGATATTAATCACATCATAAGGATTTTCTTCTTCTTTAGATTCTGAGGGAATACTCTTTATGTTTTTGAACTTTTCTTTACTTCTCTTTCCCCTTTTATTGTCTTCTTAGGACCCTTTTCTTCCACATCCTCTTCACTATCATCATCAATGTTCACAATTTTTGTCTTTTTATTGATGATCCTAGTACGCTTGCTCCACATCTTTTTTTGTTATGCTTGGAGACAGTACGAAGTTCACTTGTAGCAACTCTCCTAGATCTTCTAAGCCCGGAGGAAGAGGACTCAATTGATTTCACTTCCAACATTACTTTTGTTTGCTCCACTTGTCATCCTTTCTCTTCAGTGACTTTTTAGTAGTGATTTCATCATAAGTTCCAAACCTATTTTCATTGGGATCAATTGATTTTTGCAACAATATGTCTGCATATGCAGTCCATACAAGTCAGGGAAGTTCATATGGTAACTTAAGAACCCAACTAGTTCTGGGCCCAACGACTTACATGTAGCGATTGTCTATATCAACCTTGAATATGATAAACTCCTTGTAAGTTTCTATAATCTCTCTAGGTATTCTATATCTGCTGCTCATTTCCTTTTGAAGATTTTTGATGAAATCCCATCAGGCTGAATCACATTCCTCCTCAGAAGCATAACTTATCATATGTCTTTGAATTTGAGAACCAATATAGAGATCCTTTTTCCAAGCAACATTTTGTCTACCAGTTAATTTTCTCAAGAAATCAAACATTAGAGAAACAAAAGTGACCCATACCGGAAGGGATAATTTGATTCTCTTGTCTTTTCAAGTCCTCAAAAAGTTGTAGTCTCAACACATCACAAATCTAAGTCCTTTCTCTCTTTCACCATCTGATAAGCAGTTTGGATAGTAGTTGCAATTGTAGTACCTTCCGTGTTAGTGAAATATACCTTATATGGAATTTTCATTTTAGCATATACTACATCAAGATCTCCGATGCCATCAAGAGTAAGCAACCTATTACTGAATTTTTCTCTAGTCAACCTCATGACCTTGTCGTTTCTTGTAGACTTTAGAACGGGAACATCTCCACTATCACACAAACCCATGACATCTCTAATTGCCTCCTTCGTGATAAGATAGGGTTTATCCAATGACAAGAATTCCTTGTGGAAGTGGCTCAAAACAAATCGAATTATTTATTCCTTTCCAAACTAGGGAAAGTCGCTCCATACATCTAATTTCTTCTCTCGCAGAGTGGTATACTCATGTTTCAATTGTGACCAATTGTTCAACATATTCCTTTCCTTGAAATCAACCATCTTCAAGTGACAACATTCTCCCATTCGAACATGAATATAGTTATGTAAATCCTCAGAATGAATTACATTAGGAGGTACCCATGAAAATGCACCAGTAGTATCGACCAAACTAGATTTGTGTGGTTTCTTCTTGAACAAGGGTTGAGGCTCATTCATCACATCAATGACCCTAGGTGTCACCATAATTTATCCTCATGAAACTAGGGTTTGCAAACTGTGAGCAAGAACCAACAATGGATAGAGAAACTCATGACTAGGTTTCACACAAGTAGTTGCGATGCAAATGCCTCTTCTCTTTAGATTTCTGTTTGCACTTTACAACACTCAAGTTTGCAAGCACAAAGACAAGAATCACTTTTGAAAGCAACAAACATAGGAGATGGCGGAAGGCAATGGACAAGAAAATGCTTCACACAAGAAAGCTTTCAAGAATACGAGATTACAAGTGATTGGAATGATTTCAAAATCTTCAATATATCATTTTCCAACAAACACGTAGAGTTGTGCATTGATTATTTATGACCGTTAGAGTTCCACTTAAAATTGCTGCTCTGTTTTGCCAGTGAACATAGAAACCTCCACAAGACTCCATAGAAACTTGAAATGCTACGAAAATGCCTTCAAAACATCTTCCATGCTGAAAACTTTTCAGCATCCAAACCATTAGGGGGTTCATAAGATCTGCAATCAAATTTCCCCTTCAGACCGTGCTCTTTGTTTAGTTTTTGGAGGAAATATCTGCACCACGAAGATGTACAAACACATCCACTAATTTCTCTTCCACATTCTCATTAGATTTCTTTACTCGTGTCTTCTTCATCTTTTCTCTTTCTTCATTCACATCAATTTCCCTCTTTTCCAGAATAGAGGCCTTCACATTCTTTCCTCTGCAAAATCTAGCAATGCGCTTTGATTTATTGCAATTGAAACAAGTAGGATCTTATTGCGGACCACTCCTATTCCTTTTGCCATTAGATCTGCACTACTCAACAATCTTATGCCCATATTTGTTGCATGCATAACAATATCTATTGAAAGATTGAACATTTCTACCATTGTTCACATTCACAAATCCATTTCCTATTATTCTATTTCTGCACTCATTTCCCTTATGTCCAAACTTATTGCAACCATAACATTGACCATTAAAAGGCTGTGATCTTTGACTTACACACTCACTAGCTTTATGTCTAAACTTATTGAATGAAAAACATTTACCATTGAAAGATACAAGGTACTTGGTTTGAGCAGGGCAAGCCTTCTAAAGTTCTTGCTCCGAACTGGAGTGGAACTTTTTTTTGATCTTCATTATCTTTCTTAAGTTCATCCTTTACCTTTTCCTTTCCCTTGTCATCTTTATTCGGAGTCTTAGAGCTTTCTTCTTTGTTAAAATCAAGTCACCTTTGTCCTTGGAGGGTCCAAGCATTTTATCAAGCTGATCATTGCTGCCTTTAAGTTTCAGGTTCTTTTCAATTTGCTCCTTTGCATCTTTCAATTCCTTTTTCAACATCTCAATCTCATCCTCAAGCTTAGTGTAGTCAGCTGGCTTGCTCCGTTCTTTTGCTTCCTTCAATTCCTTCCTCAGCATGGAAACTTCTCCTTCAAGCTTTATGCATTCTTTAGATTTGATTTGTAGCTTTGTCTCAAGATTGTCAATGGTCTTCTTTCCTTCAATCTGCTTCTTTAGATGGATAATGTTTTCTTCAACCTTCTTCCATTTTTCTGGAAATTTATCCATTTCAGCAAGTTTACATTTCAATTCTCCTTCAAGATCCACTACTACATCAATTATCCCATTCTTGTGTCTCCATCGCATCCATTTCCCTTTTAGATTCAAACACGGTGTTCAAATTCTAGATCTACCTCAGTTGTTAGATTATTTCTTCAAGAACCTAGATTTGATACCAATTGTTGATCACTTCTAGATGCTAAGAGGGAGGGGGTGGGGGGTGAATTAGCAAACACTAAAACTTAATCAATTATAATCCATTCATTCCAACTGAAGTGCAAAAGTAAATAACTACATCATAAAGATCAACACACATAACACTAGGGTTTTTATGTGGAAAACTCAATGTGGGAAAACTAAGGTGAGAATCACACTCACTATATGAAGAACTGATTAGAATGTTTTAGGCCAGAAGCTAAGATATATTTCATCTCTACATATTTGCACATTTGCAGTTTTGCACTTCACAATATTGCATACACCATCATACACAACTCATATAACCATCTCCGAAGGATATCCGCCAATATATATCCACCACAACACAAAATAACATCCATTAGGTTGGCCTAATGAGATGCAGCGTGTAACTCATGAATTGTCAGCTCTACATACAATCGTGTAAAACATTACACTGTGTTGGCACACCTTCCACTAGATACAAAATCTTCGCCATAATCACCACACACAATCGTAAGGATCAAAACATTCTCAGTCAGCCCCAAAAGATAATATTGCTAATGCTTGTTGGCCAAACAAACTCAAATTAAAGTGCAGACCTCCACAACTGCTACGGATGTTTAACATAGCATCACTTGACTCCAACGTATCATGATCATCAAACTGCATCACCAAAACAACTGAAGGTGGAGGAATGCGGAGCATTCCTATCAAATTGGTACTTGGTTTTTGTTAAGGTGATGCACAGGACTGAATGAGACCATGAAACATGAGATGGAGCATCCTCTAACATCTATCAACACCATATTCCAACCGCAAGATAAAATATATCGATGCACCATATTGTTGACTAAAAAGAGAAACTTTCTGACAGACTGTTCAGTGGAACAATCATATTAGCAATTTCTATGTGCAGACAATTGAAACCATCTCCAAAGCTCCGGATAAGTCCTGAGACATTTGAATATATCTTCTACAATCTTCTCCACCAATCTCCGCTCATCTATGAGAACATATATGTACATTACTGATACTGTATAACTCTGGAACACATTGGGACACTGCAAAAGACAACTCTCAGACATTTGTATCCATCTGTTGGACACCAACTACAACAAGCTTTGACATCAATGAAAACATAACATTCATATGTGCAACAATGGGAGGAGGAGATCTCTCCAACCAAGGTGAGCAGGATATGAAGGACAATCAGAAAAATGGCAAGGAGGTGATAGCGGCTGATAATAAGGTCTTGCAGGAGGAAGGTGATAAGGGAAACAAACAACATGGCAAAAAAGGTAAGGAACAAATGCTCAACATTGTGGGTTATCCTAGTTTTGGTTTGACTGCTCCCCCTTCTGGCCTTAAAAATGTTTCTGAACACAATGTTACTGGTTCTGGGAGGAAAGAGGAGTGTGTCCTGGCGAGTCTTGGTCCTCTTGTGGGTAATTTGGAATCTCCTTTGGATTTCCATCATAAGGCCAGGCTCAGAGCTGATAACTTCTATGCCATGGATAATTGGGTGCAAAGTGAAATTAATAATATTAAGTCCAAATTGAACAGCATGCAGGGTCAACTGGATAAGGAAATCCAGGCCAGAAAGAATTTAGAGGAGAACTTTGAACAGTTTCCGGTGAAGATGAAAGCCTATGAGGAGCGCCCGGGGAATATCCTCTGTGGCAGTAATGAGAATATGAAGGCCACTATCCAGAAGTTAAGGGACCTGACTAGTAGAATGGAGAAGATTGCTGAGAACAGGGAAGCTGGTCAGACTAAGCTGGACAAGGGCACCGAAGCTGCTGCTGCTGCCAAAGGTCCAAGAAAGTGCACATGGGCAAGTATGAGGAAGAAAGCTATTGCTTCTCCTATGGAAATCCAAGTTCTAAATGATACTGTGGAAGATGTTATAGTCATTGAAGAGGAAGTGGCCGCTACTCTGAAAAAGCTGGCGTAGTGTTCTGTTTGTTTTTGTCTTAGTGTCCTATTCTGTGTTTGGTTGCTGTTTCTGTTTGGTTGTCTATTTTGTTGTTGGTTGCTGGTTTGGTTCTACTGTTTGTTCCGTCTCCAGCAGTGTTTTGCCATGAAGAACTTTATTGATTATCTCTTGTAATGCTTTGTAAGGGGTTCCGGTGCTCCCCTCAAAACCTGTTTTTGCCTTAATCCAAAACAATGGGAGGGCTTGTGGGGCCCCCATACCCTTTTTATTCTCTATTGTTTTAATCACTTGTACATTTTCTTGGGAGGCATTGGGGACAACCTTCTGTCTGTGGTAGACTGCCTAACTAAATACACATGATTCATGGCAACAATGGAACTTCAACTATATGATACACCAGTTATGGACCATGGTGAAATCTTGTGTGGAAGATATTTAGAAGCTATGTGGATTTTTTAAAGTAACATATGTGATTGAGACCCTCTTTATGCAAGCAATATCTGGAAGGAATTATGTTTACAAGTCGATGCATAATTGACCATGAATTTTTTGTACCGTCCACATATTAATGTTCAGACGTTACTTGTCAGCAAGTGTTTAGAAGGATATATACAGTGCTTTGCTCTGATAAATAAAGCCAAAGTTTTACTTGGTTACACCTTGCCTTATGGTTCCATGATATTACTGATCATATGTTCTCCATGATGACTCCATTCACTGCTCTTTATGGTAATGAACCAACATGGCTATATGATTTCTTTGGTACTGGTATCAAAACAGCTGCAATTAAAAATATCTGGAAATTCACAAAAGATATTGCTTATCCTCAACTAAAGTTCAGAATATGTCTGCAATTATATGAAGTTTGCTTCTAGATGAAGATGATTGTTGCAAATACATTTTCCAACAGGTTAGCACTGGTAGTTTTCCTTGCAGAGTGTTTAGTTGGATTTTCTTGAAGTTGTAACATTTTTGTTTTTGGAGCTCTTGGAGGTTCGTGAAGAATTACTGGCTACCATGAGAGACTAGGAGAAACTATGGTCTGAAGAAGCAGTGAAATGCCCCAAGAGGATTACAAAACCCAAGCAACTTGAGGAAAAAAGAAAGTAGAGAATGCATTGAGGGCCAACTTGAGTTGAGGCCATAGTCAAAGGGAGCCTCAACATTCAACAATCAACTAAAATCCTCTGTTTTCCATTGTTAGAACAAGAAAGCCTCCACCCCACCAATGGTCAGTGAACTTAGAGTCACCAGTTTAAGATCCAGGTGACATAATAGTATTTGTTTATAGTGTATGAGGAAAAGAAAGACACTACAAAGAAAAAGACCAAAAGCCCAGATGTTTGCAAAACACCTCCATGCCATTTTGCTTACGTTTGTGAAATACCAAAATCACATCTGCAGATAAGATAGGAGGGTGATGATGTCTGAAATCAAAAGAATGGTGTCCTTAATTTTAGATATAAGCTTGAAAAGCAGTCCATAGCTGTGTGAATGCTCACAATATCTGCCACCTATCCCAGCACCCCTATTTATGTCTCAAGTCCCAAAATAAACAATTTCTTTTTTCATTTTCAATAATTGAAATAGGGTCATCTGTAAGTCCATTGTGAGGGATATTACCCATGTTACCAACCGATTCCTGTTCTGCCCTGAGAGGAGATATGGTTGGCCAGAATGTCAACAACTCTATTAGCTCCACAGAGTGCACGACTAGTGTGATACTCTTGAATGCATAAGAAAATATGGACAGATGAAGCTGCAAATGAATTAAAACAAAATAATACGTGCTTCTTCTTATTTTCAGTCAATTCATATTACACATATATAGGATTTACAAATCCTATTTTATAGGAAACACATAAATGACATCCCTAAATATATTAAGTTGTTTTAGCAACTTAATTATACACAAACATTCCTACCACTAATATAATAACCTATAAACAAACTCTAACAAACCTAACAAATTTTTAATGTTACTAACACTTATAAATACTACGTGAGTTATTATTTTAACTTACTTTACCTCACATGTGAACACTAATTCCTAACACCCCCCCTTAGTGTGAACATGGGGAGAAAATACATCACAATACTTGATTACACATAATAGCTCACCAAACACTAAAAGATGAGAGTAGGGACATATACATCTACTCATGTCAAATAATAGTGGAACTAGCCTCACTACACTTAGTACTTACATCCAAGGACAGGGACAAACACATCTACCCATGAATCCAAGGATAGGGACTAACACATCTATCATAGGTCTTATATCAGATTTGGATAGAGACTAATACATCTATCCAACATTGGTTATGAATAGGGACATACACATATGTTCACAACAATTATGATTAGGGACAAACACATCCAATCATAATCACCAACTTGTGTGACTAGGGAAAAACACTTCCAATCACTTATACCATTTTGTGAATGGGGACAAACACATCCACTCACAAACAACCAACAATAGTGATTGGGGACAAACACATTCAATCAGTAAAACAAATTTTTGATTTAAAAAACATATTCCTCACCACCATCTTTGTGTAGAGGGTCTTCAGTAGCCATCCCATGAAGGCATTGTTCATCATCATCTGCAGCCAATGCCTTATCTATATTTAGCTTTCCATCAAGGAGATCCTTGGCACGCTGAGTGCAATTCATAACAAGGTGTCCCTTCTTGCAATAGTAGCACAAAATTCTGTTCTTGAAGAAACGATTTTCCTTTGATGCAAAAGAACTAGATTTGGAGGAATGGTTAGGCTTATTTTTGCCATACATTGCAGTTTTCTCTATAGTAGATTCACTTTTCTTGACTCCTCCACAATCAAAGTAGATATTATTTCTTCTAGGGTAGCATCTACTTTGTTTAATGTGAAAGCAACGTTTCCATAACTAGGAGGCATGCTATTTAACAACCTTATCTATATTTAGCTTTCCATCAAGGAGATCTTTGGTACGCTGAGTGCAATTCATAACAATATGTCCCTTCTGGCAATAGTAGCACAAAATTCTGTTCTTGAAGAAACTATTTTCCTTTGATGCAAAAGAACTAGATTTGGAGGAATGGTTAGGCTTATTTTTGCCATACATTGCAATTTTCTCTATAGTTGATTCACTTTTCTTGACTCCTCCATCAATCAAAGTAGATATTATTTCTTCGAGGGTAGCATCTACTTTGTATAATGTGAAAACAATGTTTCCATAACTAGGAGGCATGCTATTTAACAAAATAGCTTTTGAATTATCATTATCTACTTTAGCCTTTATCCCAGTTAATTTGTTCAATAGGGAACAAAACTTACTGATATGCTAAACAATGTTGTCTCCCTCCATCATTTTCAGCTTGAACAATTTCTGCTTTAGACCCATCTTTGCATTTAATGCTTTTGATCCAAACAAAATATTCAAATTATCCCACATTTCCTTTGAGGTCTTTGACAAGTCAATGTGGTGGAGATATGCATCTGATATTGCTAGACCAATTAGAGCTATTGCCCTTCGATCCTTAGCAGTCCACTTTGCAAGTTCATCAACATCAGTTGGCCTTGTTGTTGCTCCACTAACTACATCCAACAGATTCTTTTCAATAAGGATCGACTGTATAATTTGCCATGTATGAAATTTTGATCCCTCAATTTTTTCTATCAATACACTGTTTTTCTCCAGTTAAAGAAATACTATTTGAGCCCCCCTAAGATGGACATCGCGTACAAGCAATAATGTGTCCAATTAACAACTCTTGAAATGGACCCTATTCAAAATTGTACAACTTGAATTTGACTTGTTTTAACAATAAACATTATTTTGTGATCTTTAAAATATTTTAAAATTTCAAACCTAATTTTTTAAGGCAAATGTAAGTTTCCAAGACTTTTCTTGAGCTCCATTAGGATCCACAACTCACGCACTCCCACCATGCTGAGCTCCAAAAAACAAGGTAATGCAGGCTTGCAACAAATGGAAATTGGAGTTGACACAATGAAATTCACGAAGTGTAGTGAAGGAAACACCAAGAAATTATGCCATTCAACACGGGCCAATAACTGACCTTGCGCAAGCCAATGACATCAAGTGTGAGCTAAATTCCATAACCCAATGCGTGAGACAACTTGATGCAGAGTGAGCAACAGAGGCGGTCGATAGATGACAACAAATGATCAAACTTAAGAGGCTTGACGCTACAATCCCACTAGCCCCTAAGACACACAAATAACCCAAATACCCCAATTGATGCCAACACCTTCCCAAAGGCCAAGATGAGTACTAAAGGTATAATCAAGTTGGATTTGACAAGATTCAATCACTTTTGGACTCCTCCCAAATACCCAAGAGCCAAAACACCAAAACTGTCCTCAAGGCCTAATTGCCCCTCAACTAGCCCTGCTGGGACTGTTTCTTCCCGTTTTCTCTTACTTTTTCCAAAGCACTAACCAAACAAATTATATTTTTGGATACCCTTTTCGGGTTTACACAACATACTGGAAGATTAGGTAGGGTTGTTTTGGAGCACTATCTGCCGCTCACCCTAGTGACCCCTTTTTAGGCTAAAAATATGGTCATTTAACAAAGAAAGTGTTAACCAGTCTTATCCAAAAGACTCCAAACTCTCAACAGTGACTTATTATGGTCCAAGCATCCAACTCCCAACTAGGCTCTCTCTAGGGCCTCCAAATCAAGAATTTGTTCAAAAACACCTCTCCAAGGCATTCCCAATCAATCTAATGGATGGATCACCTTTAGATTATCCCAACACAACCTTCCAAGTCATAAAATACCCCTCTCCTTTAGGGAGATCAATGGCTGCTATAGTCATGACACCATTTTCTTCACAAAACCTCATGCAATCAGCACTTCATCTGATGCTTCCCCTACAAATAAGTCTTTCTCCTGCATTAATAGGTGTTAATACATTATATTACAACCATAGGATTCATCCCCAACCACAGAAGTCACAGCCATGGGGATGAATCAAGATTTCATCTTTGAAACCCTTGCCCAAACAAGGACTGTCACGGTACAGTCAGCCTTAAGGGCTTTAAAACAACTCAAAACTACTTGAATATGATTCAAAAATGATGTATAAATATTAAACAATGCCTCCCAATGATTGAAGACAAAGAACCATACAATAAAGATCACAAAAGTGCAAGAAAATCACTGTTTATTGCTAAAAAACGGGTACAGTCCAGATTTTCATCAACACCAGTCCATACATCCTAAAACTCTTTTCACAAAATGGATCAAAATAAGTTTTAATAACCTTCCCCCAACCCCCCAAACCAAAACCAATCAGTTGGGTGGTTTAAAAACCACTAAACAACTTCTAAACTCATTTTCCCACCAAATCCACAATTAGCCGTTGGGATTTAAAATTTAAATTTCTAACTTTAAAACTAATGCAAACTACTTATCCAAACCAATCCAAATTGATGGATTTGACATGAAAGGATCAAATAAACCTATTCAAATCCTATTCTACCCTTTTTGACCCTTGGAGCTCATCATGGCTCATTTTACAATATTTTGCTCCTAAGGACCTTACTAGGACCTTTAGGAGATTTACAAATTGGATCAAATTGATCATTACAAATCTTCATTATTGGTTTCAATATATCCCAATTGACATGTGGGATATTCCTCTGGTGTTCCTTCATACCCTTATTGTCCATGCACTTAGGTGTTCTCATTGACGCTCCTGCATCACAACTCCACAAAAGATAGCACTAATCGTGGCAATGGAGCCACTGTTTTCATAAATAAAGGAGTTGGCAAATAAGAGAGGGAACTCCATCACACAAATGAAGGGCGCAATACAGGAGCCATGAGCCATTTGAGAGATTATTGTATAAAACAAATGAACTGGTCCATTGTACTTCCACTGAGACAAATGCCAACAGCACGACGTTATGATGCTGATCCTCCACGGAGCTTGAAATCAATGTCCCAGCCAATTAAAGAGTGTCAACTTTCTATTAGCCTCGGAGTAAATAAGGATTGCTCGCCACCAAGGAAACTGCCGCTGCAAATTGAAACCACCAAATAGCAAACAATCATTGGCTAATCCAAAGCAAAATGTGGATCTGCACAAAAACCACATTCAAGCTCCAAAAGGTTAGAGTTACTCCACATAGGCCAAGAGTACAACCACTAACTTGGCAAAGTGGATCACAAAAATTGCAGACAGAGCCGTGTAAGATGAAGCTCCTAGTTAAAAAAAAACAGATCCGACAGAGAATTTAAACCAAAGTAGCCAACAATGAACTCGTCCCGGCATAAAAAGACTTAATTTGCTTCAAGAAAAGATTTCCCCAATATTCTCTCCTTGTTACGAAATACTAGGCACACAAAATAACCTTGCTATGATACCATATAAGAAAACATGGATAGATGAAGCTGCAAATGAATTAATACAAAATAATACGTGCTTCTTATTTTCAATCAAGTGATATTACATATATATAGGATTTACAAATCCTATTTTATAGGAAACTCCATAAAGAACATCCCTAAATATATTAAGTTGTTTTAACAACTTAATAAGTTAATTACAAACAAACATTCCTATCACTAATATAATAACCTATAAACAAACTCTAACAAACCTAACAAATTTTTAATTTTACTAACACTTATAAATAGTAATACTATAGGAGCTATTATTTTAACTCACTTTATTTTCCCATTCAACAATCATCAGCTTTATTTTCCCATTCCTTGGGTTCTTGGCTGAGAGAAGGGCAAAAGTCAGAATTTAGGAGCCCGTTCATTTATTCCTTTGAGGAGGTGGTGGGGCACAATGAGAGCAAGACTCTTGTAAATAGCCATGGCTTGTCACATTGTTCAGTTCTACACCAAGACCTCTGCAGAAATGTAAGTTGAGATTGTCCCTTACATCACAACAAAAACCTCCAGCCTCTATCCCACATTTATTTCCTCTAGATAAACCATTGTTTCCCTTTTTATCATGACAAAAACCTCTAGGGCTGGTAACAGCCAAATTGCCTGTAGAGGCACCACCAATTGAATTTAACACAGGATTGACCTGGGGGTTTCCACCTCCTAGATTCTGCTTTACTTTTAGCAACCCCTTTATTGAGGAATCATTTCACATATCTATTAATGAAACTGATATTTTGCTATTGATCAGATGAGATGAAAAGTCTGGATAAAAGGATGATTTGTAATCTTGAAAACTAATTGTAGGTTATACTTGTATTGTGTTTACTCCCCAGCATTAGTTGCATCATTCAGTTATTTTTTTGAGAAGCTTCTGTCGAGAGTTTCCTCTCAAGTTGGAGGTTTTGTTTGCACATTCAAACATATTTCTATATTAATAGACCACTCTTCATGTGCTGCAGAGAGAGATCCTAATTTGGAGCCTGATACTTTGGAGCAGAGAGATCCAAAATATGATGTAATGCTGAATGAGTTGCTAGGTCGAGTTAAGACTAAACCAGGTGGGGTGGCAGAAACGGGTGAGGTAGGCTACTTCAGAACTTGTGCATATTAAATATTCTTGCAGAGATGAATTGGAAATGCTGGCAATGTCCTTATAAGTAACTAGGGGCTTTATTACTCTTTTGGCATATTAATTTCTAGTCCAGGCTTCTATATACATATTTATATCTAGTTGAGTTTTTATTACCCTTTTGGTTATGAGGCTGATTAGTTATATATGAATTGCTCTTGTTTTGCTATTATATTCTTGTTATCAAATTTTTTTACATACAATCTACTGCCTACTTCTTTTGCTTGTCCATAGAATTAAGCTTCCTAGGTCCTGGATATAGCTTTCATAAATACCTAATAGGGAAATAAAACAATCCATAAATATTTACAATCTTTTCTTGAAGACAGTTCTGATTGCTTCAATTTCAGAAGCTACCTTTAATCTTGCCTCTTTTGGATTGGCAATTTTAATCCTTTTCAAGTGATTATTTTATTTTCAATGTCCCAAGTCTCATTAATATTATACAGATATGAAATACAATATTGAGTAATATGATGGGTAAATCAATTTAGGTTGTAGGCAGTTCTGACCTACCAAAGTATGTTATGTGCCCCGTTCAACCTTTGTGGTTTGATCTGCCCACACACATTAAATGCCCACATTGAGTCAACTCAACATTTATTTTTTACATTTTGTCTTATGCTTGTGTTTTGATTAATTATGTATACAGCTCATCAGAGCCTCACTGTTCCTGAGAAACTCATCCCCTTACTCGCTACATGACTGTAATGTATGATCTCATGTAGATGGTTCTAATTCTTCATTGATACCTAATGAAAAGCCTTATTTAAATGCATTTCTTGAGCTTTTTGAGTGGAGATTTTTGTCCAAAGTAAGCCAGTCGAAGTTTGAAAATCCTTTATAGTTTTAGAACTAACATCATTTATTCAAGCATAACATTGTTCTGAATATTTAAAATTTTAGATCAATATGCTTCAACTCTTGGTAGAAATTCTTAGTTTGCATTTCTTTTCCCAGTGCTTTATGCTTATCTTCCACATTATGAATCTGTAGTCCATGCATTTCAGCATTTGTGTTAAAGCCCTTTCAAGTAAAATGTAAAACATACCTGCCATTGCACTTGGGAACTTGTAGCCTAGATATAGAGGACTAATCCTTCATAGGCTTCTAGGTCAAATGTTCTTCCCCATATTTGTCCCTGCTTTTTCACGCTCCTGTTGTTAACAGGGACACAAGTTTTTCTATTCCAAGTTGTAGATGTATTTTGTTCAGTTGGATTTATCAGAATTGAGGCTTAGGATAAGATCTATAAGCAATTTAGTTCAAAAATAAAAGACTAATGTACATCTCTATGAATTTTGGTGGTCACAATGCAGACTAATTTGATTCTGAATGCAGGCTTCTATTGTGCCGAAAGTTAACAGACCATTGCCAAAGCTTAGAAAGAGTAGTGATATTACTGATACAGGTGGGGGGAAAGTTCTGGCCCGTGGAAAATTGAATGTTTCTCAGCTGCGTCAGATTTTGCTGCTTCATAAAGGTGAGGCAGAAAGTCAAGAGAAACCAATGGACGCCACAGATATTGCAGAGAAATTTCAACTTGATGTTCTGATTGTTCAAAAGATTTTACACCATGTTTCACTTCCACCTGAATCATTTAGAGCTGTGGACAAGTCAAACTGACAAAGCTGTGAATATCAGCTTTAGCCAGACTAGTTAAGATTAATATCATTGATATCTTTAATATGAATATTCACATTGAAAAGCTGCTTTTGCAAAGTCGTTAATGCTTTATTTGTACCCAAGATTCTGTATAGCATTTTAGTGGATGGCTTCATTATAACATGTTAGACTCAGCAAGAGGTTGAGAGGAGAGCACTAGTTATTTCCATTTAATTTAATTAATTTTTTTTTGTAATAAATACCACAAATAATATTCTGGTTCAGGCTTTCAGCTACTAGAAGAGTTTGCAACAGCAATTGAAAGTGAAAAAAATATGTCGGACATGTAATTACCTTAGTTACAGGATTCGCACCCCCTGCCCCTACATCCTAGTGCGGATGTGCGGGGGGATGCATCCGGATGCGCATCCAGCACATCTGTCTGCATCTACAGGCTGTGGATGAGCACCTGGACAGCATCTGGGCACATCTGGGATCAACTTTCAAAGGAGACCAGCCTCCTTTGCCTGGTTTATGCAATGTACCGAAGTACCAAGTTGAGGAATGTGGTAATAATGAATAATCATAAATATATTCTAGAAGACATCGATACTCAATAAGTGGGCCATATAGCAAAAAATTATGTTATGCATCATGACAATCAGTCATTTTAGATGCTGTATACATGGAGCTTTTTGGCTGTTAGGCAACATTATCAGACTGTGTCAATTAATCATAGTTTTCATAGTCAATTTGAAAATAGTGATCCTCATTTAGGCCCACGTGCTTCCATTCTATGTACCTAACCACTTGAATTTCTCTGTCTAATTTGTATACCTGAGATCAGATTGTTGAGCGTTCTGGAAAAAAAATGCCTTTTTTGTGTGGATAATATGTTTGGATGTTATACTAATCGTAAGTCCAATGGCTTATGCCAGTTGCTGAATCCTGCACTTGTTTAGTAAATGGATTGCAGGTGTCCATAAGACTAAACCTTGGAAGAGCCAAGCTCTTGGCAGATGGTAGTCTGTGTATATACAAGCAATAAATTGTAGAACTTTCTCTGCATGATGCAAAGTTGAGACAGAAAAGAAAGACGAGATCATGAGCAGGTGAGTAATTTTATGTACATGTAATTTCGTATTATGTTTCATCTCCACTTTTCTAAATATTTTGATAAAGCCAGGCCTCATGTATAAAGGTTTTAGTGTTGGTAAGACATTGTGATATGTGCCACTACTATGCAAATGATCACCCTGCTTATCGCTCCTTTCATCAACCGAGATATTGTCTATTTCAAGAAGTTGTTTAAGAGCAGCGCTGAATATGGCTTTGTTTTGTTGGTTTATGAGAATTCTCCCTTTATTAACAACCTCCTTTTGCTTGTGGAAATCTTGTTTATCATGCTGATTATTTGGAACAAAATCCAATTTAATATAGAGGGGCATGTGATCAGATTTCATCCCTATAATTTGTTCACCAATGTCAAACTCTATCACTTTAGAAGTAAAATTTTGTGAGCAAATACCGTAATCCACCACACTTTGACCATTGTATGTTTTGTTAGTGATGCCCCCCGAGGTTGGCCATAACCTCATTCCGTTACAAATAACCATGTTGAATAAACTACACAAGCCCAATAATTCTGCCCCAAAATGAGAAACACCCCTGTTACCATCCTGAGAAATTCTTTTACAAAGTTGATCACCACCTTCTACCAGCCATAAAGGATTATTCTCTCCTTTTTCACCGTTGCTCAAATGTAAAGATTGATTGTTGGCTGTCCTTTCATTAAAATCCCCAACAAACATTATTTCACTTGTAGTGCTGAATAGAGAGATATCCTTTTTTAATGACGCAAACGGATCTTCATTGTTTAAGTTCTATTTTTTGTAGAATTTTGAGTTTTTCGGGGCAAAGTAACATGCAACCAATCTAAAAATAGTCTCATTCATTGTTAATCGTAGCCATACGTATTGCTTATTTGGATCTTCTTTTTCAAATTTAACCATGTCATACCATTTCTCTTTCATAAACACCGTGCCTTTTACTTGTTTCATTCCCATTATTCCAAACTGAAAATTTCTTGTAGCCATCAAAATCTAGAACCATACAACTATCATGCTCGTGTGTCTCAACAAGAATAATAATATCTTTCCCTTCTGCTATGGGCCCCAACCCAGGACCTCTTCTCCAAGGATAACCTTTGCAGTTCCAACTTACTACGCTCAAGTGATCCTGTGGGGGCCAATTTCTATTTCTTAGTTATGTGATATAGTAGTTATGTTTTAGCTTTTGTAAAATTTAATTCATATTTTGTATTACCTTATTTTCTATTTATCACAATATAAATAAAAAGCAAAATGTACAAGTGTATT
This sequence comes from Chamaecyparis obtusa, assembly GCA_027943335.1. Lineage (NCBI taxonomy): Eukaryota > Viridiplantae > Streptophyta > Pinopsida > Cupressales > Cupressaceae > Chamaecyparis > Chamaecyparis obtusa. The sequence goes on along the minus strand of BSBK01005547.1, from coordinate 359,510 downwards.
TAGTATCGTTATTATCAATAAAAAATGAATTAGTTGCATTGTTCATCACCCCATTTAATACTCCATCTTTGGCTTGTAATCCTTTTATTCATTATTTTGGTAATTCATTTGTTTTATTCTTTTTTTTTTAATAGTTTGAGTAATAAGCAGTAATTTATTTTTTAAATTTTGATGTTTCTATAATTATAAAATTAAGCAATAAAATTCCCATTTAATAACAAAATAAACAGATTATCTAAAATAAAAATAGAGATTTGTTTTGATTTCTATTTATATCTTATTTTAAATTTAATTATGTTAGCTATATTTTTATTTTCATAATTTTTTGATGAATAGTGTCCTTTCTTTATTTATAACATAAAACACATATTCACAATTTTTTTTCATAATTTTAGTTATATGTAGGATTTCTCCAATTATAGGATTTCTCCACATAAAATTAAACAATGTGGTGTTTTATAGATTTTATTATGAAAAAAACTTATAAGATGGGCTAATAAAGGGAAATAGGTGTGGTGGAGCTTTGACAATCAATATGGATTATATAATTATCAAAATCTAAGCTGTGCAAAACAAAAGGAATTGGAGAATAGAAGAAAATTTTCATATGGGTTTTGTGGGTTTGCCACTAGGGTAAGATTCTAAAATAAACTAATAAAAATACATTACACCCATATTTAACATATTTTGTTGTTGCTTTTTACACAAGGAATTTGTGTGGTAGAACTTTAGCATTTGAGAAAGTTTATATAGGGTAGAGAATTCAGTAGTTGAGTACACTAATTTTGTGCTTCTTCACATTCTACGTGGAAATTTTAAATCACTTGTAATTTTTTTTATAGCAGCTTACTTGATAAGTTTGTTGCTTATATCTAAGGTTTTAGGACTAAAAAAATGAGACATATACTTGTGCACTAAGTCATGTTTTGGCCATATCAACATGCTTTTTGCTAAGATGTTGAAAAAGACCCCTAAAAACAGCGAGACCCATACTTGTGCACTAAGTCATGTTTTGTTGGTGCACTGATGTGACATCACATAATTAATTGCTTTGTAGACCTAAGGAATACATTTCATTCAATCATGGGTAGTTATTATTAACACTAACAACTTTAAACTAACAAAAGATATAACAATTATTGGAGCACACTCAACTACTAAATCCTTTCCCCTAATCATTAAATCCAATTTGTATATTTGAGAGCTTATATAACTATCGAAATCCAATTTGTATAAACTTAGAGAAAGTGCATATCAAAGATTTTATATAGGATTTTATGGATTTGGTCATTAGGGAAGGGCTTTAAAACAATATAATAAAAGGTGTTCACCCATGATTGTCATGCTTGGTTTGTTCTTTCTTACATAAGGAATATGAAGAGATGTGCAGTGGAGTTTCAATATTTAAAAGAAGTTATACTATTAGCAAAATTTAAAATGGAGAGGGGGAGATTTAAAATTGTAGAGTGTGTCACTATAAGTGATTTACATCCCAAGTATAGTTTGGGGCAATTTGTATAAACTTAGAGAAAGTGCATATCAAAGATTTTATATAGGATTTTATGGATTTGGTCATTAGGGAAGGGCTTTAAAACAATAAAATAAAAGGTGTTCACACATGATTGTCATGCCTAGTTTGTTCTTTCTTACATAAGGAATATGAAGAGATATGCAGTGGAGTTTCAATATTTAAAAGACGTTATACTATTAGTAAAATTTAAAATGGAGAGGGGGAGATTTAAAATTGTAGTGTGTCACTATAAGTGATTTACATCCCAAGTATAGTTTGGGCACTAAAAATTGTAGAAATCAAAATGTGTTTGTGTTGCAGTAAAACCTACCTGTGTGGAACAAGCTCAAACATGAAAATGTTAGAGAGAAATAGGCATTTAAATCACATTAAACATGTTTAAAACTTGTTACAAGCACACAAGTTTACACCATAACCTCTTATGAGCTAAAACAAGTGCACCCAAACTTGTTTGACTTTCTCTTTAAGGTTATTCTGGATGTGCTCTCCTTTTAACACAAAAAATTGATCTCATTAATATTTAATGATGAAAAATGCATGCCTAAATGCAAAGTAAATGAAAAGAGATTGAATGGCTCAAGGAGTAGTTATTGTGAAACTACACTCAAGCATTCAATGTGTATGCAAGAAGTAGATAGATGGCACTAAATACAAGATCTATACAGAGTAGTAAATGCAACTAAGTTCTAGAAATAAATGCAAACTACCATTAAAAGATCCATGGATGCATCTACCAAACAAGGTTAGCAATAAAATCTCTAAATGAAAGCACTAAAAGCACTAAGAACTCAAAATAACATAATAGCACTACATGCAAAATATGAGATGAAATTGCTCTTGGCAAGGCCTCTATTTATAATTTTTTGGAGGGGATTGGGGAGGTGGCATCCACATAGGTACCACAAGGGAGACACATAGCCATGCAAAGTCCAAGGTTGCTCACAAATGTGTGAGCAACTTGGGATGTGATGGGTGCATGTGTACTTCAAGTACACATGTAAGAGATGTCATAGATCTTCTAAGAGATTTTGACCAATGAAGTATTTTTAGAAGGTGTAAGAAGATGTCATCAATATGATAAGAGGACTTGTTTAGGAAAATTTAGTAATATTTGAAAATGTGATTTTTAGGAATTTGCTCAAACATGTGTGAGCAAATAATTAGGACTAATGAGTGTAGTAATCCCCAAAAATAGCCTAATAACCTAAATTAATTAGTGAATAGGTTTATTGGCTAGAAAGGGATGGGTGTAGAATAGGATCTAGGTTAGGATTAGGGTTAAATTAAATAAGTCTGTTTGGTTGATGGAATTAAATAACGTTGGAATTGTCAAATTCCAATATTTGACAATTCTGGAAGTTTTAAATCTGGAAAATAGTTTTTGGAATATGATCGGAACCATTTGGTTCACCTGGAATTCATAATGAGAAGATGGAAAATGTTGTTTGCATATGGATTTCAAAATATTATAAATTTTGCTTTACCCCCAATTCCCATTTAAGTGGAATCGGAATTGATTTTCCAATTCCACCTATTTAGATGGAAGACTCAAATGTTGGTTTTGGGGGTAAATGGGAATGAACAAATCCCTATTCCAGTTTCATGTTTTGAACACAAACATCGAAAATGTCAATTCTGAGATTTGACAATTCCAATTCCAGTCTAACAACAAACAAACAAGCCCTAAGTTTTAATTTAATCATGGTTTAGAAGAATAAGTCATGTGAGGGGTTAAATATAGAATTTATTTAAAGAGGAATTATGGAGGAAAAATATTAAATTAAATTTAATACATTAGGAATGAGTATTTAAATAAAATTTAAATACTTAGGAGATGACTTTATTTAATTAGATAAATAGAAGATAACATAAATAACCAATTGTGTAATTAATTATAATGTTATTAAAATGAAACTAATTAAATAAAATTTAATTTAATGTTAAGGGACGATTTTATGCATTTACATTTTGCCTCTCTTTGATTTGGTGTCGAAATGACATCGCGTCAAAGAAATAGAAAACAAGATGCCCCAAAGAGAAACGGGTACTTAAGAGTCGTGCCAAAGCGACGATGTTGAGAGAGTGCGCCCCCTCGAGAAAATTGTGCAATTTTTCTTTTTTGGATAATTTTCTTGAAAAAAGGCGAATGAGTAGAAAAATTAGTAGGAAAGGTGCGTAAAGGGGGTTTGGCATAGACCCAAGGTAGATCAGGGACATGATGCCCCAATTGGGATGAGGCAATAGTGAATAAATAAGAGCCTCACAATGCAAAATGCAAAATGCAAAATAAAACTAACAGATGCAGCTAACTACAATGCCGAAGGATTTTTGAAATTATATTGTGTTAAAATCAGAGAGCACACCTTAGTTTGATTTTGTACTTAACACTATGCACTAAGGTATGAGGAACCAAGATGGCAATGTGTCAAGTACGTGATAAAAAAGGTCAAAGACAACCATATGCCTTATGACACCATGATATGGAAGACCATGATGCCTTGTGACAATAGGATGCAAAGACCATGATAAATGCAAAAAATGCTAACACATACAAGCAACAAGCAAGCATGCACAACAAACCAAAATCAAACGAACATTGTGCTCCTAGTCAAGATGAAAACCAATTGATGGATTGATTGATGATTGATAATTGATTGAGGATGACAAAGTTAATGACAAGAATAATGCACATCCAAAGGATTGGGGAGGATACATCCCATGATGATGATTTGATTAAAATTGATTAATGGATTGTCAACTGATTTGGATCAAGATGATGGGTTGATTAAAGATTGGTGTGCTAGATTGCAAGATTGGATTGGTATTGATTGCACTTGATTGGACTGATTTGAGATTTTTGGATTATTTGAATTTGTTAATTTTTTGTGTTTATAGGGATTTTTCATTTATTTTGGATCAGTAGATTGAATTGGATAGAATGATTTTAGAAGATAAACGATGGGATGAGAGAAGGTAATGGATGGAATAGCATGTGATTAGATGATGAATAAGATAGTTTGGAAAGGATATGATAAGATGATGGATGAAGGATGGAATAGATTGGATGGGATTAGGACAAAGTGAATTGGATGGGATTAGATTGAAAGATGGATAACAAATAGGAGGAATAAATGGAGTGGATTAGAAGATAAATAGATTTGGTATGAAGGGATTAGATGTGAGGATTGGATGGGATTGAAGTGATTAGGGGGGATAAATGAAGTAGATTAGAAGATAAATGGATTTGATATGAAGGGATTAGATGTGAAGATTGAATGTGATTGAATTGAAAGATGGATAGTGGATAGTGTGGATTGGGAGAAATGACAAGGGAGAACTAAGGCATGGTAAAGATAAAGGGGATGGAGATATTCTATGGATGGAAGATAGAGGGATGGAATGGATGGATAGATGATAGGATATGAGGGATTAAAAGGTGGGGAAAAAGGGGACAAGGATCCAAGGAATATGTTGCAAAGGATTCAAATGCCCATACTAGAGGTAGGAGAATGGACAGAAAGATGATGGATAAAGGATGTATGAAATGGATCGATGGATAATGTGTAAAGGATGTTCATGGAGGAAATGAAGGTTTGTATTGTCCAAAGCATGCATGGATATTGTAGTGTTTCATTTCCTCTAGTTGCAATCAAGAGCACATTTATGCAAGTGGAAGGTGTATGGATAAGGGATATGAGATGGAGGGTATGAATATGATATATAATAATAATATGGAAGATATGAATGGAATAGGGTAATACATGGAGGAAATGCAGGGGATAATCAAGATCAAGGACATGAGAAAAGATGATGGAGCTACATAGGATTATGGATGGAGGATGGATGAAGTGAATATGAAAAGGACTATGAGATGGAGGATATAGATAAGGATGTAAAGATCAAATATGGATAAAGTGGATGGAAATAGATAGGATAATGGGTAGTGCATGGATAATGAGTAAGGAATGTGGAAGGTGCTCATGAATGGATGTAATGAATATGATAGTCAAGACCAAAGATAGGAAAAAGAGGATGATGGACTTATATAGGATAATGGATGGTGGATAAGAAATGTGGAAGATATGTATAGTAGCATAGTGGGAATGGAGCTTTCCCCCAAGTATAGAGTGAAAGGAGATGAGGATAAGTGAGTGGATGTATAAGGGGATTTGAAGCCAATGGATATATGATAGGAAAATGGAGGGAAGTACTCAAGCATGTAGTTCCATGGATGGTATCCCTTGATATTTTGTTTTTAATTTTTTCTTATTAATAATGTATCAAGGTAGTTTGGATGTTTTCTCATAGATGTTGGCAGGATGGTTGGATGGGAGATGAAATGGATTAGGGGATGGAGGATAATGGCTTATGCAAGGATTGGAGTAAAGGGGTGAAAGGGTCAGGGATAAATGTTTTTAAATGGATGGAATGTTATAAGACTTGTGGATAAGTGGATGGGGGAGTTGGGAAGATCATCATAGGCACACACCTTGAAGGGTGGTGGAGTAGTGGGGGATATTTTGAAGGAGATGGAGATGAAATGTGGACTTTGGGATATAAGGATCCAAAATAGATGAAGGAGATGATGGTGTTAGTATAGTGGATTTGGGTGCATAAGGACCCAAAATGGATGTGGAAGATGAAGGATTAGAGGGGACTTATGAATGGAACAAGCTTTTTGATTAGCAAGGTTGGATGACAATTTAGATTTTTCTTTGAGATTCATTGCTTCTATGACTAGCATGGGAATCCACATGATTTTTTAATTTTTCATTTTGGGCCTTTGTGGCCTTTTGAATCTTTTCTTTCCTTTGGATCATATTTTTCTTTTGAACATGTCTTTTAGATGGGACATGTTGATCCTTTGATTTTTGTTTTGGCTTTATGCATTTTAGCATTGGCATCCAATTTTCTTCCATTAGCCATGGTATGGGTGCATGAGATTGAATAATGTGGAAGGTTTATGGATGGAATGATGGATGGGGAATGTTGGAAGGGATTCAAGGATGTGTGCCTTTGTGGATCTTTATTAGGGATTTGAGGTGATGAGGTAGTAGACTTGGATATAGTGGATGTATGTATGTGAGGACCTAAAATGGATGGAAGGGATGAAGGTTTTAGCTTTGGGACATAAGGACCCAAAATGTAGGTAGGTGAGGAAGGGATGAAGTTTTGGACATAAGGGCCCAAAATGTATTTGGAATATGGATGATGGGAATATTTAAGTTTAGATGGAGGGATTTTGGATATGGAAGGGGTGGAAGGTTTACCAACATCTTGAGACATTATTTCTTCAATGGGATACTTATTATTTTGAACACAAGATGTGAGTCCATGTGAATGGGGAGGAGATGTGGGAGGAATGATAAGCCCTTGGAGGGAGCCATGTTGGATAAATGTGGAGGAACCAAGATTAGGTTTATGGGGTTCATGGATGGACTGGATTGGTGTAGTGGGACCTTGCGAGGGATTATGATCATGACATGGGGATGAAGGGTAATTTTATCTTGAATTTGGAGAGGATTCTATAATGGAGTGGAAGGGATTATTGGAACATGAGATGGAAGACTATCGTGGAGTGGAGTGGAGTGGAGTGGAGGGGATGGAATCATGAGATGGAGTGATTTGATCTTGAAATGAAGGGTAATTAATGGATTGGATACAAGGAATATCTTCACAAAGTGGAGGGTAAGTGTATGTTAAGTCTTGACATGGAAGGGAATCATTAGATGGGGTAGAGGGAATATATTGATCTTGATTAGGAAGGGGATCATGAGGTGGATAGAGAGGGATAAGTCAATCATGAGATATAAAGGGATCATGGGATAGAGAAAATGGGAGGCTTAGATCTTCAAATGGAAATGTATCATAAGATAGAGGAATGCTTAGATATAGAGGAGAAGAGGAATCCATGTTAGCATACTTTGGAACAAGGTATTGAAATGTTTGAACTTGTAAGGATGATGTGGTGAAGGATGTGGAAGCTTCAACTTGAGTAGATGGAGGAAATGGAGAGTCAAAAAACTTAGGAGATTGAGGTATGTCTTGATTTGAAGATGATGGTGGTGGGTGCATGACTTTGGGTGGTTGTGAAACTTGGTTTAGATTGGGGGATTTAGACTCCTTTTCTAGTATTGTGTCCCAATTAATGGAAAACTTCTTGGAATATGGGGATGATGTTGGTTTTTAAGGATTAGGATTGTGTGGAGGTTGAGGCTTAGGTAGGGGATTGAGATGATGGTTTTGGACATTAAGCTCAATGAATGGGAGACTAAGTGGAGGATTGGGATTGGATGAGAGATGGGGATTATGGATTTGGACAAATGGGGAAGGGCATATGTCTTAAAAGGTAAAATTTTTCTTTTGACCCCCATTTTGTAAACTTAGGACAATGATTATAAGTTCTTCAATCTCTTGGGCAAGGTCGGGTATATTTGATGCATTACATTGGATATGGAGGGGATCATATGTGGGTGAAGGATAATGACGTGGATTTACTTTGTCAAAGGTAGAGGAAGGATAAAAAATAGAAGATGGATTTGAGATTGGATATGATGTGTTGAGGATTGCTTTTGTAGGTGGGTTGGATTGGAGGCATGGTATGAGGATTAGGGTTTAGCCTTAAATTCATCAACCAATCCATATTCATGATGCTTGAAGGGGGTTTTGGATTTGGATTAGAAGATGACATGGATGAAGACTTGAATTAAGAATGGATGGAGTGAAATATTTGATGATGGATGAAATATGAGCTTAGGACTAGGAGCAAGTTTGGAATTTTTTTTTAAATTTTTTTTTAAGAGGGCAGGGATTCAAGGATTTTGATTTGATTGGATGATGGATTTGATTGATTAATAAGGTAGGGCCTCAAGGATTTTAAATGATTTTATTTTTTTGGATGTAAGGATAGGACTTCAAGGTTGGATTTGATTTGATTTTTATTTTGATGATTTGATTGTGAGGGAAAGGCCTCAAGTTTTGATTGATTTGATTTGGATGATGATTAAAGTCCAAAGATTATGATGGTTCTTGTAAGCCAAAAGTGGAAGATTTTATGAAAATTTGAATTAGAAGATAATGTGGATGACAATTTGAAGTGAGAATGGATGAACTTTGAAAGATAGATGAGGGATGTTTGGAGGAATCAAATGGATAATGTGATTGGTATTGTATGAAGGGGATAAATGGATGGAATTAGGATTTGGTTTGAATGATATGAAGTTGACTAGTGAATTGGATTATGATGATGATGTGATTAGATAAGAAGATGAAATGATGAGATTGGATTAATAAAGTAGATGTTGATATGGATTATGAAGGATGATTAAGATGAAGATTAGGACCTTGATTGAATAATTAGGAGGATGGAGAAGTGGTTAGGATGATTAGGATAAGATGAATGATTAGGACCTTAATTGGATTAGGAAAATTGATTAGGATTAGGATCCTAAATGATGGATTATGAATGAATTAAGTATGATTAGGATACGAGGAATGAAGATGAGGATTACAAATGATTAGGATGAGGTGATTACAGATGAATAAGATAGGATGTTGAAGATGAAAGATGATTAAGATGATTAGGAGAAACATGATGATTAGGATGAGTACGAAGATTATGGATGATTAGATTGGATTAGGTAGATGACTAAGGGTGTTATTGATGATTAGAATGATTAGGGAAGATTAATATTGGAGGAATGATTTGGAATTATTAAGAAGGTTATGAATGAATTGGAAGAAGTGATTAGGATGAAAGAAATTATGGAGAAGGAAGATACTTAGGATGATTAAGTGATAAAGATGACTTGGATGAAGTGATTAGGACGAATAGAATGATGAAGGAAGATAGTTAGGATGATTAAGAGATGAAGATGACTTGGATGAAGTAATTAGGATGAATAGAATGATGAAGAAGGAAGAGAGTTAGGATGATTAAGAGATGAAGAGGAAGGATGATTAGGATATGAAGGAATGATTTAGGATGTAGAAGAATGATTTGGATGATTGAATTGGATTAAGAAGAAGATTAAAGATGTTATGGATGATTAAGAGATAATGAATAGGATGATTAGAGGTGATTAAGTTTTGGAGGTTAATTTTTCCCATTTTTATCGGCATGATTTATCTCCAATTTTTCCTAGGGGGTTTGGGGGCAGTGCCCCCAAGATGGGGTCGAGGGGAAACACCCCTTGCAGGGTCAAACACACTCCTTGTCGCGATACATGGTGGGGTTGAGGGGAAGCGTCCCACGAAGCCAAAATTATTTTATTATTGTAAAAGGCATTACCTTAGTTATTTTTTTCTGTACAGAAGATTTTTTTCTAATATTTTTTCAAGGTTTGATAAGTCTCTATTTTCAGGCGGAGACAACAGTTTCAGGTCGGAGACGACCGATCTGCGGAGACGATAGTCTTAGGTTGGAGACGACAATTTATGATCAGACAACTTTTTGACTTGTTTTGATTGATTTGATTTCTTTCAAGTTCGATTCTAGGTCAATTTGTTCATTGGAAAGAAATGATTTTTCAAGCATTCAATGGTCACTACTAAAATTGTATTAATTTTTTGATGCGCAGTGGTCGATATTTCTATGCTCATTGATTGATATTTTGACAAGGGCATTTTCATAATATTTTGGTCGATTGATTGACAACCAAGTTGAGCGTCTTAATTTTACCTTCTTGGCATCGAAAAAGAGGTCAAATGCTTGTAAAATATGGCGTTGAAAGATATGATTTTTGATGGTGGATCAAATCATAGTTCGACGAGGATGCTATGTCTATGATGAGGTTTTGGTCAAAATATTCGTTGATGATTGGAGTCAACCGAGCTCATTTTTGACGAGAATAACATCAAATGTGTTGACTTGGAGTCAAACTTTTGATCCATTTTGTTGTTGAAAAAAGAGGTCAAATGTTTGAAAATGTGGCATCGAAAGGCTTAGTTTTCGATGAGGATTCTATGTCATTGACGAGGTCCTCATCAAAATTTGTGTCAAATTTTGAGTTAGGAAAATTGATTTTTGATGACTACAACGTCGAAAGTGTCCAGTGAGAGTATAAATTTTGACGATAGTAGTTTATTTTAAAAAAATAATAATTTTGGTATGCAATTATGAGATCTATATTATCACTGCACTTGTTAAAAAGAAACATGGACAAATAATTCTCTTGGGAAGTTGTAGCCAAATTGAAATTACCTATTTATACAATGTTTGTGAGTGGCTTCCATACTGTACCTACCTAGATACATTTCTAAATATTAAAAACATAGCATTGATAAATTGAACCCACCTCAAAAATTGAAATTTTTTGTAGCATTTTCCTTTTATGAATAAGTGTCTAATTATCATTGATAACAAATAATATTACACATATCTACAATGAAAGGTGGGTAGACATAAAACCACGCCCCTAATGCCCACAAAAGGCTAATGTTTGGATCAAAAAACATAGAAACAATATCAATCCATTAAATGGAAACAATAATAGCAAAGGGAGAAAGAGGGTCTCAATCACCCAAATTTTCTAATAGATTATTGGGCTTCAAAGTGCCCATGGGAGGATCCCATCCCTCAACATATTTTTATTACTTTTTTTTCCTTCTTCACTAGCATGAGGTGACAAAATATTAAGATCCAACTTAGGAAATTTACTAAAATCAAACCTATTGGATAGGTTTTAAGGAGATCTACACATGGAATTGGGTGTAGATTCAGGGAAGAAGTCATAGTTGAAATGGAAGAAAATTTATTTTCTTGTCTCTGATAGTGCAAAGCTTAACTGCAACATTCAAGGAAGAAATCGTACTACATATAGACCGGATGTTCATATTAGCCTTAGTCTAAAATTTGAAGTAGCTTAGGTGCCTACATATTTGGAAGGGATCATGGTCTATAAGGGAGGGTTTAAGGTTTTAAGTGGTAGGATAGAAGTCCTAAAATCCTTTGAAAGGTTAATACAAATTCCTAAAGATGAAGAGTTGTCGAGTTGAAAACTATGTTGTCAACTTGATAACAATATAAACTAAAAAAAATAGTCATATAACTGACTGACTGTCGTTTGTAGAGAAGTTGCAAATTGTTAAACTGATTGGAAGAGGTTATTTGTAATGGTGTGTGCGTGAGGAAGAGTTTAGGAGTTTGATAGTAGTGAATTTGTGGGTTGAGGAAGCATTTTGTAATAAAATTTTGATCAAATAAAATCATTTTCTTGCGAACTGGCACAATCCTGGCCGTAAGGGTACAATCCTCATTTTGGAGTTGTTAAACCCTTCATTCAATACAAGTTTGCTTGGGAATGTATTAGAATGGTTATATTTTAAGTTTTATTCATTCCATGCAAGTTTAGTATTATTTTGTTAAGGTTTGAAACAAAGAAAATTATGTTATTGTTGACTGTTCCTAAACAGTGACTTGGTGCAATCAACAATTAGTTTTGAAGTTTCAATGAGCACTTAGGCTCTCCCAATTACTGTGGTTATTGTGGCTTGTGGGAGAAGCCTATCCCTATACTATATGTGTCCATATATGTTAGATTGCAAGGATATGCAAGAGGTTGAAGAGATAGATCTCTAAGTAATCCTTGAGAAACCCATTGAGCAAGGCTACTAGGGATTAAGGCCTAGTGAGCACTTGGGTAAGGGATGTTTTCTTGGTTAAGTTGATTGGATGAAACCATTGATGTGGTTGAGGGACATTGGGGTGATCACAAAGGTGTGGAGCCTATTGGTGGCATAAGAAGTTTCTTTGCACTCTGATAAGATATGGTGTGGATTGAATTCATGGAGATGATCCTTGAGAAGAAGCTTGTTGGGTGTTGTGACAACACTAATGAAGTCCCTCTTGATATTACTGATTGCACCATATCCTATCAGAGTGCAAAGAAACTTCTTATGACACCAATAGGATCCACACCTTTGTGATCACCCCAATGTCCCTCAACCACATCAATGGTTTCACCCAATCAACTTAATCTCTCAACAATCCTTACCCAGGTGCTCACTAGCTTTTAATCCCTAGTAGCCTCACTCAATAGATTTTTCAAGGATTACTCAGACATTCTCTAAAAAAATTACAAAACTAAAGTCATTTCTATAATTCAAAACTCTCTCCTTCAATTATAAAATTTATATAATTCTTTCCATTATACAATATGGAAAGTATAATCTTTCTCATTTGTTGATACAATAAATGACATTCTACAAAATATTTTTAAAGTTTTCTAAATGTTTAATGTTTTGATTAAGTAAAAATAGGTTTTGAAAGGACCCAAAACCTTGTACAAAGAGCAAAGAAAGATAGAGCATTGAAAGACCATAAAAAAAATTGTGGAACACCACCAAAAAAACTAGAGGAACTAACCATAGATCCCTCCAAGTGGACCAAAAACCAGCCCAACTAACCACAATAAAGGACAATCAAGATTTACATTTTGGACCATCCTTATGAGAAGGTAAAGACATCAAATGAAGGTTGGAGAATTTGAATTTCTTTCCTTTAACTAATGTCCATCCATCCTCCACCTTTTCAGCAGCCTTCGTCCAATCCAAATATAAACTTGAAGAGCCCACTAAAGGGCAGGCAACATCAACATCCACATAAGGGATATGGATAACACCACAACCAATCCCCAAAACCCTCCTAGGAGAAACATGGGCATAAAAACCCACAACAACAGTAGACAAGACAACTGAACCAGAGACATCATCAATGTTCCGAACATAAACAACATCAACATCACCAGAAGGGGCAACATTTACATTCTGAACTAAAGCCGCATCAGAGACAACATCTGTAGCATCAGAGACAACATCAGTAGCACCAGCATTTACATTCTAAATGTTTAATGTTGATTAAATAAAAAAATAGTATTATACATGATAAAGACATACCATTTCCACATAAGTTTGGCAATTCCCCACCACGCATTTGAAGGTGTTTGCAGATTTTTTCCTTGATTGGATATCCTTACAAGAAATTTGACTCCTCCTTACATCATAATCAACTCCAATTTATTTTTTGTACAAGAATAACATTATCAATATAGATATAAATATAATGCAATGAGCAATAAGTGTACCATTCATTCTCATGAAGGATAGGTTCTTGTGAACCAGTACACATGAAACATGGACTAATGAATTTGACTAAAAAACTATACAATTGAATCCTAATAACAATATCATAAGATTTACTTATAATTTTGTGTATTAACTTATAAAGTTTGCAGTCATCTATGCAAGGGGTCATATTCCAATGACATGATATCTTAATGAGTATGCAAAGATACTGAATATGACAAACATGCACATGAGAGCCAATTTAACAACAAAATATCCTAGTAAAACTTATAGATTTTACATGAGACTATGACAACCTTCACGAGACTAATAAACATCATATTTCAATCTCATCCCCAAAAATATTCATTGTCCTTTGTTGGTGCCCAAAAATGAGGGATTTTCGTTTGGCCAACTGACAGGTAAAATGGTGATGCACCACTTGACACCTCTGCAATTTTGGCTTAATCAAGCCAAGGCTGGTAGACCTAATCGATCAACTGCACACAAACAAGAGAAGTTCCTCCCAAGGTGGTAAACAATCCCTTGGAGGAAAAAAGAAAAAACTATCCTCTGATAATCTCTATTATAAAACTTAACTAAAATGATAATCACTAAGATCCTAATTGTAAGGCTTTGAAATAAATGCTTTAATGATCTACAAACTACAAAGCATGAACTAATATAACAATTTCCAAATAATGATTAGATCAGTGCCTTCTAAAAACTTGGGCTATAGAGTCAGATAACTTTCAATCCTACATACGATCAGAGACAGTTTTAAAAAACTTGCTTTAATAAGACAAGACTATCATCTCAAGGGCTTCCACTCAAAATATAACCCAAACCAGATTACACAATTAATTTTATTGAATTTAACTCTATTCAAGAGACCGACAAAAACAAAGGAAGATTCGTAGATCTTTCAGTCGATATTCAAACTGTATATTGATTTTGAGTTATAACTTTCAAGAAATTTAACACAATGAAACAATCTATAAAATAGAATATCTGAAAGACTAAATGAAAACATATAACTTATTACCACAAATAAAGAGAAGAGCACTTATATTTATTGATATTGAAAAAATGGTACATAAAAGTTTAGGGTTGCAGTCGTGAATTCCATCCCTATTAGGAGTTTCAAAAATAATTTCTAATTGTATCCTTTGAATTTTTAAATGACCCAATATTTATATTTGTTTTGAAAGTTTCCCGTGAAAGGTCATACCCTTTCATAAATACCTAATCCTACAACTACCCCTAAATAATTACAATATTTTAACCATATATATGGTTTAAGGGAATAAAACATTTCCCGTATTTTCAAATGTTCAAGTAGGTATTTGTCAAATCCTTGGATAATTTGTTCGGTTGCCATCACTTGTTTTGGGTATACATCTCCTAGTTATAACGTCCTTTCATTTGGGTGATTGCACCTACACATTAATCAAATATTAGTGATGAATTTATCTACCATGAAGACCTCAGTAAAATTGATAGCATAAAGTAAAATGAAATACGATAACATGTCTAGCTTTTGTTATCAAAACGCCCAATTGTGAAAGCATAAATTAATACATCTTCAAATAAAATTTTCCTCAATATCATATTAACATAATTTTAAAAATATATATCCATTTAGACATAATATCATTTGGCATAAATCATACAACCATTCTTGAAAAAAAATTTGATAATATGGATATGTAGTTTATAAAACCAACATTCTTCATAATGATTATCTAATTTATTTTCTAATATAAGCAAAAACATTATAACAAAATGTAAAACGATTATAACCCTAAAAACATTATCAATCATATGTCAGAGGGTAAAATAAAATTGCATTTCTTATTGAAGAAGTCATGATTTTAAAAAACATAATACATTTTCACACTCCAAAAATTGTATTAATTTACTCAAAGTTAAATGCTCACCCACATTATTTTATCTTTAATAAATGATTCAAGTTTAACATTAGGGTAAAAGCATTATATATTATAAAGTGTGTAATATATATCCAACTTTGATTCCATTAAAAAAAATAATTTTTTTTTGGATATACACTTTGTAGAAATAAATATTAGCCATAATGCTCTTTTTAAGTTAATGTTATAATATAAGTTGTAAAATATTATAACAAAATATAAAAGAAATATTAGCCCTAAAAATATATCCACATAATCAATATTTTACTATAGGGTTAAACTATTAAAATTGAAAAGAATATAACTATAAAAGTAACCCTAAATTTATGTAATTTACCTTGATAAATGTTTTCCAAAATAGCCAAGGTAAAAAGAATATATTTCAAAGTTAATAAGAAAAAAGAAACTCAATTATATTTATTCACCCTAATGATTGATTTCCAAAATTACTATAGGGTAGAAACATTCTAAGTTTATCTTTTCTCTTTTACCCATATTCTCAAGGAATACAATAGAACAATTGGTAGAAAGGGGGATGGGTAGTTAGGGTAGTTAAAGGGCTGGCTTGAGAGGTCGAGTGTTAAACTCCCTCTCACCACCCTTTTTCTCTATTTGTTTTATCTTGAGTTATTTTCCATTTTCAAAAATATAAAAGCACTTTAAACTTTATAAGAAGACATTTTGATTTTTACCACGTAATTTAGTAAATGCTATTATTTAAAATTTGCATACATGGATTTATCATTAGTTTTTTTTCAAATAACATGTATTATCAAATGGGAAAGGAAGAAAATACAACGGTAAAGTGCACTTCCCTCTTAAATTTGGGTTTTGCAAAATTAGGTGTCAACATCCTTAATGATATAAATTACAATGAGAATACATGAAGCACCTTTATATAATACTTTAACTACTCAAGCAATGTGAATAGCTCAGCTAACAACATCAAGGGTGAGACAAACTAGCAAAAACTATGGATTTATTCTCAAGCTTTGTCTTGAGATACAAATTTGAAATGCTACATAAGGTGCAAAAGGGAGAAAATTCTTTGAGGCCAAGTAATTTTGCATGTAGCTCCTTGTGCTACCTAGGATTCTACTTAAGTAAAAGATATGGCAATAGTCAATTATTTTCTACCTACCTAGGAGATTGCTTCTAAACACATATTGCAGACATAACCTAAATGTTGACTTCTGATCATCAATGGAGCCTGTCTAATTGACATCCATGTAACTAGTCAAGAAGAAGTTGTTAGTTCTCTTATACACTAGTCTAAATTGACATCCATATAACTAGTCAAGCTCATATCACAACACCCTTTTACAAGATTTCCACTACATTTATCTAGGCTCTTGCATAAGTCTAGATAGATACTACCCAAAACATCCTAGATGTAGTCTCTTATTGATAAAATAAATAAAGATTCTAGCCATTTGTATGTATGGGGAATCATATACCTTATTTGGTAAACCATGGTGGGAAATTAATGATTGTGATAGATGTTCCATGGGTTTAATTCAGGAGCTTGGTCATTCCACCTTTTAAGAAAAAACAAAATTGTTAGATAAATAAATTAGCTGAAGCTACGTGCCTTGAATATAGTACAATAAATGGATGAAATGAAAAATATCTACCAATGATATGAAGCTACTTACTTCTTACATATGGTGGGCTTGAATAGCTTCAATGTTATTTCATAAATACTTTCATAAAAAAACATCATTTCCTGCAAAAACATCATGGGATCATCAGTCCAAAATGAGTTATGAATAAGTAAACTACAATTACACTAGAAATAAAAATAATTTTAAATTAAGTACTTGGAAGCTTAGGCACTTTTAAGGGAATCATATCTTTCTCATCCAACAACAATGATGCCTGCAACAATCCCGTATTATCAACACGAGCTGATCCAGGAAACAATGGTAAATTACGACCAATATTGGTCTTTGTTCTATCCTATGTATTTGTTAATGCAACAAGTTAATCAATTACTATGATCAAATGCACCCAAGAAAGTACAAACCAAATCATAAATTACACAAAACAAAACATTAGAAAAAACAAGGATTTACCAGCTCTAGTCAGAGCAGACGTGGATGTGTGCATGCTCCTTGTTTCTGACCCTGTAGTTAGAAATCTCAGAGTGGTGGTCATCCTCAAAGGAGGCATTTGTGCTTCATCATGACCTGAAAACAATCATATATACAATGTCTTGTCTTTTTTAAATATAGAGATAAACAATATACACAATGGATTATTGAATTTGATCCAAAATGTTATAGTTAAACACAAAAACAATCATCCATACAATGTTATCATCTAGAGCTACTTAACTTTCCATCTAGACCCAAAACCCATTTAGCATGACACAAAATAATGTTTTTTTATTTCCATGTAGATTTAGTCAATCTATTCCTACGAATGAATTATTTATCTGAAGGAACTGCGCTAGTACCCTCATCATGGCAAGCAACTCATTGAGGTCTCAAAAAATCATGTAAAAAGAATACATTCATATTTTAGTTCATTATCCATAAAATAGTAATAAATATAAACCTTTATTGAACTTTTTTTATAGCTAAAGACTCATTGCTTCTTACTTCTAGACAACGTGCTCTCCATATCAATTCATTTTTCATCGCCTCTGTCTCCTGATTTGGATTTGGATCCACCACAAGGGAAAGTATTTACGAATTGATTTTTTTAGGCTCTTTGTAATCATGCTTATGGGGTCACTGGTATATGTAATGTTAGCATTGCATAATACTTTCACCTCCATTTCAGAAACTAATTTCTCATTTGTTATTGTTGTTTTCCCCTTTTCCTAAGCACCAATTTGTGACATAAATATCAATAAAACAATCAAAATAACTTCAAAACCCTATTGAAAATAACATAATAATATAACAATTTGTACAATTAAAATTACACTAATTTTTACACAAAAGTTTACCTTCACCAAAGAAGGGGTGGGAGGAGCATCCCCACCTCTATCATGTGTCGGTGGATCCATGTCACCCTGTGACAAAGATTAAATATAAAAACATCAGCGTAATAAAAGCAATAGATGACTTAGCAAAAAACTTATTAATAAAATGGTATATTGTATATTGGAGTTATTAATTGGAGGTAATTAGTTTAAATGTTATCTATATAGTACATACGAGTCCCATGATAGTAGCTTTCTTTGTATCTATGCGATTCAAATTGTAATCTATTAGTAGCTCTTCCCCTGCAATTATTGATTTTATCGCACATACAAAAATGCGATTTCCCTCATGTGCCTTGAAAATGCAATTGGGTCACTTATTAGTTGACCCAGGATGCATACTATTTATAAAACCTACAATGTTCCCTGTTTCTTTTGGCCTTCCGTCGATGTACATAGAAAGTCTTTTACTTTGATCTTTTCTTTCCATTGTAGATAATTTGCTAACACTGCATACCTATGCATACTTTTTTTTATATTGAACTATCCACATCCAATTATTGTAATTGTAACAAGTTCCTACATGCTCCATCAATTCAACAACTTTGTTATAAATGACCTTTATGCCATCCATAAAAAATAGGCCCAAACCATGTAATGATGATGGAGCTATGCGATATATCATCTCATTAACACAAAAATTAGTGTTAGGTGGAGGTAATTCCTTGGGTACCCATTATTTTTGAAGATGTGTGTACCTCAAGGGAGCCTTTATGTCTCCTTTTATCTCATCATCATAAGAACATGACCCCGCTTTAGCAAGGAAAAATTGCATGTGTTTATTGAATTTTCCTCTAATCTTTTGACCTCTAGTAGATCTCCCTATTGTAGACCTACTACATGTCTCACTTTCATCTTCTATTCTTGCATTTCCCTCACTCAAAGAAGACAGATCTAACAAATACCTATTTGGTGGTACCCGTAGCCCATCAAATGAGAGATACAGTTGAAGGAGTGAGATATTTTGCTAAATAAGGGTAATGTTGATGAAGTTGGCCTAAAGTTGATGTTGAGGGTAAAGAGAAATGAAGCAAATAATAAATTGTTTCTATAGGGTGTATTGAATTATACCTGTCCATTCATGTCCATGTGTAGAATCCTCGTCAAAGGGGTTAAATGATTTACATATGCAAAAAATTTAACCCCTTTGACATCATAATCATTTTTATGTTTTTTAATTCATTACCTCTACTTTATGTGTGCTAGCTATGCAAGATCCTCAACAAAAGGGGTGACGATGTCTACAGTCCTTTTCCTATTTCCACAAAGGGTGAGAATCATGTACAAAAAATATATTATAGGTAATCAAAACCAACAATTGAGCATCATAACACATATTTGAAACATGTGTATCATAAATCACTTATGCTGTCATCATTAGAATTGAACACATACCATGCCATTAGACTTCAACACAAAATAAATTAATCATGAAAACATACAAGTCAAACAAATTTCTATGAATAAATCAATACCTCATACATTTCATTGATCACACCTCACACATTTCATTGATCAGGTCATTGAACATATTCATCCATCTCATCATCATCATCATCATCATCATTGTCAACCTGACCATCATCATCATCGTCATCATCATCCTCCTCATCGTCATCATCATCATCATCACCACCACCAACATCACCACTACCACCATGACCATCATCATCATCATCATCATCATCATCATCATCATCATCATCAATATCATCGCCGTCATCATCATCATCTACTTCATCTTTTGGTTCTTTGATATCTTCTTCTTCTTCACATTATACTTTACCAGTCTTCCTCTTGGATCGTGCCTAACAACAAATGACCAACCCGGTTTATGTGGAATGCCAAAGTAAAATACTTGCTCACATTGGCTTGGAAGAACACAGGGCTCATCCTCAACTAGCTCAAACAACATTGCATTAATAATTGGAAATCCATTTTCATGTTCAATAACATTTCTCTCAGGATCATTTTGCTTCAGTCGTAGCCTATACCATTTGACGACAAATATAACTAATTTGAAGTTATTAAAATTGCACTCAAGTATATCATCCAAGCTGCCATAGTATTGATTTTCAGACTCTCGAGGATGTAAGTCATTTCTAAAAAAAATATTAGTGACCTGAAAGACTGCACTTATCCTAGAATCACATGTTTTCTTCATGTCATCCAAGTTTTTGATTTGAAATTTATGGCCATGGTAGTACATAGCTTTGTGGTGTTTGACCTGCAATTTTTCAAACATGTCAAAATTATTTGTATTGATCTGTGAGTTGATATTAAACATATGGTTCATGATAAATAAACTTATACGTACCTTTCTACCTCTTAAACCATATGCTAGATCAATTACCATTGGCATAACATTAGAATCTCCATTATGATGAGCTTCTTTAACTATTGAAGCAAAACCTTCCCATGTTAAGGAGTGACCATTTTGTTGAGATCATTCAATCCACATTGTCATCTACTCAAGTTTGTTTGCAATATACAAATGTAGTGCTTCCCACTTGTGAGAAACTATATAAAATAAATAGACAACTTAGGAACAACTTATATTAAAGATGTATAAGAATTAATTAACTACAATAACATCTTATAATTACCTCACTTTCCTTAATCTACCTTTCCCCATCAAGTACTCCCCTTCAAATTTGTTAATGGAGTTGGGATCCCAAATGCAATCTACATGGATATTTGCTGCAAACTTGGGAAGATATTCACTAATGTACACCATGGTCTGGTATTCCACATATCCCTCCACCATAGAACCCTCAAGATGTGTTCTTTGTCAAACCAAGTCCTTCAAAAATTTCAAGTGCCTCTCAACCATCCACATTGACCTAGTTGGTATAGGTCCACACAATTCAATCTTCTCAACTTGATGTATGAGGTAGTGTTCTTGTGCATTGAAAAAAGTTTAAGGTAGACACTTTTACATTTCACACATAAGATGAGTAATTTTTCTCTTCCAATGTTTTGATGAACTACAACACTGATTTAGAACCTAATTGAAGATCTGTAATTAGAGATCACTGAGTTGCTGATTAGATATGACATATGATTAAATCAATAATATGTTGTCATTGATGTCAACTAGTTTGACAACACTTATCTTGTAAGTTACAATACCTAAACATCTGTAGAAAAGGAGTAAGAGAGAAGAAGAATAGAAATATCTACATGAGGAAGATGTATATGACAGATGAGGATAAGGAATACATTGGGTAACTTGCTAATGAGTCTATGACCCTATGTTATTGACTTGATTATGTTTCATTCATTTATGATGAGGAAAAGAATTAAAAGACACAAGACAGTGTGGTCTATTGATGAAGCATCATAGTATACACTGAGTAGTGTAGTGTATACCGAGCACTGTATAAACTGAGCTTGTGTTCACTGACACATTTTTTTGTTAACCGAGTAGGAGAAAGGAACTAAATGATTAGTTTAGCCAATAAGGATTGATGAGCTGTAAAGTACATCGAAATCAGAGATGGAGATAATGTTTGTTATGAAGATCAATGGCTAGCATATTTAAAGGAAGATCTAAAGGATGAAATTAAAATGTATTACTGGCACATCAGCCGAGGAAGGTTTAAGCGGAAAAATGGATGAAGGAGAATAAGTAGCAAAATCTAATGGAGAAGAAAATGGTTTACTTATCTATTTAAGAGACTAGGGTTTCATTATGAAACTTATGCCGAAGGAAGGAGACTACAAAACTATCGCATGAACAAGCTTCATGTATTCCTGATCAAACTGATTAAGGAGAACCAAACTGTAGAGTTTACCAAGCGTCAGAAAGCTATTACCAAGCGATAGTAAGTTATTGATTATTGTTGATATAGAATTGATATATTGATCATAGGATTTGATTGAGCATAATATAGATTTGAACATCTGCAATTGAAGTTGTATTGTAATCAGATCATTTGCTATTACATTTTAACCATTGTAAACAGAGAAATCTCTTAACAGAGTGGACTTGAAAGTCTTATATGTATCATTCATAGAATGAACATTGTTATCCTGTCAACCCCATAGTGAATGCTGGTTGGACGATAATAGTTGGTCTAAAATTATCTAACAAGGTCACACCTCACAGTGTGTTTGTAACCTTTAACAGGGTTTGGTCTTCACCGACCTCACTTCAGAAGAGTGAACATTTTTGGGTTGCTGGTCCCAGGTGGTTTTTCCCTTCACAGGGTTTCCACGTTAAATCATTTGTGTTATGTGTTCATTGTGGTGATTGTTTGTTATCATAATTTTCATATTACATGTTGGATTTGATTGGTAATCATTATTTGTTATTGACTAGTAATCGATAAAAGCATAGACAATATAGTATTTTATGTTACCGAGCTGCAAAAGTTTAAGTAAATTGTTTTGGATTATACATTTTGATTTGGGACTATGGATAGCTGATTGACCCCCCTCTCAGTTATTCTAACATGTTTTATATCTTTTTTATCAATTTCTTTAGATGAAAACCACCTAGAAGAGATTCAACACGCAAAAACATATAAACGAGACTTTACCAAAAATTATACAATAAATTTCCATATAAAAGTAAAGCAAGATGCAAATATAATATCTATACAACAAATATAAGAAATAACACTTCTAACCTCATGTATTTCCCAATATCATATATAACTTGTTTGACACTGTTGTTGAAGTGGTGTGGGAGAGATAGAGGTAGAACGTATTGCAATAATTATAAAACAATCTTTTCAATATATTATAAAATAATACAATGAAAAGTACATGAATATTTAAAAATATATTGTAAATAGAGAAGAACATGACTTACCTTGATGAAGGTATGCCAATTATGTATTTTTTCATATGAGACTACTTATGTTTGCAACAAATCCTATGGAAAATTTAATTTTTTGTATGGCTTCATTTATGGCATCAGTTTGCTGTTGCGTTAATAACCAAGGAAGGGCACTCGTATTAATCCGGTCTCCATTACTATTTGATTCAATGAAAAAATTCAATGCATGATTGGATTCATGAATGTCATTACAAATTTTGACAATTTTTTCTTTGTCACGACTTCCATCCAATATTTTCCACAGTGTCTCTGTTACATTCTTTCCAATATATATGCATAGCATCAAACAAATGCATGATTGGGAAGTGCTCGTAGTATGAAAACCTACTAAATTATCTAAGATATCTTTTTAGTCCTTTTGGAAGTTGGTCATCAATTCCTTGACGACCTTCATGAACATCAATTACATCATTAGTAAACAAAAGACAACATCCAGATATAAATTTCAAATAAAAACCATCAGATGGAATGACATTACCTCGATGATTTATTCTATTGTATTCCAACTTCCATAGGCAAGGTGTCATTCCTCGTGGCTTTGATGTTGTCTCTTCTTTCCTACAGAAAATATGTTTTTTGATAATTTGATACTTCAAATTTTTATGGAGAAAGTGCCTATATTCATCGAACACCTACTTTCCTAAACTTTTTGAATGACGAGATTTCATCTTTGGACCACAAACTGGACATGCAAATTTTCCTTTTGTCTGAAGACCTACAAGATTGTGTATAATTGGATGAAATATCTTAATTTTGATATTTAAAATTATCATGCACAACTTAAACATACAACAAAAATGTGTTAGCACTATAACATACCAAAAATATGTGTTAACAATTTTACATGCCACAAAATGTGTTAGCCCAGAGAGGCATCATGTATTTTCCATACAAGCATTGCATGCATTTGAAATTATCTTTGTCCTATTGATCTAGAGATTTCATATATAATGACCCCATTCCATAACTCCAACAACGCGCCAATAAGGGGTTCAATATATACATTCATATCTTTCACTTGGTACTTACCTATTCGAATGGACATAAACATTACATAATTATTATGACTATTTTGATGCGGTGTTTATAAATTAATTTACATGACTATTAAATGAAAAAATACCTGGTACAATATTTTCCAACATTATGTGCTCCCTCTTTACGGACATCCAAGGAGGAATGTTATTGTTAATAACAAAAACATGCCAAACCGAGTAAACTGATCTCATCTCTCCAAATAGATTGACATCATCCGCTGCCAATGAAAGCTTGAGATTACAAGGTTCTTCTTTAAAGAGTGACCAAGTATCTTCTATGTTCTTAAATGAAAAACCATCTATAGGCATTCACATAATGTCATCTTGACTTATATTGCGTGCATGGTAATCCATAAATTGTGCCAAGCTAGTGCACCTGAATAATCATTGCAGAAGTGGAATAATAGAAATGTACTGAAGAACCTTGTGAGGCACCCTTTTTGTTGTTTGATCTGATCGATATCTAATAATGTGATAATCAGGGCATTTTGTTGGAAATTCATGCTGTTTATGATATATAATATGATCATTGGGACATTCATTTATTGTTTGATATTCCATTCCAATATATTTCATAATGGCAGATAATTCTCGGTACAAGTGAGGTAGAATGTTTGATGATGGTAAAAAACTCACCTATCAACCTATGATAAAATTTTTTTTTTTTAATATAAAGTATATTAATCGTACGGTAACATAGAAGATGATAAAAATGACATACCTTAGCATACGTGAGATTGCTATATTGGATAAACCATTCATAACCTTGAAGTTCACCAACAACAATACAACATAGAGAAGAGTTGTTTGAGAACCTTGGTATAGGGGTTTGTATGTCTTTTCAAGTATAGTTATATCTAGGTTATCTTCATCATCATGATCAGATGTGCTAGTATCATTATCTTCATCATCTTGATCATTTGCGCCAATGCCATCTTCTTCAATCATGTTCTTTGGCACATCATCAGTTGTACCAATACCAACATCTTCAATTGTGTTCTCTGTCGTAGGATCATCTTCTTCCATAGGAGCATTATCTTCTTCTTTAATATTCACACCTCCATATTCCCCCAGTTGGAAATCCACATTTACCAATGGACAAAAAATGTTTCCCCCTTCAATGTGACCATGTTGCCTATAATGTCTCTCAGCTGTTGTGATTAGAAGTCTTTGATTCTTTAAGCCCTTATATTTTTTGCAGAGACAATAACATTTTCCATCACCTTTTCTTTTGAACTGAGACCACAATCTAGCAATTGTCTCCTTATTCTGTTCTGGGTTCATATTGTCAGGTGTGGTCTTTCTTGGCACTAGAAGAGTAAGAGTAAGAGTCTCACCTATATTGGCACTAGAAGTGTTAGAACTCAAACAAGAAAATGAGCTCAACAAGTTCTAAAAAATGCATTAAGTATTTAAAATATCCTCTTATCCAACATGTATGCTAAAATAACCCTCTTATCAAACATGTATGTAAATGAAGCCTCTAATCACACAACCAATGAAAACCAATTTCAAATACCAATTTCTTTAACAATTCAAATGTCTCAAGTAGACAAGATTCTCAATGGAACTTCTTTGATAACTTATAGATACAAATTTAGATTTGAGTTGATCAGCCTTCACCTTTGCATATACATCCTTCACCTGTGCATATAAGAGTTGATCAGAGAAGGTATATGCACATGTGACAAACATGCAGATTTGACCAAGCATTACTGGGAGCTGGACCCCACAACAAATGGACTTGTGATGATTTTCACAATATTACATTTGTTGTAGGGTAAGCTCCTAGTAGTGCTTAGGAAAATATGCATGTTCATCACCTGTACATATACCTTCTCTAATCACACAACCAATGAATAAAATTTCAAATGAAAATTTCTTTAACAATTCAAATGTCTCAAGTAGACAAGATTCTCAATGGAACTGCTTTGATAACATATAGATACAAATAGGAGATTGGAGTTGATCAGCCTTCACCTGTGCATATAAAACCTTCACCTGTGCATTAAAGAGTTGATCAAAGAAGGTATATGCAAGGTGACAAACATGCAGATTTGACCAAGCATTATTAGGAGCTAGACCCAACAACAAATGGACTAGTGACGATTTTCACAATAGTACATTTGTTGCAGGGTAAGCTCCCAGCAGTGCTTAGGAAAATATGCATGTTCATCACCTATGAATACACCTTCTCTAATAAAATATTATATACATGTGAAGGTTGTATATGTTGTGTGTGTGTGTGTGTGGCTTAACATTCTGACCTAGGTCCTCCAAAGTTTCTTACAAGCATAATAAGGACCTTTGTTTATAGTTCAGGCAATTAAAATATTGGTAAGATGTGTTATTGATTTGAGAGTGGAGTAAAATGATTTCATTTTGATTTTTTATTGTCTCCATGTCATTATTGTATTGTATCATTGACATTTAAGGTAGAGGAAGTTAGTTTAGTCTTGACTATTCCTAGACTGAGTAAGCAATCAAAATTTTGTTATTTTGAAGTCTTCATGGATTCTTAGACTCTCTCACCTTCTATGGTTAATGTGTCTGGTGGGAGGAGTCTAATGTTGTATATTATGTCATTTTATATAGTTTAATACAGGGATATGAAAGGATGTGGTGGAAGAGACCACAAATGGAGGCAAGTTGCTGATTGCGGGTGCAAGGAACAACACCATTCATTAATGTGGGCATATAATCTGAAGGAAGGGTATATTTTATGATGGATATTGGTTATTAGGATCCATGTGGAGGTGTAGGATCCCTTAGGAGGATCTGGAAGTGTGTGGAAGAGTCCTTGTGACAAAGCCCTAGCCTTTTAGTGATTCTTGTTGATTTAAATTCTTAACATTTCTTGATTACTATTCACAATCCTAATGACCTAATATTTGCCTAGAAAACACATGTCATTGATAACTCAAAATAGGACTATTAGTGTGTAGTTTAATTGAATGGTGGTTATAATTATAAAATGATGGCCTCAAGACATGAAATTTAAACTTTGAAATGGAAGAGGTAGGCTAAAAAATGCCATTTAGTTTAAAGATTCAATCATGCCATATGGCACAATCCCAAGTTGAGGAATTTTATGAATATCGATGCAGAGACTAGTTGCAGCAGCAAGGAAGAAGAGAAAAGTGGAAGAAGAAGAGGGTACTACTGTTGGATACTGCAATTGAAACAATTGTTGTATTTTCATTGATGTAAAACCTTAATTGGTAAGACTGTTGCTACTTAGGAAAGTACTATATCTATTTGAGTGTTGCTAAGGGGATATGCAAGGTTGGTAACAATAGCACCTAGGGAAAGGTTGAGTTATCTTGATACTACAAAATAAACTTGACTATGTTGTACAATGATGAGCCAATGTATTGTTTATACTAGTAAGACTGAAGACTAAACTGGTAGGCTTGACCGAGAAAAAATGGAGAAATCATGTTTAAGATGAGTAATGTTAGTGTCGACCGAGTCAGTGTATGCTGAGAAAAATTCTAGTGTCGACCAAACAACAGTTAATTGCTAAGGAAGACAGTGTAAGCCGAGGAAATATTTTTAGTAATGACTGAGCTTTCTACATGAAGATCGAGTGGATGATCACAGTATTGACCGAGCATTAGCATTTTTATATTTGAAGAGAATTTAGTTTTGGAGCCGACATTGTTGAATTCTTAGATTATGTAAAATGTGTTGAATTTATTTATTGATTGTCTGAAAGCATTAAATGCACTGTAAAACATTTTATTGTAAATCTTTAAGAGATTTGAGATGATTCTAGAAAAGAAGCCAAAGAACATGAAGCGGGTAGATTCAATGAATCTAACCTAACCCTAAGATCTACAAATGAGATTGAGCAGCATAAGATGAGTTAACCTAATTGAGGAAAGTATAAAGGAAACTGAGCATTTGGATATGCAAGTGCATGGGTGGAAAAGAATGCTGGAAGACCAGTAAAGTTTTATTGACTGTATAAGTAGAAAATGATGAAGGAGAATTGTGGTGGTTGCTTGAAGAAAAGTTCCGAGTAGATCAGAGATGGAGATGGAAAAGTTTCAAAGTTAGTAAACTAACATTAGTGTACGGAATCAGATTTGATATTTGCAAAGTGAGTTGTATATTTTTTAGATAAATATTGCTGCTACTTTCTAACCATTGTAACAATAAAAATCCTTTTAACAGAGGTTGACCTAATAGTCATAAGTTAAATCCTTTGAATAAGGTTACATTCTAATGGAGTGTATGTAAGTCCTATAGCAAGGCTCACTTTTAACAGGGTAATTGAAATCCTTTAACCGGGTCACACCTGACAGTGTGTACTGTAACCTTTGATAGGGTTGGCTTTTAACCAAGCTCACTTCAGAAAAGTGAAAATAATAGTAGCATGTTACAAAGTGGTTTTTCCCACATTGGGTTTCCACTATAAATCCTGGTGTTAATACTTGTGTGAATGTTTTGGTTTGAACATTTCTTTGTTTTACAAATTAAGTTACAGCTGGGTAGTGGACTGCATTGTTATATGTTTTTATTATTGAATCAGTGATGACCAAGTTTGTTTTGGTTATTGGATCTGATTTAAGGAAAATTTTTTAAGATTATTTTATACATCAGGACTTGAGAACAACTGATTCACTCCCCCTCTCTGTTGTTCTAAATCATATTAACAACTACGAAGGGTACTCTTAGAGAGGAAGTTCCACCTATGATGTGGGGTGTAAGGATTTATGATGAAGTCTTGTAGGATGCTGGAGGAGACATCATAGAGGAAGGACTAGAAGGTCTTGAAGATGAGGTAGATTTGTGGGATACTTTTTCTGCTATAGTGGAAGAATGGCAGAGTTATGGAGAAATTTTGTAGTACGTGCACCATATTTTTTTATGGTGTTAATGAATTTGTTTCTTTATAGAGTCAAATTTTCTAATTTGTTTTATCATAATTTTTATGAGTTTTGTATTTATGTCACAAAATATTCATGAATCTATTATCTGGCCAAAATATGATATTGGTAGATTCCTTCTTAGGGTCTTGTGGTAGGTCAAGATCCTCATTGCTTCCACTTGTCCCTAACACTAATCTCCTCATTTCTTCATAATTTCTAAGTGTTGTCTATAAGTTATTTACCATTTCCTACATCTTCTCAATTGTGGATTTTGATTTTCTATGGCATTGTCTTCTCTAGGTCTATTTATTTCCCTTTTTGTTTCAACAGAACCCACAATGGCATGCTCATCAACACTCTTAATGACACACTCATCTCTTCTTCTTTATCTTTCTTCTCTCTCCATTATTTGTTTCATCTTTATTTCTTCTCTTTTAGGGATAACCATATTTTGTTTCTTAGTTTTTTCATTACTTTCTCTTGAGTTCTTATCTTCTTTTGGCATGGGTGCTCCATTCTTTTCTCATGTGTGAACCCTATATTGTATCTCATAGAAATTATTTGATTTAATCTTTCAAAAAAATAATCCCTTCATTCCTTTTTGGTCATTTCCCCCTTTTTTTAATTCTCATCCCCTTAGCGCCTAGCCCACTCTCAAAGGGTATACATAAGTAGATAGAGGTTAACTAATTTTTTGTATCTCTATATTGTTTATCATTTTGGTCTAAAATGGAATTTTTAAATTGTTAACTATGGTAAACCTCAACAAAACCAAGGTCCCAGAAATAGAACTAATATTAGAAAAAAACTAAAGATGATAAACTAGAGTTTTTTACCTTATAGGTATCTACTATTTATAGCTAGTAACCCTAGACTTGGCCTTATTGAGGTAGAAATAAAATATATTCTAGATCTACTCTAAGTTATATATTAAAAAGAAGCATATTAAACATGATATAAGGCAAAAATAAATCTCTTTATTCATATGTCAATTATTCGTGTACATTCCTTAAATCTATGTTGTACTCTATCTTATTTGGTTCTATTCTCTAGTCTTAGTTTACCTACTTTATCATATCTTCTCTATCTCCTAGTGACTAGATCTCTTATCTAAACTTAGACCTCCTATTAGGGATGCAATCCTTGAATGGAATCTATTATATCCTAAGATATCTATCTCAAGGTACACCCCTATCTATCTAGACTTGTGTTTATATCCTATTTTTTGACTAACACTTCCTCTTTGTGAGATCCAACCCACCCTTAGTCAGCCTCCTAAAAAAAATGCCTCTCATCTATTCCACTCTTTCATGGATTTCAATCCACCAGGAACCAAATACCTCCATAAAATATCACTTGCAGTATTCTCTACCGCTTCTAGAAATAAAATCAACTTATATCTCCATACAAGTCTAAAAGATTCCCCACTAAAAGAATTTCTTCTACAATAAAAGGGATCTATCACTGATAAACTTGAAAAAGGAGGAAATAAACACAATTTGTTAAGGACTGCACAATGTCTTAGTGATATTGGTATGACCAAAGAGTTGCTTATGAGAGGTGCTCAAATTGGTGACATCAAGGATAAACATTGGATATACAGTTTAAAATGAAAAGAGAAATAAAATATTGAGATGGGTATTCCAATTAACTGTGACATTTTACGGGTTTATGTAATTATACTATCACCAAATTTTTTATTATTATTATGCATTTTCTTCTGTGCAGTTCTTAAGAAAATTCAAATCATTGTAGACTAGGGCAATGATCAACCAACTCTATCTAACAATTTGTGTAAAACAAAATCAGTTTTCTTTTTAAAAGAACTTAATGCTAAATTATTTTGAGCTAATCAAAGTAATCATTCCTAATTGTATAGGAAGAAGTTACTTTGCACATGGTCTTGCCGCATTTCTATTGAACCCTTATTTGAAACCCCCTATCACATTGGGTATCTCTGATAGCTGGGGTATGGGAAAGTCGAGCCTGATGATACATGTAAAATTTAATCCATATATCAAACTACCTTTATCCACTTAATCAGGGATTTAATATGCTTAGGATAAATTGTAGTTCATTTTCATTCAATACAAACATCATCTGGGCAGCATCCCAATTGCTAGTTCTAACAGATATAGCTATAAGCTCCGATTCTAGATGTAAGGAAAGATTTAGTTAGGGCACACTTACAGGTGGTCATTCAAGGAGTAGTGATGCAGGAGAATCCTGGGTGTAAGAGCAATCTTGCATCACCCAAAAATATTTCTATTTTTGTATTCAATAAGGGCTATCTTGTGCAGAGCTGCTATTTATGGAATGTTCTGATATATTTCCTGGAGGTTCATTTTGGTCATATTAGCCTACCAGTAGAGTTTCATTGACAAATCTAGTCTAGCTTTGTAGATATTGAAGATTTTCGGTATTGGCAACAGGGTACAGAAACTTTGAACTCAGTTTTGAAGGCTTTAGAGGCCTCAGATGAGGTCAAGAATTTGGGTGACAAGCACTTGCACAAGTCAAGCCTGTAGAGTGCTTCATGGCCTTTTCAGAAATGGGTTATAATAGTCAATTGGGTCAACTGGCGATGACTTATGGTCTTCAAAAGTTGGGTCACCTGAAATGGCAAAAAATGAATTTCCTTCAAAATTTCTGTTTGGGTTTCAAAATTTATTTTGAGCCAAATTTGATGTAATAAATTGTAAAATAAAATAATTCTAAGTTTGGTCGGCCTTGTTGGCTAAAATTCTAGGACATTCCCAGGCGGTGGAAAATTGCCTATATAAGGAAGGCTGTAGTGTTGTCTTAGGCAGTTCGGGATAGTGCTAGGTAGTAGATCTGGATATTGATTCAAGGCTTTGTCCTACAAAATATTGTAAGGGAATGCCCATGTGGCTTTGCATATTGTAATTCTAAAAGTTTGTAATTCCACATTTGTGGAGATAATAAGAAGCCCATTTTCTGTTCTTGCATATTGTTGTTATTTCTCTATTTCTGTTATGTATTTGTGGTATTAAGGGGAGCACCCTTCATCAAGTGGTGTCAGAGCAGGAGTTCCTGAGTGTGTAAACAGATCACTAATTGTGAGGTAGTTTGCACCAGGACCGTGGGTTAGGGTTTCTATGTAAATAGATCATCGACTGTGAGGCAGTTTGCACCAGGATCATGGTAGGGTTTCAGCGGGAAGTGCAAAAATTCCTCCATGAAGGGAACGTGGCAAAAGAGCTAGTGTTGTAACACCTGAGGTTAGGGCACTGCAGAGACAAGTGCAGGCATTGCAAGAGGAGATTCATAGAGGAATGAATCTTAATGTCAGAGACAAAAGCGAGGATGAAGCCGAAGAAGAAGATCAAGAAGGAGAAGTCAAAGTTGTGAACCAGGAGGAAGAAAGACTTTTCCAAGCCATCTCAAAGATCGAGAAAAGACCTAAGATTGAGGTTCTGACATTTTTTGGAAATCTTAACCCAGAGGAGTTGATTGATTGGATCAATGAATGTGAAGAATATTTTGAGTATGAAGATATTAAGGATCCTGATAGGGTCAAATTCGTGAAGGCCAGACTAAAAGGTCATGCAAAGATCTGGTGGCAAGAGATTCAATTAGAGTGAAATCGAAGAGGAAAGGATAAAATCACAAGATGGGATTGGATGGTGGATAAATTAAAGGGACAGTTCATTCCTATTGATTATGAGCTTGACCTACTGAAGAAAATGCAAAGTTTGAAGCAAGCAGGATGATCTGTTCAGGAGTATACAGAGGAGTTCTATCGAATCCTCATCTAAACAAGACATGCAGAAGCTGATAAAGAGAAAGTAGCCCGTTACCTTAATGGGTTGAGGCCGAGCATTCATGAGGAGTTGAATCTAGTTCGAATAAACAATATTAAAAAGGCATACCAGTTTGCCCTAAAAGTAGAGGAGAAGTTGAACAAGAAGTTTTAGAGTAGACAAAGTAGAAGAGGTCATGATGGAAGATCTAATGGACGGTCATATGAAGATCGAAATGAAAATCCAAAAAAGAAGGATGAGGCCAGTAATGGTCAGAATTAGAGAGGAGATGATTTCAATCATTTCCATGATTAGAATAATAGAGATTAGAGAGGAAGAGGAAGAGGACAAGGATCTAGAAGAGGAGCCTTCCATGGAACATGTTTTCACTGTGGAGAAGAAGGTCATAGGGCATTTGAATGTCCTCAACGCCAAGGAAGGACAGATAGGAGGAATGAAGGTTAGGCCAAAGTTGCACATATAGATGAAGATGCCAGATCATCAAATTTTGAAGATGTTGAAAGATGAGAAATGTTGATTAACAGAAGAGTCCTGTTGAGTGGTGAGAATGAACCTGAGCAAAGGAGGAGCCTATTTTGCACCAGGTGCAAGTGTGAGGGTAAGTGTTGTGATGTGATTATTGATAGTGGTAGTACTAATAATTTGGTGTCAAAAGAGATGGTGAAAAATTTGAAGCTCAAGAGGTAGAAACATCCACATCCATATTGGGTTGCCTGAGTGCAGGATGACCACAAGGTCATGGTCAGTGAACAGTGCCTAGTAAAGTTCAAGATTAGTGTGTACCATGATGAGGTACTATGTGATATCATATCTATGGATGCATGTCATATGTTGTTGGGTAGACCTTGGCAGTTTGATAGATATTTTGTACATGATGGTCGTGTGAATACCTATTCCCCGACAAAGGATGGAGTGCGACATAAGCTAAAACCATTGAAGGAAATAGAAGAAAAGGTATGTGGTAATGTAAGAATAACTTTTGTTGATGCAGAAAATTTATTAGATGGTATGCGGCATGAGCATATGTGTTTTACCGTAATTCTAAAGGCTAGGAAAGAGGAAGTAGAAGATGTACCTGTAGAAGTTGCAAAATTATTGAATGAGTTTTAGGATATTGTATCTGATAATGTGCCTGATGGATTACCACCAGTAAGAAAGATCAGTCATCAGATGGACTTGATTCCAGGAGCCAGTTTTCCAAATAAGGTAGCACACAGAATGACACTAATAGAAAGTGAAGATTTGAAGATAGATTTGAAGTTTAGTTCATCACATCATCCATAGATTGTATATGGAAGTAGTCCAAGAAATGCATCTGAGTTGGGAAAGATAGATAAAGGAGAAATAAGTAGTGCTGAAGCTGAGGATTTTACAGAACATTTGAAGAACATCCATAAGGAGGTGAGGAAGCATATTACCAAGATGAATGTGCAGTATAAGACTAAGGTAGATGAGAAAAGGAGACATAAGGAATTTCAGGTTGGAGATGAAGTCATGGTTCATTTGCAGAAGGAGAGATTTCCAGTTGGTACATATAAAAAGTTGAAAATGAAGAAGTTTGGGCCATGTAAGATACTGAAGAAGCATAATTCAGGAAATACCTATGAGGTAGAATTGCCTACTGAGCTGAAGATTTCACCAGTGTTTAACATTTTAGATTTAACATAGTATCACGAAGGAGGTGTTGAAGATGAGATCACAACAACATAGTGGAGTATTCCAGCAAATAGTTCAGATATCAAGTAGATTGAAGACATACTAGATAGTCATGTTGGTAGAAGCACAAGGAACATGACATATGAAGAGTATTTGGTCAAATGGAAAGGATGACCTGTTGAAGATTCATCATGGCTAACAAAGGAGGAGGTTAACCATCTTGGTTTTCCTCTGCACACCTGAGTTGTGACAGGGTCACTTCTCAAATTACCCTAGGTTTTTGATGCAGGAGCATCTTGGGTGTAAGAGAAATCTTGCATCACCCAAAAATATTTCTATTTTTGTATTCAATAAGGGCTATCTTGTGTAGAGCTACTATTTATGGAAACTTGCTATTTTCAGTAAGTTGGTCATCCAATCTTGGAATGTTATGATTTCTTCTATGGAGGTTCATTTTGGTCATATCAGTCTGCCAGTAGAGTTTCATTGACAGATCAAGTCTAGCTTTGTAGATATTGAAGATTTTCGGTATTGGCAATAGGGTACAGAAACTTTGAACTCAGTTTTGAAGGCTTTAGAGGCCCCAAATGAGGTCAAGAATTTGGGTGACAAGCACTTGCATGAGTCAAGCCTGTAAAGCATTTCGTGGCCTTTCCAGAATGGGGTTATAATAGTCAATAAGGTCAACTAGTGATGACTTATGGTCTTCAAAAGTTGGGTCACCTAAAATGGCAGAAAATGAATTTCCTTCAAAATTTCTGTTCGGGTTTCAAAATTAATTTTGAGCCGGCTTTGATGTAATAAATTTTAAAATAAAATAATTCTAAGTTTGGTCGGCCTTGTTGGCTAAAATTCTGGGACATTCCCAAGTAGTGGAAAATTGCCTATATAAGGAAGGCTGTAGTGTTGTCTTAGGCAGTTTGGAATAGTGCTGGGTAGTAGATCTGGGTATTGATTCAAGGCTTTGTCCTACAGAATATTGTAAGGGAATTCCCATGTGGCTTTGCATATTGTAATTCTAAAAGTTTGTAATTCCACATTTGTGGAGATAATAAGAAGCCCATTTTCTGTTCTTGCATATTGTTGTTATTTCTCTGTTTCTGTTATGTGTTTGTGGTATTAAGGGGAGCACCCTTCATCAAGTAGCTACCTAAGGAATTGTCTTAGTGATCAAAACCTTTTCCCACAACTTGGATATCTCGTCGGCTCACACAACCCTGTCATCCCCTAGAGGGTGCCCATATTTTTTTCTTTTGCGAGAGATCAACAAAATAAAGTCAAAGGAGACTACATAATGAGACCTCCAATTCTGTATTAGCTTCCTCCAAATGCTCAAGGGGATATACTTATCAGGAGAGATTCTTCCCCGTCCTTGCACAAAGATTATGAGGCTTTCATAGGTAAGTCGAGTAAACTACTACTCTAGAGGTGTCTAGTAAGGGAATCCATTCAAATACACCCTTCGTAGTCACACAAGAATAATTGAGGCCTATATCCCTATGAAGAAATGCATGCATCCTATGAGACTTTAATCTCAAGGAGGTATTTGATTATAGTGGGTCAGAAGGGCTAAGTTTGTCTTGTTCCCACTTGGGTCATTCCTGCAAGCTTTTTCCCTCAATTATAGGCCCTCTAAAGAACAAACATACAAATAAAATGGATAAAAAATAAAGGTATGGATTTATGATTTTCCTCAATAGAAAATATCATACTCTCCTACTCCATTTCTTTTCCCAAACATGCCAAACACATGTTCATTCCCAAGGTTCCTTTCTAAGTGAGATATAAAATGAGTCTAGGTTTCTGATTATCTTAAAAAAGACAAGAGCATATCCCCTATCACTTGACAAACCAATACAAGTGAACCGTTGTTAAGTTCCTAAGAAATAAAATTTAAGGAAAACACAACATTTATTTGTATCTCCAAGGCAACCTACGAAAAATAATGTGAGTAGTTTCTTATTTTTTAATTTCTTCAACTAAACGTCTTGCAAAACCATGACATTAGTAGTTTGATGTGTTGGATCTTGGCCAAACATCTTGTGAGAATTAGTATTTTCAAAAAATAGAAATGCTGTAGAAAATTAGATAAGTCAAAAACCTCAAATCCACATAAAATTCAACTTTTAAAATTAACAAACTACAAACGACAAAAATAGGTCACAGACGACTAAACACATATGACAAAACATGCAAGCGACATAATATGAAATTTATACCTGACATGTGTCTATCTGTATTGGTACACTTTTTGAGGCTCGTAGATGACTGTTTAACCATGTGCAAATGACCAAATGTGAAAATAAAAGAAAATCAATAGTGACAATATCTACCCCTGTAAAACTGCTAGTTTGATAGAAACCCGAGAGTGAGGAACACTAAATGCTGCAAAAAAAATTTTTAAACCATAAAAATCTTAATGTCCTACGTCAGAGAAGAGATGATGGTTTATTAGGTGCATATGATTGTTTGTATAGATGACAAACCTAGGTCGCATAAGATACTGTGTAAAATGTAGATGCCTTTGCGTGTCTGAACTTGCAAGTTACACAAATTTTATAAATTTTTAGTTTTAAAGGGACATGGGTCCCATTGGG
Source organism: Chamaecyparis obtusa (assembly GCA_027943335.1). Taxonomy (NCBI): domain Eukaryota; kingdom Viridiplantae; phylum Streptophyta; class Pinopsida; order Cupressales; family Cupressaceae; genus Chamaecyparis; species Chamaecyparis obtusa. Next base: position 322,195 of record BSBK01005547.1, on the reverse strand, counting down.
CGTGCCAAAATGTGTTCAAGTAAAACCTATCTGTGTGGAACAAGCTCAAACATGAAAATGTAAGAGAGAAACAAGAATTTAAATCACATTAAACATGTTTAAAACCTGCTACAAGCACAAAAGTTTACACCACCTCTTATGAGCTAAAACAAGTGCACCAAAACTTGTTTAATTTGCTCTTTAAGGTTATTGTGGATGTGCTATCCTTTTAACAAAAAATATTGATCCCACTAGGATTTAATGATGAAAAATGCATGCCGAAATTCAAACTAAATGAAAAGAGATTGAATGGCTCAAGGAGTAGTTATGGTGAAACTACCCTTAAGCATTCAATGTGTATGCAAGAAGTAGATAAATGACACTAAATGAAATATCTATACAAAGTAGTAAATGCAACTAAGTCCTAGAAATGAATGCAAACTACCATTAAAATCTCCATGAATGCATCTACCAAACAAGGTTAGGAATAAAATCTCAAAATGAAAGCACTAAGAATTCAAAATAACATAATAGAACTAAATGAAAAATATGAGATGAAATTGCTCTTGGCAAGGCCTCTATTTATAATTTTTTGGAGGGGATTGGTGAGGTGACATCTATGTAGCATCCACATAGGTGCCACAAGGGAGACATATAAGCCATGAAAAGTCCAAGGTTGCTCACACATGTGTGAGCAACTTGGGATGTGATGGGTGCATGTGTACTTCAAGTACACATGTAAGGGATGTCATAGATCTTGTAAGAGATTTTGACCAATGAAGCATTTTTAGGTGTAAGAAGATGTCATCAATATGATAAGATGACTTATTTAGGAAAATTTAGTAATCTTTGAAAAGGTGATTTTTAGGAATTTGCTCACATGTGTGAGCAAAGAATTAGGACTAATGGGTGTAGGAATCTCAAAAATTAGCCTAATTGCTCTAAATTAATTAGTGAATAGGTCTATTAGCTAGAAAGGGATGGGTGTAGGATAGGATCTAGGTTAGGATTAGGATTAAATTAAATAAGTTTTAATTTAATCATGGTTTAGAGGAATACGTCATGTGACGGGTTAAATAAATAGAATTTGTTTAAAGAGGAATTATGGAGGAAAAGTGTATTAAATTAAATTTAATGCATTAGGAATGAGTATTTAAATTAAATTTAAATACGTAGGAGATGAGTTTATTTAATTAATTAAATATAAGAACATAAAATAAAGAACCAATCATGTAATTAATCATAATTTTATTGAAACAACACTAATTAAATAAAATTTAATTAATATTAAGGGATAATTTTAGGTGTTTGCAATGTTATAAGCACAAACATTATTGATATGAGTTAAGAATGAGACATCTCTTCTTTTCTTTTATATTTATTGGTAAGAAATCTTTAAACAATTCTACTAAATGTTATTTAGACAATTTTAGATTTGTCATCTCTATGTATTTTTCTCCTTACGTAAGAAAGAATGAACCAAATATGGAAAACATGGGTGTAATTTCTTTTCATTAGCTTATTTTAAAATAAATGCTACATTATGAGAAGGACTTTTATATCAAAATGGTTGTAAAACTATTTAAATTTAATGGTTGGATCACTTTTCTAATGGAGTGTTGGTCTTCCACAAACATTTCATTGGAATTAGATTGATGTTGCATGGATGAGGAAGTGACATCTAACATGAAACCAAGGTTTAATGCAGAATTTAATAACACAAAAGTGTTGGCATTATGCACTAACTTAAGTTGGTCCAAATGAATGGTGTGGGGAGTGTTGACTTGGGATAGATGGTGCCAATTTTTAGTGTAGGTTTGAGGGTTTGAAGCACGTTTAGTAATGACATGACATCTACTCTTGTAGGTGAAATGTGCCACGATGTGATTTGTGTGGTATGTCCAACATTGTTAATGAGAGCATGTAGCATTATGTAGACCACCATTTCCCCTCTCTCTAAAAAGAAATGGTCTTTTCATTTTTTTTGTCTTTGGTGGAAATTAAGTACAAATCTTTTAAACCTTGTGCCACATAGCTTGATGGATGTGCTAACATGCCTTGAAATTTTGTAACATTAATTGATGTATGTGATGATGGGTATGTTAAAGATGATAAAAATGGTAAAAGACACAAATCATAAGATAAGTGAAATATACACAATTACCTTGTTCCTTTATATTCTCATCTCATGTATTGAGTTGAAGTAGAGAGCACCCTAGCTTCACTTGATCTACTCCTTTTTGATATTTTAGTTGGCAGAAATTTGCTTGCATAGAATAGTAGCACAATTATAGAATTGAGACAACAGATGATCAAATAGATAGCATGAGGATGGGATGAAGATATTGGAAATGAATTAGAGATGAGGATTTGGGATTTCTATGGCCTTGGAAAGGAGCTTTGGTTGGGGGGTTGGTTTATCCTATCAAAGGGAGGGAAATGATAAGGAATATGAGATGAATTAGAATTTGATGGAGGTAAGGAGGGTGGAATTTTGGCACTAGTACTAAGGAAGTATATAAGCATGTCCTCTTTGTCATTGTTGAAGTAGTAAGGTCCAAGATAGTAGGGGGAGAAAAAAATTACATATTATGTGTGATGAGATAGCTTGTGTTAGTCATTGCTTGGTTAAACACCATTTGAATAGGAATGGGTGCTTGGTGGAAGCATGGAGAATTTTTTCTATTGATAACAAATTCAAAGTGGTCCACAAGACTTACTATCATCATATGGATCATATTTAGGTTGATCAACAAGGCTAACCTCATCATCATCAATGTGATTGAGATTGTTGAAGATTAATAGTTGTGGACTTGTTTGAGGAGGGTAAGGCATTATGTTGGATTGGATGGAGGACATATGTGTATGGGTGAAAATATTGAAAGATTGGTTGGATTGGAATTAAGGTTTGATTGCTTGAATAAAGAAAAAAAATTGAAAGCACATCAAACAAAGTGGACAATTAATTGGAGTTAGTGCAAGAAGCTAGGTCCACTTGTTGACATAAACTAGAAGTTTTTTTGGGCTGAAAATCAAATTTTGTCATAGTTAGAGTATAAATTTGAAGTGCTTCCACATAGAATCTTAAGAAAGTTCAATAATACGAAATGTAATAGTTTGAGTCTAGTTTTCAACTATGCAATTTATTCTAACATGTAGATGATACAAGGTAATTATTTATAGGCATGCATAAAATAATTTTTTAACATCCATATCATGCATGTGTATAACCAACATAATTTGAACTAAATAAAATTCTTCCACCTCTATTCTCCTTGCCAAGATTTCCATCTAAAAAGTATTGCAACAAGATCACAGAGTATCTTTTACACAAGCTCTCACTCAAGTCTAGATAAGTTAAGAAAGCCTAAGAACCCACAACTAAAATCCAAAGGTGATCAGGCTATGATACCACTTGAAAAGAAATTCTAGTAGTGAACCAACTTTATACACTAATCGTGAGAGGAGGGTTATGTAAAACTTCACCAATCTTTAAAATAGTTACATAAAGTTACTAGAAATGAACATAAATAATATGCCTACCAAAATACCATGATTTACATGGGGAAGGCCTATTTGGGAGAAAAATACCACACTCCAAAAGCCGCCTAATTTATTATTTAGAAATAAACAACATATTATAATATACTCAAGTAGAGAAAACTTCTCACAAGAGTATCACCGACAAATATCCAAAGGCAACTCAATAGATATTAGACTCTAATAACACATCACAATACACAATCATAATATGATCCCCTCATAAAATAAGGTTACCTTCTAGGAAAAGAAAATACATAAAGTATCCACCATTAGATATATGGGATGCAATGATAAATGGTCAAGATAAAGGGTACCCTTCCTTATACACCCCCTCACTCATTTATCAACAAGAACCTTTTATTATTGCAAGATTAAGACATCATTTCCTAACACTCGTTATTAAAACAATAAATTCTATGTTTGAGTGAATAAATTATAAATTTGGGATGGATGGAAAGAAGAACATTTTAAAGAAAACTATTATAATATATTTATATTAAAATATAAATATGTATTATATTATTTTACATAAAATATAGGTGAAATAGAATCAAACTTCCAAAATCTAATGTGAGTGCATAAAAAATTTAAAAAAGTTGTCACACAACTAAGTAGATAAAGTAATTATAGTGTGAGGAGAAGGGGGTAGGTCTTAGTTAGCGGGTTTGTCTTAACCATATAGGAGTTCAAGAATGGGCTCTTGACTTGTGATGGTTTTCCCTTCATATTTTTATTCTTTTTGATAAAAAAGAGACATATGAACAATATATATAATAAGGTATAGTTAGGGGAACTTTCTATTGTCATCCTAGATAGAACAAGCCATGATCATGTCAATAAATTAGATAGTTGCCATGTAGTTGAGGCAATGGAACATATTTTCTAAGTTCAAGAGATATGTGACAACTTATATGAAATGAATATTGTGTCTATGAATGCAATGAAATACCCACATTGAGGAAATCTATTCCTATTGGAAAGATATAGGAGAACACATGAAATAATGTAAATAATAACCCTAATGATGTACACGGGTCTACAAACGAGCTTCCTCCAAATAATTCTTTTTGGCCTAGACTTAAATCTATTTCATAAGTTAAGAGAATACCAACATTATTATGCATAGAAAAGTGAACATCCACAATAACTCTTAAAAATAAAGCTACATTACTATCTTTTCATGTGTTGAATATGATTTACACCCCAAATTCATGCTAAAATAAGGTTTATCTTAATTAAATTTGAGGCCAATCACATAGAATAATTGCATAATAAGAGTAAAGATCAAGATAAAAGTCTTGGAAAAATCAAGCATCCAGGTCTACACTACTTGAGCTTGAGCAAAAAACCAAAAGAAATATTTGAGAGCTTCCCCATACCCACAATAAGAATAGAGGGGTTTGGAATAACCTAGTTAAATAAGTTCAATTTTAATGGAAAGCCCATGGAAGATAGGACACCAAGAAAAATGAACCAATTCAAAATCCAAATAGAAATAAAAATTGTATAGTGTAATTGTGTTCTAGTGGACTTAATATTCCATTTGTAATTGAATTTTTGAATTTTGAGTAAGCGAGAAGAAAAACATAAAAATCCTTTTAAAATCTTTTAATTCCCGAAAGGAGTGTCTAGATACCACTTCTAGAACTTGCACCAAGATCCAGTATATCTAATTCCAACCTTAGGAATCACTTATAGAGGAGCCAAATCTATAATGGCGTGAAAGGATTTATAATCTTTAGGGTCAAGATATTTTTAGCTTTATATTATGCCCAAGAGATCCAATTATTAGTGGATCTAAAGAAAATTTTTGATATGTAAAAAATCTCTCTACTGAAAAAATTCAAGGCACAAACCTAATCAAATTTAAAAGAGGTCTATCCAAGTAGGTAATCATAGGATATAAACAAAGACACTGTTGGTTGATGGAAATCCTTATTTTAAAATCATCCCTACTCCAAAAAATCCAAGGCTAATGAATTCCAAAAATTTATATATATTTGGTAGCAATCCCACTTTGAATTTTCAAGGCTTCTTCATAATGAGGATGGAGTGGGAGTCTAGACCTTTCCAAGCTATTTTCCATGAGAATAATATAAGCAATACAATGATAGATATTAGAGATGAATTTTCTTTGAATAATTTTTGTGGAGAGATTTAATTATATATTTGAATTATAAGACAAGGCTTTATCTATGAACATAAATAATGCTAAGATCATCAATGCCACGTGGAAGGCAATAAGATTCCTAGGCAATTTTGTGGAATCTCCTAACTAGAGGAAGACCACGAAAATACCAAAGTGACCTCTCTAAATTTTAATAAAAGGATTTTGAAGGACTCCAAAGGTAGTGCAAATCACCTTGGAATAAATTTAACACTTTCCAACAAGGGAAAGAGGTTAACTATCGATAAATGTAACTTCTTTTTAGTGTGATAAAGAATAATTTTCCAAATAGTGGAAAAGACGAATGAAAGGAAAATCAAATTCACCAAACCTAAAAATTTCCCCATAGCCAATCCATTTCTAGCTGAAATAATCAAGCTAGAAAGGCTTAAGAAAGAAATCTTCATGACAACATTTAGTTAATTGCCATTTTGTGCTAGAGACAAGAGTAAGACATTACACATTTAAATACTCTAAGGCTTGTTTAATATTTTTTTCCTCTTCTAAGAGTGCAAGAAATCAATAATCAACAAAACTTTCATCAAAATATGAACCCCACAATCGGCCATGTTTTTGTCAAAATTATGACGGGCGCAATGTCAGAATAGTGATGATTATTTTCATTGGTGTTTCGACATAAATGTTGTATTTGCGACAAAACTTTTCATCATAGGTACAACATTTTCATCGGCGCCCGTGGGAACTCTGACAACAATATTCATCTGAATTATGACGGAAAGATTTTTCTTCGATGAAATACTTTGACGAGAATGTTGTACCCGCAACGAAAGATTTCATTGCAAATACAATATTTTTGACAAAGTGTGGGGGACTTTTGTTGGAATTCTAATGACCTCTCACCGTTTAAAAAAAAACACTTACCCCTTACATAATTTAGTACAAAAGGATCTAACCAATAGTTCTATACCTCACCAATAGAAAGGTACATACTGTGTACAAGGAAATGTACCTTTATAGAATTATTAGTATACAATAAATGAAATAGAAACTGATGCAGGAGCATCCTGGGGTGTAAGAGCAATCTTGCATCACCCAAAAATATTTCTATTTTTGTATTCAATAAGGGCTATCTTGTGCAGAGTTGCTATTTATGGAAACTTGCTATTTTTAGTAAGTTGGTCTTACGATCTCAAAATGTCTGATTTTACATATGGAGGTTCATCTCAGTCATATCAGCCTGCCAGCAAAGTTTCATGGCTAGATCAGGTGTAGTTTTGAAGATATTGAAGATTTTCGGTATTGGCAGCAGGGTACAGAAACTTCGAACTCAGTTTTGAAGGCTTTAGAGGCCTCAAATGAGGTTGAAAATTTGGGTGATGGGCGCTTTGCATTGCTCAAGCCTGTAGAGCACTTCGTGGCATTTCCAGAATGGGGTTATAATAGCCAATCGGGTCAACGGGCGATGACTTATGGTCTTCGGAAGTTGGGTCACTTGAAATGGCGAAAAATAATTTTTCTTCAAAATTTCTGTTTGGGTTTCAAAACTCATTTTGAGCGACTTTGATGTAATAAATTGTAAAATAAAATAATTCTAAGTTTGGTTGGCCCTAAGAGCTAAATTTCTAGAACCTTCTCAGGCAGTGGAAATTGCCTATATAAAGAAGGCCCGTAGTGTTGTCTAGGGCAGTTCTGGGTAGTAGATCTGGGTATTGATTCGAGGCTTTGTCCTACAGAATATTGTAAGGGAATGCCCATGTGGCTTTGCATATTGTAATTTTGAAAGTTTGTAATTCCACATTTGTGGAGATAATAAGAAGCCAATTTTCTGTTCTTGCATATTATTGTTGTTGTTTCTCTATTTCTGTTATGTGTTTGTGGTATTAAGGGGAGAACCCTTCATCAGAAACTAAATAACCACAATTAGTAACTCTATTTAACAAATAAAGCACAATTAAGCATCCTATGGCTCTTTATCTAAGAGTGTTAATGTGAAGCTCTCAGCAAGCCTCCATTAATGACAGTCTTGGAATGAGAAATGATATGATAAACAAGCTAAATTGTTTAATTCCAAATGAAATACAACTAATTAGTCTTAATTTTCCTTTCTAGCTATAAAATGCAAGAGGTTCTATGCAATTCTCAGATGTGTGGTTATGAATTATGATTGATTTTGGTCTTCCTTTTATAGATTTATGCAAGGGTAGGGGGTGTAGTTGTGTTGATCATGATTAAGCTTGAGTTGAGTCTTTGGTTCCACCCTTTGAAGACAATGCAAAGTTTGTGTCCTTAAAGCTTGGGACAAGTAGACAAGATGAATGGACAAGATGCTCTTTCACTTTGAGTGATTGAGATTGAATTTGGCTTGATCCATGTGAATGCCTTTCTCAAATCCTATTGGTTGATTGAATTTCCTCCCCTTTTGGGTTGTTGAGAGAAATTAGGATTTATTAAATGATTTTAATTGATTTTTTTAGCCATGTACCCCTTGAATGGGTTGAATTTGATTTAATTCAAAAACTATACAATTAATAGAATTAATTGCACATTGATTTGATTTAACTTGATTAAAATGCTCTCAATTTTGACTTACCTTGAATTAAAGCTTGATTTCAATTTTGATTGGCTAAATGTTTGATTTGATTCAATTGCTTTGATTTTTTCCTTGATTTGCCTTGATTTTCTTTAATTTGTTACTTAATTGTCTTTGTCCATTTTCAGGTGATTACAAATGCCCCTCTTTGAGTTGACGTGCGAAGCATGTCAATCCAAAGAATACTCTGATCTTACTAATGATAGGTCTTGATTTTGTCGATGGTTGATCTTTGATGTTCATTTGATGTCTTTCGATGATCAATTCTTGATATCTGATATGAGATTGATGCAGTTTTTGATGATGTTTGTTCAATTGCTGTTGCTCTTTGATGGTTGTTATGATGATTGATCCTTGATATGATGATTGATTCGATGAAAGATTCTGATGTGATACCTGATTTAATGATTGATTTGATGCGATGCCCCATTTGATTGATTTACAAAAAATTTTCTGATAAAAGCTTTCACTTTGATTTGATGGTCATTCTCCTATTTTGATGATGATGCTGCTGATGTTGATTATCCGATAGTATGCCCCCTCGGAAATGAAATAAAATTTGATTGATGATTGAAAATTTTGACATTTTAGGTCAAGTTACGTTGATTTTGTTCAATTTATAATGAATTTTAATTTAATTTCCAATATTGTTTTTACATCTGTTTGGTTACAAATGCCCCTGATTTGGCAGATTTGATGAAAGATTCAAGTTATTAGGTCAATTGTAGTAAAAGATTCCTCTTTTAGGTCAAATATACCCTTTTTAGGTCAAAAGGTCTATAAAAAGGGGTAAAAATTCCTTTTCACTATTCATTTTCACTTTTACTTTTCACTTTTCCTCTCTGAATTCTGTTGACTTTTGATGATGTCGATCCCCATTCGCGAACATAGATTTGAGAGATGTCATCGATATCAGCGTCTACTTGGCTCTAGACCTCCGGTGAGTGCCTATACTTCCTCATTTTTTCATTTCATGCATTTAATTTCAAGATATTTGAATTTTTCATGTTAAAACCCTCTTTTTTTCCTTTTTAAAATCCAGATAGCACTTTTGCATAATTAAACTACGCTTTCACCCTCCAAGTTGTGCTTCCACGACTTTAAGTTTCACTTCCCCGGTCCAAAATTGTGCTTATACTCACCAATTTTAGGCCCTAATCCACCTTTACCATGTTAATGAGCGCTTTTGCTCTATTTTTTGCGTTTGCCAATTTAAATAGTGCTTCCGATCTTTTTAATTGCCCTTTTAAATTCTTTTGGCTCTTTTGCCCCAAAATGTTCTTTTGATCCATTAAGTAGCACTTTTAAACATTTTAACAACACTTTCATTTTTGTGCACTTTTAAAGCCTGAAATAGCGCTTTCACCCTGCCAGAAATGATTTCAAATTGTTGAAGTCCACTATGCAATTTTCTTGACATCGTCGATCATATGATAGGTTAAGGTCACGAACTTGATGTTTTTAGCAAGTTGTAAGATGTCAGTATGAGTCAGTCATGATTTGAATATTTTTCATCAATCTAGATTCAGATGATGGATGATGATAAATTTTCCGTTCTATCCGAGTAGAAACATTAAAATTGATTGTGGTTTGATATTTTGAAATTTTTTGATTGACTTAGAATGATCCAAATAATAATTGATTTTAATTTTGATGTAATTGAACTTTCTTTTTGCAGGTGGTCCTTGGGTCCTTGCATGTCTGTGGTGCTTATCCTTGATCATGGAGCATGATTCCTGATTTGAGTGTGGTAGATTGTCACCATATTAGTCTTTGTGGCCTATCTTTCCTTCTACATCTTCCTTGATTCTAAGTGAATCAGGGTCTTCTCACTGCTATGGCTGAGCGTTGGCACTCAGACCATAATACTTTTCATTTTCCACTAGGGGAGATGATCATTACCTCTGAGGATATATATCAGATCCTCCATTTACTGACTTGTGGTGAACATGTGTATTATGATTCCCTCTATGATGGATCTTCATGTTGGTGGATTTTTGGTGATCCTACCCTTGGTGATGCTCACATCCAGTGGGCTCAATTTGTTTCATTTCTTGTATTGCTAGCTATTTTGGGTACATTGATTGGCGGGTTCTTACTTCTTGATAGACATAGGCACGGGTTTGCTATCGGTTGGGATCCTATCCTCAAGGATATGATGGAACATCCTCATCACTTTGATTGGGGTTCATGTGTCCTTGAATAGCTATACCATGAGTTACACACAACGGTTTATAGGCGTTCCACTATACTTACTGCTAGAGCAATCCTTTAGCTATGGACTTGGGAGCATATCCCAGTGACACATCCTATTATAGCATGAGATCGTCAGCTAGGTTGGCCATTTTCTTGGATGTACGATGGTATTATCATCCAGAACCATATAGGTAAGCTAGATTACTGGCAGCATGTCATTGATGACATGGAGACTATTGTGTGGAGGCCCTATCTTGGTTGCGAGGCTTGGCCAGAGGATGATGCTGAGCTACCTTACATGTTCTATCCTCGATGGATGATCGGGCATTCCACATATACTCTTGAGAGATTCTACTTTCAAAAATTTCTATGTCAGTAATGTCACACTCAGGTAATTCCACGGGGAGTAGCCATGTATGCTCAGGTATAGGCTAAGAGATCATTATGGGCCCATGTGTAGATTATGGGACAACTATGCGAGAGATCTGAGATATTGGGTATCATCCTTGGTCTCCTAGATCACACGTCATGGATGATGGTATTACTGATGATTATGCTACTTGGCTTCATTGATATCCTTTTCCTAGATTCACTGATCCTATGAAGAGATTTCCTGCCATTGATGAGCTATTAGATGGAGATGATGGTGATGCAGGAGATGATGATGGAGATGATGGTGGAGATGGTGGTGTTGTTGGTAGGATTAGGGGATGATGTGGTTGTTGAGGAGCTAGAGCAGGTAGAACTTGTATTCTAGTGATTGCTATTGCTCCTATTCCTCCTAGGGGTGATGATCAGGTAAGGGGTCATCAGGTGGACAAAGTTCTGCATCATGTTGCCAAAGATCCAATAGATAGACCTAGAGTTAGACGTCAGTGGGAGGTTGATGCAGATATTGCACAGGTTTTACTTGATCAGGCACATGGTCCTCCTTCTCAGCATGTTATTCCTCTAGTTGTTTCACAGGCTACCTCATCTCAGGCCCATGCTTCTACTTTGATGTGTTCATCTTCTTCACGTCCATCATCTTCAAGCTTTGTTCCATCTTTGGGTGATCCATCTTCATCGCTGCCTTCTTCTTCTGTTCCTCCTCCACAGACTTCTATAGCATAGGCTCCTGCCCCAGCCTTAGCATCAAATGTTGTATCTCTTCAGACTTAGATATCAGCGGTACAACAGTAGGTTTCCTAGTTGAGTTTGATGATGCAAAGTTTCATGACAGCTATGAGTTAGTAGGGTTTACAGGCTAGTTTGATTTGGCCTCCATATAGTGCTCCTGATCTTGATGGTACCAATGGTGCTGGTGATTTATCTCTTTGAGATATCTTTGATTATTCCATTTGATATACATGATCTTAGTTATTTGTTGTTATCTAGACATTAGACTCTTTATTGTATTATTTTTTGATCCATTGATGTTGTTTATGCTGATACTTTGATAGACATTGATGTTCAGATATTTGGATATTGCATTTATGATCATTCATTTAGACTTTGATATCTTGTTGATTTCCTAATAATGGTACCATGGACTCTGATACTCACTTTGATAGATTTCACTATATATGATGTCATTATGTGTTGGATCTCTTTTTCAGGTGTTTGGCTATGGTATGCAGATCTATATGATTCTATCTCCTATATGCTTTGTTTTATGCTTTTCAGAATGTAATTTTTCAAATGTATGCCTATGTTCTATTGATGTTTAAATGATTGTCTTAAGTATGACATAGAATAGCTGAATGCAATGTTAATTAATGATTAATGATATTGTGTATGTATACAATGGATATATGTGGGATGTTATATGGATAATGAATATTAGATCTAATGGATGTCTTTCTTGTGATATGCAAATGTGATGGATCTATGTAAAGATGCAATGATCATGAGCTTTTAATGATTAATGATTCTAAATGTTATATGCAATATGGATGGATGATAGTATCATGAATGATATGCATTTAATGATGAATGATCTTAATAGATTAAGTGAATGATTAACTAACTAATACCATTCACTTAATGGATTGATACTTAAGAATGCACCTTAAATGAGATGAATGCAATCTAATGATAATTAATGAACTTAAATGGATGCAATCCAATGATAATGCAACTTAATGAAATGCAAATAGATTTTAATGATATATGCAATCTAATGCAATGAACTTAATGATTCAAATGTTGGACACATTTAAATGAATGCAATGTTTAATGAAGATGACTTAATGCAACTTAAAAAATGACCTTAATCAATGCAAGTGAACTAATGAAATGCACTTTATTTTTTGTTTTTGATTTCCAACACACTCAATCACATATAGTTGTTTTTGATGATCCTTTGATTTTCTGATTTGACTACACCCCATTTTTCTTTTCCTCTTGCAAATTAAGCTAAGAAAGGCCAACCATATTAAATGCACTTAATCTAGGATGTATCTAGCTAACTGCCATTATTCAAAAATTTGGAGCTTATAATCATCATTGAGCAATTTTGGAATCCCGTTTTAGTACAACCATCACTAGTTCAACTATGATGATATGAATACTTTTTGCACCTCTTTCTTTTCTTTCCCATCTCTTTCTAGTATGACTATCACTGATTGAAGCCAATCATGAGTGTGCGGATACCGATTTTGTCAGATTCTATGTTGCAAGTGGATTTTGGTATTATGATATTGAAGATCAAAATAGCCAAGGTATCCTTTTGCGTAAACAAACAAAAATCTTAGTTTTATCCTATGTACAAGTCCTCAATGATTCTTTGATGATCATGTCTTTAGAAAAATAATACATGATTTAAAACTTTGATTTTAAGACAGTCATTCAGAAATCAACAAAAATATCATCCTTTCATCATAGCTTGTCTAGTTTAAAAACTTTCATCGATTCACTAGAAAGAGATGATTTCATCAATAAAGTCAACACTTAGAAAATTTTTTGCAATGTTTTTGAGATCCATATTTCAAGTGTAGTTCCATCCATTTCATACTTTTAATCCTGATAAAGATAAGTTCATGTAAGATCTTGGATCAAATTTTGTGTTTGGTTCAAATTGTATTAGAATGAAGATTTGATTAGGTGTTCCACTTTCATTTTTGATGAATTGATTTCATGATTGAATAAAGTTTTCTTTAATGAATCCTTCCTCCTTTTGAGTAGATTTCCCCTAGTTTGATATGATTTCATTTGTGGGACTTAGGGAAATTTGCAGATTAGGTGACCAAAATCTTGAGCTACTTGCAAATGCAACTGTGGGGTTTTATTATGCAATATATACAAATGCTGGCGAATGCAATAGTTACAAGGTGACCTTCTAGGTATGCAATTGACTTGGACTTTCAATGGCACCTATTTACTAGGTTTTCACTGATTGAGTAGATCTTGCTCTTTTTTTTGTTTTTAAAGCTTTTCTCATTTTTTGCTACCAAGGCACCTATTTACTAGGTTTTCACCAAGGCACTTTTTTTCTCTTCTTTTGATTTTTTTGTATTTTTCTTTTTTTCAATTTTTTTTTTATCAAGGTGCCTATTTGCTAGGTTTTCACCAAGACAACATCTTTTTGAGGATCATATATGAATGTTTTTGGTATTTCTTCATGCTCAATTTTCCATTATTTTTGATCTTTTCTGCGTTTCTACTTTTCAATTATTTTTGGTATTTTTAGGATCTCTTTTGACTATATACAATAAATATGATGCTTCCCATCTAATTTCTGATACTCTTTATACTCTTTCATCTACCTCATGTATAGAACCTCTTTATATGTATACTATTAATAGGTTCTTGTAGCTCTTCTCCATCACAATCCACTAATTTGTAGGTGCTGGTCCCAAAAGAAGAAGTAATGATAAATGGTGCTAACCAGTTTGCTTCCCATTTTCCCTACTTTTCTCTTTCTGCTTGATTCTTGGGATTTCTTGCAAAACTAGATCACCTATTTGAAATGTTCTTGACTTGATATGCTTGTTATAAGTCCTTGACATTCTATTTTGATATACCTTTAGATGATCAAATGCTTGTTGTTGTTTCTCATCTAGGAGTTCTAGTTCATGTAGCCTAGCCACTCTATAGTCTTCTTCACTTATCAAACCATGAAGAGATACCCTTAGGGATGGAAGTTCTACCTCCAAAGGCAAAATTTCTTATGTTCCAAAGACTAAGGAAAAAGGTGTAGCTCCTGTTGGCATTCTTATGCTCATTCTATAAGCCCATAAGGTCAAGTTTATTTTTATGTGCCAATCTCCACTTGAATTGTCCATTGTTCTCTTCAATATCTTCAAGATGTTTTTATTTGTTTCTTCTACTTGTCCATTACCTTGGGGGTAATAGATTGATGAAGAATGATGAATCATGTGAAACTTTGTGCATAACTCCTTTAGGTCTTTGTTTTTGAAGTGCTTTGCATTATCCGTTATGATGGAATGAGGTATACCATATCTAAAAATGATATGATTTAGGATAAACAAAGATATCTACTTTCCCATTGTAGTTGATAAGGGTACATCTTCCACCCACTTGGTAAAGTACTCTGTTGCTGCGATGATGAATTTATGACCATTCAAGGATGGTGTATAAATAATTCCTATTAAATATAGACCCCATTGATAAAAAAACCAAGGTGTTGTCATCAGATGAAGCTCTTGTATGGACACATGTATCAAGTTTCCATGGAATTGACACTTTCTACAAGTTTTGGCAAAGTTACAAGTGTCTTTCTCCATCGTAAGCCAAAAATATCTTATCCTAAGAAGTTTCTTAGCTAGGGTTAGTCCATTCGAATGTGACCCACATATTCCCTTATGGATTTCTTGCAAGGCTACGTTTGATTCCTCTTCTTATAGACATCTAAGGAGCATTCCATTTAAACTCTTATGATACAATGTTTCATAAATTATGGTATATCGGGAGGCTTGGTGAATGAAGCTTTTCTTTTGATTCCTGGTTTGGTCTATGGGTAGGATTTGATCTTTTAAGTAAGTGTAAATAGGTCCATACCAAGGTGATTCATGTGTAGTTAGAAAGAAAATGGTATAAGTATGGGTAGGGTCAAATGATGGTTGTTCCACTTCTTCTACCAGGAATTCATATCTAGCACTTTGATCAGGCATTTGTAGAAGTGATGCCAAAGTTTCCATTGCATCTGTTGCTTTGTTCTTTTCTCTTGGCACTTGTTCAAATGTCATAAGAATGGAATACTTCTTAATATTTTCCACCATGTTTTTATAAGGCACCAACTTGTCATCTTTCATCTGATATTCTTCATTAACCTGATTAATGATTAATTGCGAGTCTCTATAAACCTTTAGTTTTGTCGCCTTCCACTCTAATGCCAACTTGATTCCAATAACCAAGGCTTCATATTATGCTATGTTATTGGTGCATGGAAATAAAAATTTATATGACTTTGGAATCGTAGATCCTTGAGGAGTGATTAGAAGTATGCCTACTCCTGATCCATGTTGAGTGTAGGCACCATCAAAATATAGTTGTCATATCTTTGCCTCAACATTCACAATCTTTGAATCCAGGAATTCTACTTGAATGGGATGATCATCTTGTAGTGGTGCTTCTACTAATTGGTTAGCAATGACTTTCCCTTTGATAGATTTGCGGTCTACATACTCAATGTCGAATTCACTCAACACCATGACCTATTTGGTGAGTCTTCCATTCAATGCTATTTTACTAAGCAGATACTTCAAAGGATCTATCTTGGCTATGAGTCTTATCTTATGAGCTAACATATAATGGCATAATTTTTGGGAAGCAAAAACCACAGCCAAACATGCCCTTTCAATGAATGTATAGTTCAACTTGTATTTGACCAAGGTTCTACTTATGTAGTATATTGCTTTTTCTTTGCCTGTTTCATCTTCTTGTGCCAAAAGTGCCCCCAATGAATTCTCCGTTGCTGAAATATATAGGATCAAGGGCTTACCTTTGATAGGTGGCATTAAGATTGGAGGATTCATGAGGTATTTTTTCAATAAATTGAAGACTTCTTCACACTTCTCATCTCATTTGAAAATTGTATCTTTATGCAAAAGTTGGGTGAAGTTATGACATTTTTCCGCTAGTTGGGATATAAATCTCCTGATGGATTGAATTATCCCTTGTAATGACCTCATTTGTCTAATGTTTTTAGGTGCTTCCATCTCCATAATGGCCTTGATTTTAGCGGGATCCACCTCTATTCCTTTTGCTAATACAATGTAGCCTAGCATTTTTCCAGATTGGACCCCAAATACACACTTCTTAGGATTGAGCCTTACTTTGAATTGCTCTAATCTGTCAAATATCTTCTCTAGAATTGGTAGATCCTCCTCCCTTGAATGATATTTTTCTAATATGTCATCTACATAATCTTCCATGAACTTATGCATCATATCATGGAATATTGTGGTCATGGCCCTTTGATATGTTGCCCCGACATTCTTTAGACCAAAGGGCATAACATTCCAGTAGAATGTCCCCCATGCGCATGTAAATGTTGTTTTATCTTGGTCTTCAGGTGCTATCTTGATTTGGTCATAGACACTAAATCCATCCATAAGTGAAAACATGGAATGTACCACTGTTAAGTCTACAATGGCATCTATGCTTGGAAGAGGAAAGTTGTCTTCAGGGCACGCCAAGTTTAAGTCTCTAAAATCTATGCAAATCCTGATGGACTTATCTGCTTTTGAAACTGGTACAATATTTGAAATCCATTGTGACTCTGATAAATCCCACCTTTAGCAATTTATCTAATTCCACTTTTACCTACAAGGCTATGTGTGGATGCATCTTCCTTAACTTTTGTTTGACTGGTTTGAATCCTTCTTTGATATTTAGGTGATGCATAATCAAGTTTGGATCCAATCCCAACAAATCATCATATGACCAAGAAAAATTGATTTTCTTTTCCTTAAATTTTTTATGAATTCTTTCCTTTCTTCACTAGATAAGGCTGCCGCTAGGTGTATGATCTTTGGTTTGATTTCTGATCCAATGTTTATCTTTTCTGTAGGCTCAATCAAAATTGGAGATCTCTCTTCATAATGTTCTGGTAGAGCATCCAAATTTCCTTCATTAGGTGCATTAATTGGGTTTTCACCTTTGGAAACATCCTTTATTTCTTTTTATTTTGGATCTAATGTTGCCACAATGTGGTTTTCAACACTTGATTCTTTTCATTTTTTCATTTTTTCATTTTTTCATGGATTGAAATTTTGGATACTCCCCTTTATGATTTCTTCTTGATATTCCATAGTAGAAGAAGGTTCAACCGCATTGAGGTATTGGGACACTACATTGTCATTCAAAAAGGTTGGGAGGGTGGTTGGTTCCATGGAATCCCATTCAATTAATTTGAGGTGTATGAGAGTTAAGGGGTCAATACTTAGGTTTGGTTCAATGGGATTTAAAGATAAGACCTCATTTGATGGTTTGTACATTGTATCATTCAAGTCTATGACATGTGCCTCTTCTAAATGTTCTAAAGAAGTAGGATCAAAGTCCTCCTCACTAGACTCCTCTAAGGTTTCTGTTGGATAAAAGTCATGTGGATTAAACCTAAAGTTTGATTCCTCCATAGTAGGTCTCCATGAAAGTATGTAGGGTTCACCTACCCATTAATTTATCTCTATTTCTATGCTTGGTACATCATTTAGAACCACTTGATTTGAACTAGATGCTTGATTTGGACTTGATTCTTCTATTTGTCCTTTATCCTTGGTAGAAGTGTAGGTATGAATAACATCAATACCCTTATCATGGCATGACTCATCAAATAATGTATCCCATTCCCACTCATTAGAATCTTCATCACTATGAGATTCTAATTGCAATATTTGACCATGGAGTTTGGGATAGTGTTTTTGAGTGTACCCTTCTTCAAGATACCCTAATCCTATTTTCTCCTTGCTATCTTGCCATGTACTTTCTATTGGTTCAAAATGTCCTTCATTCCTTATGCCCAAAGGTCCCTGACCTTTTTACCCCATCTTTTTCATGATTTGAAATCCTTTCCCATATTGATGTGTGGGAATGCTAGGGTTTTGGATGTGTTTGACACATGCACTTGTTTCTTCATTCTTGTAGAGCCAATTTAGGATCTCATTATCATTCTCATCCATGAATGATGAAGTAGTAGCTCTCACAAAATGATCATTGTATTTGTGGGGTAGATTTGAGGGTCTTCCATAGGACTTAGGAGATAAGGGTAAGTCCATCATGGATAGGGAGTATTCACCTGCTCCTTTTTGCTAGATTTTGCATTGCTTATCAAAATTCTTCATCATTTGGTCCATTTTCTGATAATGAGCCTCTTTGGTGTATACTTGAATAGCTTTGGTTTGGTCTTATTTTAATTTTTCAATAACATTATCCTCACTAACCTTCTCTTTTCCCTTAGTTGATGTAGTTAGGTTAGTGAGTTTTGGTATGTCTTCAATAAGAACTTTCTTTTCTATCTTTTATTTTTTCTTCAATAATGGGACATCTTTAGAACTTTTCCCTTGCTCCATTTGATGAGGTATAGACCCTTCTGCATTGTGTGGTACTAAAGAGTCATTGATAGGCTTGATGTTGTTACAATATTGGAAGGGGTTTAAGTCCCCACTTACCATTATTTCTTGCCCTAGCTAAGGAAACTTTAAACATTGGTGATAAGTAGAAGGAACAACCTACATTTCATGGATCCATGACCTTCCTAACAAGATATTGTAGGTCAAATTTAAATCTAGCACTTGACAAATGGTCTCTTTTTGCATGGGACCAACTCTTATGGTAGTACTATGAATCCTTTTGAAGCTCTCTCTTCATCATCATAGGCTTTAATAGTTATCTTTTTCTTAGGGTCAATAGCCTCCTCAGAAAATCCTAGGGTTTTCACTAGGCTAAGGGTACAAATGTTTAAGCTGGCTCCTCCATCTATAAGGAATATTTTCACCCTATGCTTATGAATCAAGACATCTATGTGCAAAGGCAAATTTTGAGGATGATTAACGGACATGTCATCTTGCTCAGAAAATGATAAGCAATGGGGTGTAATGAGGTGTCCCACCATATTTTGAAACTTGTCTACCTCCAAATTTAGAGGCACATTGGTCTCTGATAAGGCTTTCTCCAAGATATCTTTATGAGTTGGTGATAATTTGACCAACTCAAGAATATAAATTTGAGTGGGAGTTCTTTGTAATTGATCAACCAAGTTATATTGTTTTGATGATGGGGTTGAAGCTTGGTTTGATAGAAAATTTTTAGGAGCATTTGTAGGTAGAATGATTTTTGATGCTTGCCCCCTAGTGATGACATTTGATGATGCTTCTCTTAATTTATCCTTTACTACTATAAAATTTATGGTATTGTCCTCTTCACTTAAAGTATTGATCGTGTTGTCATATGTATGATCAAAGTTCACCTTCTCATTACCTCTTTTCTATTTTTGATTGGCGCTAGATGACTCACCCTTTTCATTATTCAAAAAGGGGTTTTTGAAGGCCGTATGATGCTCATTGTTTTGAGGCTCTTCAATTTTGATAGTTCCATCATCTATTAAATCTTGCACTAAGTGTTTCAACCTCATGCATTCATTGGTTTTATGACCTCTATCTTGATGATATTCACAATGATGAGAATCATTCCACCAATTAGGTTTAACTTGAGGTTTCTAATCTCTTAAATTGGTAATGTGATGATCTTGTTGGAAACCAAGGTTCTTAATGCGTTCTCCAAGGGTTCACCTAAATGGGTGAATTTTCTCTTGTTACAAGTGGAGAAAAAGGGTTTAGGCTTATTTCCATTAGCATTATTATAATGATTATTAGCATTGTTGTTTGAATTGTTTGAATTTTTATTGGAATTATTAGAATTAAAGGGAGCTTTGTTTGTCTGATTTACATTATTTGAAGAATTATCTCCACTTGATAAGTTAAAAGGGGTTGCCTTCAAATTGTGGGCCTCCACAACTCCATCGTTCACAAGATTTTTGTTATTATTCTTTAGCCATAACTTAGGCTTATCATTGTGATTGTTGGCCCCTTGATTATTGACATATTTAGACACATAATTATTATTGTTGTTGTTGGTACTGGATTTGTTGGAATTAAATAATTTTATCTCTCCTCTCTTTACCAATACATCCTCAATCTTGATCCCATTTTCGATAAGTTTTTCAAATGTTGAGGGACATTGGAGTTGTAATCGATAATTCATTTCCATGGTCAAATTGTTTGTAAAGATTTCCATCTTCTCTTTCTTGAGGATACTTTGTGGATACCTTGCAAAAATGGTCCTCCACCTTTGTAGGAATCCTAAGAAGGATTCTCCATATTTATGTTTGGTATCACACAATTTGAGCATCATGATTTCATGCTCAATATTATAGGAATAGTGGGTTACAAACTTGGAGGCTAACTCCTCAAAGGTCTTTATTCCTTGGGGTAACTTGGAAAACCACTCCATGGCGAGACCTCCTAAGCTTCTAGGAAAGAGTCACATTAGGTATGTATCATTGTGCATGAACTCAATGCTTAAGGCACAAAACTCCCTTAGATGATCCTGTGGGTTTGTTTTACCCATATACTTGTCATACTTAGGAAAAATGGTATTAAAGGGAAAGGGTGCCATAACTAAGCTTTTGTCGAATGGGAAAGGACACAAAGCTTCAATAGAAAAGGCCTTAGGTTTAGCCACCTTTTTCATGGTATCAATTTTCTCTTGGAAGGTTTTCAATTGTCTAGTCATAGCCTTCATGGGGTTATCTTTCTCTTGATCTTTCTTAAGTTGTTCTATATCGTAATCATGGGGAAGCTTTACTCTCACTTGGGCTAGGTTTAGGAATAATTTGTCCCTATCCCTATCTATTTATTTCTCCATAACTTCTAGAATTCATGGTCTTGGGCTGCTCTCTCCACTTTTTCTTTAAGTGTTTCTTTAGGAGCTTGATTAGAATTGTTGGTGTTATGGTTGATTCCTCCATGTTGATGATCATAATATGAAAAATTTTGATCCATATTGTTAAGTCTTTCTTCAAATAAATTTGGGATGATATCCCCTTGATCTTGACCTTTGAAGAGACTTTGGTACTAAACTTCACGACCTTTGTTTGCAACAAAAGTGCTATCTCCTTGTAAAGATACCCTAAATTTGTGGGACCACATGGAAACCGACATCCAACAAAGGTTTGATTTGAATTGATCCTTGATTTGATAATTATTGATTTTAATTGAAGAGATTAAAAATGTAAGATGAACTTTCAATGGATATCTCTCACTTGTTTATGTATTTCAAACACAACAATCATGCATACACTTATCTCTTTACCCACTAACACCAAATGTTTGATTTTGAAAGTACGTTATCATGGGTTTTACACAAAAATAAACTTCAAGCACCTACCGAGCTCAAGATTGGTTTGTAAACATGGCTCTAAAAAGGTGGTCTTGTTCTTTTATGAAGGATTTAATATGGATTCCATTGAAAATGGATCCTAAAATTTCATCCCCCAAGTATGTTAAGGGGCTTCCCACCACTAGTATATCGGATTTTACGCAATTCGTGAGGACTACTTGAGGAAGTTAAAAAATTTAGTATCCTTTTGTCACACACCCCATTAAGGATGTATGTGTTTTGTTTTATAGTGGGTTGGATTCTCGTGGCAAAAGCAAATGTATCCAACTTTGGGCTGTCCCTCTCACCAGCCTCATTAAGAAAAATTCTCAGGAGGCGAGCCCACTAATGTTATAGCATGTTCATGGAAAGAAAGGAAATGGAGTTAAGAACTAGTTTTTGGGAATTTGATTCACCAAAAGGTGAAGAGCATATCCCTAAATTTTTCTTAATTTCCCAAACACAATAAAAAAGGTTCAATTACTTTCAATGGATCTCTCTCTCACTTGTTTATGTATTTCAAACACAACAATCACACATACACTTGTCTCTTTTTACCCACTAACACCAAATGTTTGATTTTGAAAGTACATTATCACGGGTTTTGCACAAAAAGAAACTTCAAGCACCTACCTAGCTCAAGATTGGTTCGTAAACATCGCTCTAAAAAGGTGGTCTTGCTCTTTTATGAAAGATTTAATATGGATTCCGTTCAAAATGGATCCTAAACTTTCATCCCCCAAGTATGTTAAGGGGCTTCCCACCACTGGTATATTGGAGTTTTGCGCAATCTGTGAGGACTACTCGAGGAAGTTTGAAAATTTAGTATCCTTTTGTCACACACCCCATTAAGGATGTATGTGTTTTGTTTTATAGTGGGTTGGATTCTCACAGAAAAAGCAAGTGTATCCCACTTTGGGCTGTCCCTCTCACCGGCCTTGTTAAGGAAAATTCTTGGGAGGCGAGCCCACTAATGTTCTAGCATGTTCATGGAAAGCAAGGAAATGGAGTTAAGAACTAGTTTTTGGGAATTTGATTCACCAAAAGGTGAAGAGCATATCCCTAACTTTTTCTTAATTTTTCAATAAACAAGGTTCAATTACTAGCCCACTAACTAGAGAGATTTGAGTATTTCTACTCTCTTCTACAAACAAGGGGCTTTGATTTTATGTGCTTGATTTCCTCAACATTTTTTCTTAATTAAAAATTTCAACACCTTTGACATTTTGATTCACTAGAAGAAGTGAAGAGCATAGGCCTAAATGCTAAACTTTCCAAACAAAAATAGGTTGTTTTGTAATTACTAGATTCTCAAAAGCACCAATGTCACAATTTAAGGGAAAATATTCACTAGTTTGAGGCTTACCTTTCCTTGTAGCTAGCAAAGGCTAGGGGCATTTTTGAGTGATTTTTCCATTTTAAGCTTACCTTGGCTATAGTTCCTTTCCAATGTGCTTTTCCTCCAACAAAGTTAGTCGACAAAAACAGCCACAATGAAGGAAACCAAAAATGAAATTGAAGAAGTAAAGATTGAATTGAATCTAAGGCCTTATTTGCAAATTTTAAGAAAAACTTAAATTAAGGTGAGAAAATCCAATTAAGTGAGACAAACTTAGTTTTATATGCTTCTACAACTTTAAGATAGTTCTCATAAACTTGATTTTCCTCTTGTGAATCCTCAAGAACTAATTTGATGTGAGTAAAGTTCTCCTTCTTGATTTTCTTGGTCAAAGCCTTGCATTCTTGGTTGAATCCGCTCTCTGGTTTTTTCACTTTTCTGTGGTCAGACATCCTGCAGGGTCATTAAAATCATTTTACCACAGTCAGATAATGAAAATTTACAGTTTATGCAAAAGCACTGCCGTAATGCCTAAAAACGCTATTTAACTGCTTAAAAGTGCTGTTAATCTGATTAAAAGCATTATTTGAAGTTTGACAGTCTACTCAAAAGTGTAGAAATAACTAGTAAAAGCACTATAGAATTTATCAAAGGTGGTAAAAATCAAGTAAAAGTGCTAAGTAAATGTGCATAAGCGCTCACTAGTCAGGGAAAAAGCACTGTGAGAAGATTAGACAGAAAACTGAAAGATTTAAGAGCACTGCTAATTGGTGCAAAGGTGCATAAATTCATCGTGGAAGCACTGAAATAGTGCTCAGAAGGATTGTTTAACTATGCAGAAGCGCCGTTTGAGATGTCAAAAATGTTGTTGCCTGAAAAACCTAAGAGTTAAACATGCAAAAATTTGACAAAAATGAAAAATTTTGAGAGATTAGAAAAGTGAAGCATTCTACCCCACGGTGGGTGCCATTTTGTGTACAAGGAAATGTACCTTCATAGAATTAGTATCATACAATAAATGAAATAGAAACTAAATAACCACAATTAGTAACTCTATTTAACAAATAAAGCACAATTAAGCATCGTATGGCTCTCTATCTAAGAGTGTTAATGCGAAGCTCTCAGCAAGCCTCCATTAATGACAGTCCTAGAATGAGAAATGATATGATAAAAAAGCTAAATTGTTCAATTCCAAATGAAATACAACTAATTAGTCTTAATTTTCCTTTCTAGCTATAAAATGCAAGAGATTCTATGCAATTCTCAGATGTGTGGTTATGAATTATGATTGATTTTGGTCTTCCTTTTATAGATTTATGCAAGGGTAGGGGGTGTAGTTCTATTGATCATGATTAAGCTTGAGTTGAGTCTTTTGTTTCACCCTTTGAAGGCAAGGCAAAGTTTTTCCTCAAAGCTTGGGACAAGTAGAAAAGATGAATGGACAAGATGCTCTTTTACTTTGAGTGATTGAGATTGAATTTGGCTTGATCCATGTGAATGCCTTTCTCAAATCCTATTGGTTGATTGAATTTCCTCCCCTTTTGGGTTGTTGAGAGAAATTAGGATTTATTAAAATGATTTTAATTGATTTTTTTAGCCATGTACCCCTTGAATGGGTTGAATTTGATTTAATTTAAAAATATTCAATCAATAGAATTAATTGCACATTGATTTGATTTAACTTGATTAAAATGCTCTCAATTTTGACTTACCTTGAATTAAAGCTTGATTTTAATTTTGATTGGCTAAATGTTTGATTTGATTCAATTGCTTTGATTTTTTCCTTGATTTGCCTTGATTTTCCTTGATTTCTTTAATTTGTTACTTAATTGTCTTTGTCCATTTTCAGGTGATTACACATACAACTAAATACATGTTTGTCACAACCACTATTGTAATGCTGATGAGATTTAACTAAGCAAGTGGATAGTCATGGTAATGTTGGATTCTTATTTATTTGGATTGTCTAAAGTGTATGAATAGGGAATTATTTTTATGACATAGAGTTTTCTGATGTCGGTTGCATCAATAGCTCTCTAATTAGAAGGAATGGACCTCACAAGTGTTTGGTTGAAGAGGCTTGTGAGATTGTGATAAGATTAGATACTAAAACTTTGATGGTAGAGAGTGATAGTTTGTTGCCAATGGGAGTTGTTATGACCTTAAGATACAAGGAAAATGTATCATTGATAAGTGATTATGATTTGGGATCGGTTGATATCGTTCTAATGAGTGGAGTTACTAAGATTTGTGTGCAGGACAACAAATCAGGGTAATTGAGGAGTTGAGATGAAATGACCCAAATGTAGTAACTAATGGTTGATGGAAAATAATATAATGTGGAAATAAAATAAGGAGAGTTTGATAGATATGGGATAAAGGACCAATGGAGTATCCTTGAAATGTGAAAGTTAATGGTTTTGTGAATAGTTGTTTAAATGATAGTTGACATGATGTGTAGATTGCAACAACAAGGTCTAATAGGACCTAAGATATGAAATATAGGTTTGAGTCAATTCCTTAAGAGCAATAAATTGGAAAGATGTAATCATCATTGATTGAATTATTAAGGTCTAAAGTGTAATATGAACTATCAATTTGATTCCTTGAAAGTAGTGATATATGTTATTCTTGTGATACATTAGTTTTATGAGATAGTGATTTGGATCCTATATAGGTTGAGGGACCTAGTGATGATTTGGAGAAAGTAGTTGTGTTAGTAAAAGGAGATTGTTTGCCTCAAATAAGTTGAATTTTTATGATGAATCTAAGAGTTCAGTTGAGTTGATGCCTCATAGAGTAAGTTTAAAGGTGATTATTTTTACAAAACAAGGTGAAATTGACCTTGTATGAAGGTGTTGAAGTTGTGTTCCATGATGGAAAATATGTGATAATTCTATTCATATAAAAATAAGTATCACATGTTAATGGATCAAATTTATTCTTTCCTAATGAATTTTGGGAGTAATATGTCTTCTCTCCAACATTGATAAGACAACATGACAAATGCTGATGTCCATGGCAATGTAGTCATTGATCATAGTTTTTTACCTTCAATGGTTTGGATCCTTTGTAGGCTGTTGAATCTTGTGAGAAGTTAGGAGGGTTTGTTAAATGAGTTCTCTCTCATCACTAAAGTTTACTTGAGTTCATTTGTTGAAGTGATCGATTGGTAAGTAAATTTGTGTCTAAAAAAATGTAGAAGAGTTGGCACAGGGATCAGACAGTGTAGATGTAGTCCTATTACCTTCACTGTTATGGGTAGAAATAGGGCCAGACAATAAGAAGAGTTACATTATGTTTGAAATATTGGTAATACACTTGGCATTATGATGGTTGAACATCAAGAACACTCTTTTACTATCAGAATAGGGATGATCTTATCTTGGGGACAACATATAGCCTATGAGTTTGGTATAGACAATGAATCATACTCAAATAATGTCAAGATACCGAGGGTTCTTGCTTAATGAGAGATGTTGTTAAGGGAAATATAGGGGAGATGGTGTGTAGTTGGAAGATGGTCAGTCCAAGGGTTGATTGTGAGAAAGTTAGTATGATTTGTTAATAAGTACATGGAAGGGTTGCATATAGGGTATGGAAGTTGTGGTGATTATGGTAAACAACAAGCTTGATAAATAATAAACTGATAATCAGAAATCTTAATCAAGGACCTTACCTATGATGGTCTCCAGTAAGTAACTTGTGGTGTTGTTGTTCGTGTTGGTTCTGTTGGACCCTTCAATTAAGATTCAATACACATTATTGAGCTTCTCTTTGTTTCAAGAATAGTTTAATATTATCTACTTAACAGGGCCAACCACGTGAAGGTGGAAGCTCATTTGGCCCCAACCCCCTAACATTACTCTAAATTCCCCGTTAACATATAGAATTCATTCATTATCGCATAACATTCATTAACACATAAGATTCATTTACATTCATTAACATATAAGATTAATTAACACATAACATTCATTCATTAATACATAATATGATTACAATCATTTCTTTTTTTGTCTTCTTTTTTAATCTAAGTATTGACGAAGTGGAGCATCGTTTTCTTTATCATTTTCCCCCTCTTAACTTATTGTGCCCTCTTCTCTAGATCTTAATGTATACCTAGTGACACGATGTGTAATCCTATGCAAAGTGGGGTCCACTGCAATAACAAAGAAATGAGTTAAATTGATAAGTTTTTTTTATTGTTTCGAGTATTTCATTAAATAAAAGAACATTAAGTGGGTGCTCTTTATTTGATGGGGCCACATCAACTTCCTGATCATGTCATCTAGCCTCATCCTCAACATGTTGAACACCCTCTAAATATATGAGAAATAATACAAACATGTGTTTAACATCAATAAAATATCATCATAAACATTGTATATATTTTGTGTTCCTTGCCTTTCCTTTATCTAGACTGTGCAGGATCCTCGAAAAAAGGGTTCATGATGTCTTTACTCTATTACCTGTTTCCAGCAAGGGTGACATAATCACACAAAATATACACATGTAATCAACACCAACAATTGAGCATCATAAGCATTACATTTGTAATTTGATAAACAACACATTAAATATATGTGTAATAATACAAACATGTGTTTAGAATCAATAAAATAACATCTATCTAGATTGTGTAGGATCCTTTCCAAAAGGGTTCAGGATGTCTTTACTCAATCAGCTATTTCCACCAAGGGTGAAAAAATCACACAAAATATATACATGTAATCAACACCAAAAATTGAAAATCATAAGCGTTACAATTACAATTTGATAAATAATGCATTAAATATATGAGAAGTTAATAAAAACATGCGTTTAACATTAAATATATGAGCACTAATACAATTAGTTTTTTCAAATGACAACTTTCTATCAATGTTGCAAAAAGTTGTTGACAACTTTTTGCACCAATATTGCAATTTTTGTCACATTTGCATCAATGACCCTTATAAATTTGTAAACATGACCAATATGACTTAGTAGAACTAAAAATATCATTTTATGCCATCTCCACCTTATTTGACTAGTTTGACCACTTTGACCAAACCTTGACCACTAGGGCTTAATAGCCAAATGGTTACATAGTGGATAATTGGTCCTTACAATTTAAATCTAATGCATGCAAAGATATTAAAAAACTATGAAAATTAAATGAACGGAATTATTACAAAAATTTGAAACCTTTGGCGTTAATGGCCTCTTTGGAGCCTTGATACTCCTGCATCAAATGACCATTTGTGATGTAAATAATGTCTATGAGTCCATTTTTTGAGCTCTTGAGCCATAAATATGTAATCAAAGAATCATGAATAGAAATATGCTTCTAATATCTTACACATCTATAAGGAATAACAATGAGCTTCCATTGATCTTCATTTAAGATAAAATCTAGATCAAGGTTGGCTTCATCTTGGTGAAGGAGCACCAGGATAATTATGGCCATGAATGGTCAAATTTTGTAAGAAGGCCAAGGACAAGGTCATTTATATTGCTTTTAAGTCTAGAAATGTTTATTGAGTCAATTTTGAGAAGGCTAAAATATAATTTTTCAAGTGTAAGGCCTATGAGCCATAATGTAATCATTTGGTCTATAAGGCCCTAGGTTGGTCAAATGAGTCAAACAAGTCAAATAGGGGTAAGGTCATTGAAAAGAAGACTAATAGTGATTATTTACATATTCATGAGGTCATATCATTGATTTGGAGTCATTTTGATGTAAGAGGTAAAAGTTGCACAAAAGTTGCTTGACAACTTTGTGTAACTTTGCAAAATAGGTAGTTAATTAACTAAATAACATCCAACTAATTCCAAAAATGGCAGAACAATTATAAATTGCTTTGTAATGATTGAAATATCCCTCTTTGGATCGGGGGAACACATAATTGAAGATTTCATAAAAGTTTATAATGAAAACATTTCAATTTACTGTTGTTTCTAAGATTCTCTATCTCCTTCAATAACTTTTAGCCATTAAAACACTTTACTATACTTGTTATTTCCAAACCAAAAGAAATCCGCAGTCATTGTGAACAAATTTGAAGCAATAGTTAGCCTAGGACTTGCTAGTTCTCACACCATACACCATCACTTATTCTCAAATCAATTAAATGGTTAGATAGATCAAATTTCTAATAAAATCTAGAATATAAGAAAATTTCAATGGTTAAAAACAAAGATATCAAACAATTTGTGTTCATACCCTTGACAATGAGGGTTTTGTAATAGTTTTTGACAAAAATGAATGGATATTACTCTACAAGCCAAAGCAGGGCATGGAAATTGGAAAAAATGGAAGAAGATTCATAAAAAATCATCACCAAATAGGTTACCAATCAAAACACATCATCAAATTCAAATGACATGTGACTGTTATGAGGATTTACAAGAAAAACGATGATAGAATGTCATCTATTCATTAAACCATCCTCCAATATTCAAGTTTGTCTTCCCTCGACCCAAAGAGGGAATTTTAAAACATTACAAATAATTCTAAGCTGAATTCAACCAATTCCCAAGTTGGTTGAATGACTAACGCGAACTTTTAATGTAGATGTTGCAAAAGCCAGTTTTTGCAACATTTTGCAATTTTGGAAATTTTGATAGATTAACATTATGTAATGACCCTCATACTTCATGAATGTGCCAAACATGACTCAAATAGCTTAAAAACATCATTCCCATGCCGTTCTAACACATTTGGTCCTAGTTTGACCAACTTTGAAACTCTAGGTCATGATTGATATTACAAAGAAAATTGGCCTTGTTGGCCTTATAGCCTTACAAAATGGCCTTATAGCCAAGAATTGGTTGTGGTCCCTCCTTGTGCTCTTGGTGCTTTGAGCACAAGGAGGAACTAGGACTAATTCTTGGTCAAAACATGTAAATAGGCCAAGGAAAGGCCATTCTTATTTTTTTTTGAGTCTAGTTATATTTTCCATGTTCATTTGAATCTATTTTGTAAGGCTATACAACAAATTTTCTTTGTAAGGCCAATCAAGACCTTTAGTGGGTCAAAGTTGGTCAAACTTGTCAAATGTGGTACACCAACATAATAATGATGTTTTTAATTTTTTTGGGCCATTTTTGGAATATTCATGAAGTTGTAAGGGTCATTGACTAGTCAGAATGTCAAAAATGTAAAAATTGCATTATGTTGCAAAAGTTGCTTTTGCAACATTTTACACAAAAAGTTGTCAAAAAAGGTGGTTATATGTAGTTTGGAGTTCTTGGTTAGTTGTAACCAACCAAATGATCTATATATGTTGTGTTCATCATGCATAAAGAAGAGGTTTACTTGGAATGATCAAGTCAATGAATAAAGTAAAGTTTTGTTCCATTTTTCTGATTATTTCCCTTATGACTATCACATTTAATGTTGATCAAAGTATCACTTCATATGCCTATTTATTGGGAGACTTTGAGGAATCATTTGGATTGAAGCATAAATTATTTGAAAACATTTTAGTGGTGGTTTAAAATCTGGCCGTGAAGGATAGAGCAAGAAAGATCAAACCCATCTAAAAATAGTTTTAAACCCTCTAACCTAGCGGTTTTCAATATTATTATGACAATTGATGCATTTATTGTCTACCATAGATATATTTCATGATTATTAATGATAGAAGGATTTGAATAATGTTTTGAGAGAAGTAAATAACCATTTCACATTTTAGGATAAGGAATTTGCATTGGTTCTAACTTCTGATTTGGATTTTGTTGTTCATTTTGTCACCATGACTATGACAATCATGGTAAATATATTATTTCATTAAAAGTAAACTTGTGATGCTTGAATAAACATTGTTATGGTATTTTTAATGTATCAATATCCTTTCATTGTTTTGGAATGCACATGAAGATACATTGAGATGGAGTTTTTGAACCAATTTGTGAGCATTATCTTGTCATAAAAGCATAAAATAGTCATTGTGATAGTTCGATTCACAATTCCTTATTTAGGTACCATCATGTATCTTTTGGCATTTAGTTTTAAGGATTTGTAATTGTTATGCACATTTATATTAGCACCCTTGAATGAGAACTAGGTTATATTAGGAGGAACACTCATCATGGTCATGAAGTAAGGGAGTTTCTTCTACAAAGTGTGATCAGACTTTGAAGGTGTATGTGGACATTCCAATAGGATGTTGTCTAAGGTTACTAGAGTCCATTTATGTTCTCCAATTTTTAAAAATAATGACAGTTAGTTACTGACATACCATTTTGTATATGACAGAGAAAATTGAGTCCTTTTGTTGATGCTAGAGCCCATATAGTAGATAGTGTAGAAAGGTTGTTGGTGTTATTGGAGATCTTCTAGCATACTATTTACTCTTCTACATTGTAAAGTTCAAATAAAAAATCAGAACGGTTCTTCACTTCTTAACCTGGCTCTTAGTTTAAATTTAGCCCAATTAATCTAGGGTATTTGAATACCCCAGTAACTCAGTTTTTTTTCTATCCAAGTTTAAATCTTTTGTTGTGTATCTATAATTAGGGTTGTCATTTTAATTTGTCTTCAAACGAAGGGGAAAAATTCACCGCCTAGTTGAGATGCATAATCCTAGTAACCACATGGATTCCACCCAGACTTGAACTAAACTGATGGAAAAAGAAAAGGTGGGAATAAATTTCCATTTGATGATAGAAAAATTACTTGCACATTCCTAACAAAGTCAGTCAATATGAGGAAACATAAGATTAATTTTAAAAAGATTTTCATTGGACAATAGAAATGCAAGACAACCCTAATCATAGTCCTACCTCTTCATGCTATGGATCGACTATATAAGAAGGAGGAAGTCAAGTCATTTTTGCACCAAGACAAGAATACTTACCTCTCCAATTATTAACAAATTCTTCGTTCATTGGAAGTGATCTCAAATAGGAAAAAAATATCATCTTATGTGGTGGTTTTAAGGAAGAAATTTACCCAAAATCAGAAGTGAGGATAGGTGAAGAGAAAAATCTAGATCTAGTCATGAGTTAGGAGTGAGAGAGAGTCATCTTTTCCCGATCACTGCAACCAGAGAAACCCTTGAACTGTTCCTTCTCCTCACTCTCCTGTCGAATTGTTAGTGTTTAAAATGGACATAGAAATGATCTTAAAGAATTTAAATATTAATTTTAAATTTTGATCTTTGTTTTCCTTTTAACCAACTTCCAACAAAATCAAACGTCATTGGA
This sequence comes from Chamaecyparis obtusa, assembly GCA_027943335.1. NCBI lineage: Eukaryota > Viridiplantae > Streptophyta > Pinopsida > Cupressales > Cupressaceae > Chamaecyparis > Chamaecyparis obtusa. Next base: position 289,846 of record BSBK01005547.1, on the reverse strand, counting down.
ATTCCGATGAATTGCAGGAATTTTTTTTAAAAATAAAAATTTGACACCTTTAACCCCATAAGATTTGACAAAACAAAAAAATTCCCATATTCCATCAGAAATTTTCATCGGATTTTGATGTCAAATGAGTTAGTGTGACAAGAAAATAACCAAAACCTTGGGCGACAAGAACATAAAAAGATACAAAAAAAAGAATCCTTGCAAAATGGATCTGAAAATCCTTTAAAAATATGGTTATAAACCATTAAATGTGACACTTTTTAGCATCATTTTACAAACAACATTTGGACCAAGAAAATAAATCTGGCATCAAATCCAAGATCTTGAAGCATGATTAAGATGAATGACCATTTAATCCTATTGTAGGTTTTGGAAAAGTTAATTTTAATTAAAATGACCTATCATTGGGAGTGCTACTATTAAAGTAACCCTTATATATTTTCCCAAACAATAATATTATTATGAGGGATATATCTACTCTCAATAAAATTAGTTTTCCTAGGTTGAATAATGAATGTAATTAAATAATAAATAACTAAAGTAAGGCTTTGATCATGATATAATAGAATGTCAATAAGGTGATCAACTACCAATTATAGATTTCTTTAGGATCACTCAAATATGAATTTAGTATTCTTTATATATTTTATCACCTAAAGAACTTGTATCAAAAGCTAACAGATTGACTTATTGAAGGTCAAGGCAAACTATGTCCTATAAAGATTTATACAATTCATAAGGGGTTTAGGATATTTGTGTGTAGTTGGAGAAAAAAGTGCTTCTCTAAGAGTTTTGAAGGTGATATTTACCTCATGAAAGGTGCATTGTGCAATGGAGAGTCTATAGGGGACAATACTTACACTATTGAATTGATTGATCATGTTCAAGGAATGCTCTTAAGCCTAAGAAACTTGATACTAATGGTGAACAAATGTTTAAGGAATATAATATTTTTTTGCAATGGACCCTTGAAAATTAGGCAAGGCTTAAATTTGCATCCAATTACTATCCTCTAGGGAATGGAGTGGAAAATTTCACTAATAAAACCTTTATCATGGTTATTAAATGTTTAATCCCAAATAATAGCATTCCTAATTAAAGTATGCTCTATGGACTAATAGAATGAGAGTCAATAACTCATTATGGAGCTCCCCATACCAACTAGTTTATGGTTTGGAAATTTTTTTCCCTATGAAGATTAACATCCTTGTTATCAAATTTATGCTAGGGTATACAAAGGAAGAGGAAAAATTCTATTATAGGCTCATCAACCTTCTTGGACTTGAAGAGAAGCCCATTACTGCTCTAGAGCATGTATCAAAACATTAGACTGTTGTCAAGTGTTGGTTTAACAAATGATACAAAGTAAAAACATTTAGGATTTTAGACCTAATCCTAATGTGGGATGAATCCAAAGAGAAATTTGGAAGCCATACCAAATTTGAGAGAATTTGGACCATACCTTAATAGATTGTTGAGATCCTTGGAAACAATTATTTCAAGATTAATATTGTAGATGGATAATTTGTCTCATTGCCTGTTAATGAATAATTTTTGAAACATTATTTTGGATCCTAAGAGGTCAAAGATAATTTCCCTTGTATTATAATAGTTAGTTGTTTTCTTTGTTTGTTTCTTTGTTGTTGGTCTTCTCCTTTTCCAGTGTGCTTTTCCCATTTCTTTTGAGTCTAGGGTAAGTGATTTTTCATTATGGTCGTTTCCCCAATGTTAATCCTAAGATCAGATTACTGAGAGGGGTTGAATCAGTAATCTACCAATTATTTAACTTTTTCAACCTATTAAACTTTACAACAACATTCACAATATTAACCTTAATAGAAGAAAATTAAAATCATAATCATAAGAACATCCATATAACAATGAAACACTTGACACAAATATTTATCTCATGGAAACCCAAATCAGGAAAAAACCATGGTGGAGATTAGTACCCACTAAATGATGTACTTTTCTGAAGTACACCCTTTGAGGAGCTTAACCGTATTAGGAGTTTACAAAAGAACTGTTAGGTGCTACTTGATTAAGGGATTTACCTTAGGCCCATTAGGACCTTTACCCTATTAAGAGTAGCATTGTTAGAGGAATTTAAACAAAAACTAATGTGCCACCTTGTTAGAGAATTTACAATAAGGACCTACTAGGATCCACCCGATTAAGGGATTTTGATTGTTGTAACTATTAGGGAACAACAAAGAGAGTGATATGGAGAATAACACTACCTCTGCTTGATTAGATCCACTGAAGCACACAATATCTTCTCAATGCACTTAAATCTTCCCTGACTTGATCACAACTTGTACTTTACACTGCACTTTCCCAACACATGATCAACACTAAAAGCTTTTAACTTCATTCATTATATATTATTCATCAAGCCCTTGAGTTTTCCACCGCCTTTAGCTTTCCCTAAATGGCTTACAATTTAACTTTCAAACTTCCCACTCAAATCCAACACACCTATACACACATCTCGATGTATAAACAATTTTCCTATACCACGTCAGCCAATACAATGATTTGCATAAAAATTTGTGTCAAGGGGTCAAACACATTATGACTAAACACTTGTTTCCTCTAGAATCTTCTCCACATGCTAGAATCAAACAATGTGATGCCAGATCATCACCTCCAATCTTTAAGACACAACACCAGATCATGACTGATTCAACCGAATTCACCGCAACATCTATACCAATCACCAATCAAAGATTTATCAACTATCTCTCAAGAACACAAACACTTCAACCTGTTAACAACTCTGACTCTTCTCATCAGTCACCTACCCTTCACACTGGTTACTCAAATTAGTTACGATTAAAACCATAGAATCTACACACTTTTGACCACCATATCCTGTAATTGCACTATAAGAAACAACAAAGATTTGACAAATCAATCAAATTACCTATCACTAACTATTCTAGTAGTTGCATTATTAACCTTCATTCGATCATAACTTTCTTACCGGTCTAAATAAATATTAACGGTCATGCATTTGACATTTAGAGACATCTCTAATTCTTCCATAAAAATTGCTACAGCTGAAACATACCACAACACCTTGATCCTTATACTTATACTCAACAACATACTAGGAACACTAGCTCAATACTTGACATCAATGACAACCTAATAATTGATCATCATGAAATCAAATCTATATCATTAAAAATCCAAAAATCACTTACCACCTCTAAATCAGTTATGCCAAAACCACATTGTGAAGCCTTTATGTAGTTCTTGATGAAAGATAAATGATCAGGTATTTCTTGGGTGAACCCACAATAGTGGGTTACACTTTTTTGGAGGAAGGAATTCCTCCCTTAACAAGGAGGTTTCCATAGAAACCAAGTTCCAATCGAAACCAATTTTTTTAATTTTTTAATTTAATGTTGGCAGGTTTCGATCGAAACCCCTTTATATGGGGTTTTTAGGTAAAATAAATCCCACTAATAACGAAAATGGGGTTTCATCATGTTCAAATAGGTGCAGCCAAAAGTGACTTTCACCATCAAATTACTAGGTTTTTTTTAATGTAAATTTAGTAAAATTTTACATTAAATAACATTTTTCTAATACATACATACATACATACATACATATATACATATATATGTATGTATATATATATACATATATACATATATATATATATATATATATATCTTTGTGTGTATTTATGCATATACATATATATTCAAACACGTATATATATTAAATATATATGTATATATATATATCATATATGTGTATATATATATTCGTATATATGTACATACACACACACATATATATGTATATATGCATATAGATCTATAAGTATATAATTTGTGTATATATATATGAGTATATATGTATACACATACATATGCATATATACATACATGTATGCTTGTATATATGTATACACATGTATATATATGTGTGTGTGTGTAAATGTATACACACACACACACACACATATACATATACATATACACACACACACACACACACATATATATATTTCTATATTTCTATATTTATGTGTATAAATATACATACATTTATACACATACATATGTATATATACATACATGTAAAATTTTTAAAATTTATTGTTCATTTTAGCAATAATATATAAACTTCAACCTAAGGCTTGACATTAAATTAAATCTTTTAGGTACACATATCTAGCTATATAGATATCTAGACATATATTATTAGACATCATGGTAGATCAACCAATTCACCCTCAGGATCTATTTAGACGAACTAATGAGGAGATTGAGAGACTGAGAGACTCAATCAATAGTGTTAGTAACATGAGTGTTTATAATAACACTTGTCAGTCTATTCTTGATTGCCTGATTCATATCAGGGATGACACTCAGGGTGCTAGTGCCTATTCATCTATTTTTATAGAGATTATTCTTGACAGGAAGGGGCAAGAGGTTTGTGTTGGCTTGTATCTTATTGAAGTACAAGGTTTGGTGCCCAAAGTAACCCTACGAGAGAAATGTTTCCCATTAATGTGGGAAATAATTATGTGAAGGGATACTAGGTGACTAGATGTTAGGATCCTACTATGGATGCTTTTCTATACCCACGCTTTCTTGTTGCTCATGGTCATTATAAATAACAACCAAATTCCACTCTATTTTGCACAACAACTTTATGCAAAGGTTCATTTAGGGAGGTTGTGAACTACACCAATTTTCCACCATATCTTAGATAGGGGCGTGGTAGGTTTGCATATAGAGATGCTTATCGCTACACCAATCAATAGTTACCAGCACACAATGCTATTTTTGGTCATAGGGAACCTAGCATTTCTCCTATGTTGAGTCTTGTGGTTGAAAAGGTTGTTCATATCACCTAGGTCCGAGGAGCCATTGAGAGAGTTGGGGATATTGCAACAATGAACGCTTTGATATCTAGTGATTAGGTTGGCCATTTTTTATGACCCGTTGACGCTCTATATCCTAGTGCAGAGGCACCCACAAAATATGTAATTTCCGCTCATTATTATCGAAATTTTTATGCAAAATTGTAAAACACCAGAAAATCTGCATGATATGCCAAGTGGCTATTTTGTAACTGAAATACCAAAAGGGAATATGAACGGTCATGGGGTAGGTGAACATTTTGTAACTGTTTAGAATTATCTATAAATGAACTACAAATGTAATGGAATGCAAGATAGAGAATAGAGGTTACGAGGAGGATAGAAAGAAAAAGAGAGAATTCAGAACAGCTCTCTGGCTGCCGCCAAAAAGGCATGCATTTTTATTTGCAGACTTTAAGTTAATAGAAAGTTATTTTAGTTCATCGTTATTTCCCATGGTAAGACAGCTAAAGTCTCATTCTTTTTGTATGCATTTGAGTCTTATACGTAATGGGACTGTTATTTTGATATATTAAACAGATGTGATAATGTGGTTCGGTTCCTTGGTATTGGTTTTTAAGGAAGGATTCAATTGTGAAATGAATCGGGCTACAATGTTTTGCTAGTCGATGTTTATGTTTTCTTGGCATCGAGTTTCGGTTGAAGGATTTTAATGGTTAATGAAACCGGTTTTGTTTATTTGGCAGACGACATTAATAAGCCAGTTTGGTTATGGATTCCTTGAGTTGATCATAACCGATATATAATTAATCCACTTTGTTTATGTTTTGGTTCTTTTGTGGAAGATTGTAACACCAATATGAATCGGGTTCTTCCTTGCTGTGGTCAAAGTAATATTCGATTCTCTATTTTGCTTATATGTCATTTTGTGCTAGTCCCGATTTGGGATGGCAAGAAACGGTTTTACTTGACAGTGAATATATTTAATTCAGTAACATTTCTTTCAAGAACCGTTATTGTATTGGTTTAGAATCTGGTTATACTTGAGAGTGTGGAAGTGGAAACGGTCTGCAAGAATCGTTATACAATTATTGTGTTGGTGTCAAACCATGCATAGCTATCGGGAGGTGGTGGAGAGTTTGTTTATGCTTGTGAAGAGACGGCATAATGGATTTTAATAGACACGTGAAGGAGGCTCAAGCAATCTATTTGTAGAGCTACGTGTACCAGGAATAAGCCAGGAAGTTATTGAATATCAATGCCAACTCCAAGTCGACAGTGATATCATCGCATTTTCACTAATGTGTGTGGCTTGACTTTGTAAAGGGAAAAAGATGGCGAACTAGTTATTGTACGAATATTTGTGCCAAGACCACATACATGGTGCTGAAGTTCGATCTCGGCCCATGGAAGACTCGTGAGGCTCAAAGAAAATATGAGCACAAACCGGTTATGGGAGAGTTGGTTCAGTGAGTAATCTGAAAGCATTGTATTAAGTTGATTGGTTATTGGAATAGTGAAAGGATTGTGAACCTCTAAACACGGGTGTAGATAACGAAAGATAGAATAATATAAAGAGAGAAAGATATCTTCAATGCAACTTTAAACAAGACAATGAAGTATTTACAGAGGATGTGAAGAGTGAATATTTGAGAGGAATGTTTTGAATTTCCTCTGCATCATATCCTTAGGTGGACCATCCTCTGGAAGTACCACAAATGATCTTTATACTGAAACAAGCATCCCTTCACTTTCTAGACTAAAGGGCTTATAGGAGATGTGGCATGTGTTACATTTACCAGTTTGGCTGAGGATCTTTTGGATGCATATGAATTTATTGTAGAAGACCATCATATCCATATAGAAGATGTGAATGGGAGAGGCACAAGGTACAAACCCCTTTGTGAGTGCAATGCATCATTCCTCTTATCTGTTCCTTGAGCATGATGGATTCAACATGACAATGACAAGCTACTTGGATTTGTTGACACATGATGATTCTAATTCCATGCCATCTTAGTTACACAGTCCGCTACATTCATCATTATTGGGATGCATTCTAACTAGTCATGTTGTAGATGCAGAGTTGAGCTTGGATGAGGCCCAACAAAATCTTGATATTTTGGTCGACACGATCGAGGCTAGAGAGTCTGAGTACTATCACATGCCACTATCTACATAGGTAAATTTTATTTTTAATGTATTATGCAAGTTCATGCTACAAATTTACTTTTTAAAATAGATTCATACATACATACATACATACACACATATATATATACATACACACATATCTATATATATATATATATATATATATATACATATATATACATATACATATACATATACATATACATATACATATATATATATATATACATATATATATATATATATGTATATATATATATATATATATGTATATATATATATACATATATATATATATATATGTATATATATATATATACATATATATATATATGTATATATATATGTATACATATATATATATGTATATATATATATACATATATATATGTATATATATATATATATATACATATATATGTATATATATATGTATATACACACACACACACACATATATATATAGGGGGAGATGCCTCTTGTTACTCCTTCCTTGAGGTTTGATCATGGACATCGACGAGACTCACTTAAAGGTGCAAGCACCAGTGGACAGGTAAGTTTTCAACTTATGCATGTGTATATGCATGCATAATTTCTTTTAAATGATTAAATTTTATATACATTTATTGCTTAGATACATGTCAAAAATTATAGCATACAAAAGAATAAACATAAATAGGAAAAGATTGCATCTTTAGGGGTCCAATTAATACTACCTTTCAGGTATTTATTAATTAACATTTCATTATTGCATTCATTATCAGATTTCATTATTGTACTCTAAGTATTGATCACATTTCAAATTTCAAAACCATAACTGATCATTACATTGTGCATTCAAACTGACTGTAGTATACAAGTGTTATTTCATATTTCTTGTCAATAAAAGAGTATATTCGTAGAATATAAAATGATAGAAGTATGGAGTAGGGGTCCCATGCATTTCCTCTTTGTTTGTTTGTTGCTGGTTGTCTGTCAGGTCCTCGATCTTTAGGTCCAAGTCTTCATCTGCATTAGGGTTTTTAGGATTTTCACTTGCATCATGAGAGAAAGAAAATGGTGTTAGATCTAGTTGGATCTAAGCAATGCATGAAACACAAACAACATACAGTGACAATCAAATTTTCAACGCTACATATCTATCTAGTAAATTCAATGCAATAGGGAAATGTGCATCCACACTAACTGAAAGGTAGTATTAAAAAGACTTGTTTTCTAAACATGAAACCTTTTACTATTAATGGTCATTCTGATGTATGTTATCCTTTTTATTAATCAGATATTTGAATGAAAGGGACTTAGTGTTTCCAACTGAGAAACCTTTTTCAGAAGTTGCAGGACCTTGGTAGATTAGTGAACATAATGGTCTGAATGTTGATTCACAAGTGTCATTTTTGGCATTTTCATAAACTGAATTATTTATTATGTTCACTAATCTAACAAGTTTGTAATGTTGTTGTTTGAAGAGCTTAATAGAATAGTTTGTTGTATTTCAAGTTGACTGGTTTTCACATCAAAGTCATAGAGGAAAAGATGCAGAGCAAGATGCTTTTCAAGATGCTACAACAAAATGCCAAAAGTGTTCCAAAAAAGTCATGATCAAATGCCAAGATATAGTTACATATAACTGGTATTGCATATATTTGCTGAATTCAAGGTACAAATTCAATAAAATTTTTGTTATTGTTGTAAAAAAGAGAAATGCTATAGAATTGAAGCTTAAAGTCATAAAAAATGTTTTCAATTTGTATTTAGTGGATGTCACGAGCCCTTTCTTGAACTTCATTGAATAGCATTATGATGTCTTTGGATGTCACGAGCCCGTGCTCGAACTCCTTGGACAGTAAGAAAACATTTTTCATCTTTTTGCATTTCTTATTAAAGTTCAGATTCAACATCAAGAAGAGAACCGTGTTCAAGCCTGGTAATATGTGCCAGTGAGTCTTACGATGTTCTTATTTTTTAGTATTGAATTCAATTCAAAATGACTGTTCTTATTCATGAGTGGTATTGAAGAAAAATAAAATGATTGGTGCATTACAACAATAGTGACTGTGCCATCACGAGAGCACTAAACAGTGGCTGAGATAATGAAAAACATTTAGACAGTGAGCTTATAAGCTTGTATTTAAAATGAAATGATTGGTGCACTGGTGTTCAAAGTCTTTTACAGTAGCTAAGAATATTAACAGTGAGCAAATGTATGAAGTATAGTCAAACTAGAAAGTTTAATAAGCATCTACAGTCGGGCCTTAAAATCCATGAATTCATCTATCGAGTTGTAAGTATCATTATTTTTTCTACAAGTTTTCATCTTCAACAAACATTTGCAGCCGAGCCATATGAGGGTTACAAATGCACTAAGGAACAAGCTGTAAGAGTTTCCATTGGAGCTATAATCGACAAAGCCAAATGAATGTATTCAAAGTAAATGGTTTATTTTGGTTTCTATTAAACTGACAGGGCAACAAAACATTATTCACGAGCTGTGTATGAAAATGGGTTTTTCTTGCTACCAAATCTTTTTACAGTGGTTCAAAGTGGGTTTTTGGGTCCTACTTAAGCCATATCATATATAATGAGAAAGAAGATGGGAAAAAGAAATATAAAAGAATGTTTTTAAGCTACAAACATCAGTGCAAGACAGGATGATCAAATTTAGCAGTAAAAATACAAAATAAGTGAAGGGTTTTGAATGACTTATCTTCATGTTTCCCCGTATTTTATGCAATAAAGTCTATGCTCAACATCAAGTTTTAGTCAGCTCGATAGAGTCTGAAGCTATGACTGAAAGATGTCATAGCTATGCCGAGTTGATATTTTTCTCATCTTTTAGTCATAGCTTAGGCTATGCCGAGTTGACTGAAGGAAACCCACAAATCATGGTACACTGTCAAGATGTGAAGACCCACATCAGGAAAGGTGAAAACAAACAAACTTCATACATGAACTTTACCAGTTAGAAGAGGTCAAAACTTACTAGTCAAGCTGAGAGAGGTCACAACAATTTCAAGCTTTGAGTTAGAGCCGAGATGGCGGCAAAAATGAAGCACAATTAAGCTATGACCAAATAGATGGGCTTGAGGCTGAGTTACAACCAAGCTTTAACTTCATGTTTCAAAGATGCTCACAACCCATGAGCTATTCATTCATAGTTACAGTTGAGAAGACAATAAAACCAATCATATCCTGAATTCATTACTTAAGGTTGAGTTACAAGCCGTGAAGGAGACTCATGGTGTAGACTTTAAATCACAAAGAGAAAGCTCACAGTCAATTCCAAATCTAAGCTGAGAAGAAAAAGAAAATAAAGTTTTAGCCATAGCCTAAATAGAAAAGAAGCACATAATCACATACTAGTTTGAGGTCATGAGTTGCTCAACACAGGTCATAAGCTTCAATTACACCCTAGAACTTGAAGCTAAGCATCATCTTCAATGCTGAGAAAAAGGACACAGTCAAGTGACCAGCTTGAAGGCCGAAGGTATAGCTCAATCAAGAATGCTATTTACAGATTGTGGGATTGATTCCACAACTCTAGATCATAAGCCAAGCTTCAAATCTCAAAGATGAAACTACAGTCGCAAGCCAAGGTCAAGTAAAAGTGATCACTAGATTATGCAGAGGGAACTCAAGCTTTCATATGGCATATTCTCAATCCAGGATCGATGCTAGAGGATATTTCCAGTAAAATAGTGAGCTTCATGCCAGATATGATAGTTAGGCTGAGCTACATTCACAATTTTAGCATAGTCTTTCCTTACTGTTAGGGTTTCTTTTCTTCCCGTTTCTTCTCAAGGAAGTTGAACAATAACACCGAGTTTGAAATTGTAAGTGGTTTTGAGATTTTGGAGTCCGCATAACAAAAATAATTGAATATCATTAATGTAGATGTCCATATCTTGGCAAGCCTCAAAATTACAACAGTGCCACCTCATTCCCTTAATTTCACATAGTATGCATGTGGGAAGAGTGGTCATGTCGACCCTCTTCCACTTAGTATTTTTTAGACTTAGGGATTTATTTCTTAAGTTAGGGTAGTGTAGGTTTTGTTAATTTTGAATTTTATTCAAAATTTAAATAAGGTAAATGTTGGTGATACAATGTAAAAATGATTTATATCCTTTATAAGCCAACATTTAGGGCATTTGTTGTGGTAGTCCTCATAGGATAATTTTTTGGCATAATTTTTGGCTAAATTAGGGAAAATAAGTAAGGCTTAGATTTTTGAATTTGAGTCTTGGGTTTGATATAAAACTAATTTTTCATTATTAGTTTTGGGGGTTGCAAGTTTTGGAGAGAGGGAAAAAGTGAGCTTATTGTTCCTTGATGCCTTGGAGATCATTTTTGTAACCACTTTTGTCAGATTTTGAGGAGAATAAAGCATATGATTCATTGGCCCATATATTTTGAGTTTTGATTTTTAAGATCATGTTTTCATCTTTCTTTGCAAGTGTTTATTCTATTGTTATCCAAGAGACGTGAATGCATCGATATTCCTTCTCAAGGTGAGCAATAATTCAAACCTTGTATGGAAAATGTATGTTTGTTGACTGGTTAAGCTATTTGTGGTTGAACCCTAGCAGTGAGATCTTTTAGCCTATAAGTTGAATAGTGATTTAAAGTGTCAAACCTTTGATATATGAGTTGGAGTTGTTGTTTTACCTCTCAAGCAGAATTTATTTCCATTTTTGGTGTATCACCCCATTTACTTTCAGTTTTAAAGTTTCCTTCTTCCCTTTTCCCACTAAGTTACCAATTAGGAGGTGATATTCCATATCAAATAGGAGCCAACCTAGAATCCAGAGACTCCTCCTTAATAAGAGTCCACCCACAACTCGAGGAGGTTTCCATTGTTAGGATAGAAATATTGTGTAGCCCTAATGCTAGAGTCGGGGTGGTAATTCTAAACCTAAATAGTTTTTGGCATGCCCGGTGGCACCTTATGATACATGAATCGAATCCAAACAAGGAGTGTTAAGAAATTTGAGTATTTACAATTGTCTTTCACTAGGAAAGGCAGAACTATTCAAAGAGAGCCTAAAGGTCCTAGAGAGCTTTCTGAACAACTTGTTCAAAGAGGTAGAAGACCCAGGAGACCAAGGAAGTTAAGATCTGAGAGAAGTTCAGCTCCTCCCACTTACCACACTGAATTTCTTAAATTCAGAACAGGATATTTTTGAAGATCTTGGAGCATCTCAAAGAAAAGATGTTTCTCAACAACCACCATTGGTAAATCAATCTCTGCCAACCATTTCTAATACAACACATCAAGCAATGGCAAGAAATCTTCCATTTGTGCCTCTTGATCAAGGTAGTCCTCTGAGGATTGTAAATCACAATGACATTCCATTGGCTGCTTTGAAAAGCTTTCCATCATTTACTAGAGAATGACAAGTAACAACCATTGAACACATCAGAGATGTTGCTACTCTTTGCAATGTCCATCATATCAAAGCGGAAGATGTAGCTTTATAGCTATTGGCTGCATCACTAAAGGGTAAAGCTCTTGATTGGTTCAGGACACTTTCGATGGACTCTATTCCTACTTGGGATGTTTTGGGAGAGAGGCTTTCTAAATTCTTTGAGGACAAGTCTGACAACTTGTCTTTGGTGGAGCAATTGACGACTATCAAGAGGGCTCCACAAGAGGAAATGAGTGATTTTAATCTCCGTTTCCAAAAGACTTGGAACAAAATTCTTGTTACAGTAAGGTCTTCAACTGAATATGCTTTCTTGTATTATTTGAAGAGTTTGAATAGCAATATTTCTATTATGATTCAATCTATGGGGGTACTTCATTGCCCCTAGCTTTTGATACCTCCATTAGGGGGAAGAATAGTCTTATTCAGGCAAGAAAGATAGCTCCTAGACCACCTATCCCTTTCTTTCCAAGTATTCAATCCTATATGCATTTGATAGTTCCACCTCTATCTGCTATCCCATCATTTAAAGCCTCGTAGGTAGTCCCTACTGCCCCTTTGAATGAATTACAGATTATTAAAGACAACCATAAAAAGATAGAGAGTCTGTTGCAGGCTTTTGGTAATGAGTTAGTGACCTTAAAAAGGAATCAAGCACAGAAAAATCCTATAGCTCAAAATCAATTTGCCGGTTCCTCATCCCAATATCCTAATCAACCCAATTACCAGGCAAATAGGCAGCAATTCCAAGGGAATACTAATGAAAATAGATATAATTGGAATCAGAGGCCTAATAATCCATACAATCCTACACCTCTTAATAATGTTAGGGATACTGTTCCTAGTTAGAATAACATTGCTACTGACTAGTTCTTTCCATGCAATCAAGCTCATGATCAGTCAACATGTTCTAATGGGGTTCTTAACTAAGCTCTTATGGTGCAAAATGCAATGAATTCACAATAGAATGTGCCTATTAAGGTACAACAACAATAAGATCAGAGTGTTATGGATATTGGTTTCCTAAATTTGCAAGAGGAGGAGTTTTGTGGTCTGAATGATGATTCAACCGTTTCAGCAAATAACAGAGCCAAAAAGAGAGCTCTTGAGTCAGATCAACCAATAGGTAATGTACCCTCTTCACCAGTTTCAATTTTAAAGAATGTTGATCAAAGTTCTCCTAGATCTCCACAAAAGGTATAATTTTCTATTCCCTATAACATTGTTGATACTATGAAGAAAATGAATGTAACCTTGTCTATGTGGGAAACCTTAGCTATTCCATGATAGGCTGAAATTTTAAAGGAAGGGCTATCCATGTTGACAACCACCTCACAACAAGTTGTATAGAAGCCTTCTAGAATGGTTACGACTAATTCTGAGCCTCCTAAAGTCCAGGAAAAGACAACTAAAGAAGAAAAGAAGCCTACTAAAGTTCAGCAACCAACAGTACAATAAGGTAAAAAGTTTGCAGATTTGAAGCAATCATCAGTGACAGATGATAAAAAACTAAAAAATAAGGAAAAGACAACTGAAAAGGAAGGTAAAAAACTTGCAAATAATAAGCCTCCTCCTTTTTATGTTTCACTGATTATTGGAAATAAATTAGTGCATAATTGTATGGTTGACAATGGTGCAACCAACACTATCATGCCTAAGAAAATAACAGGTTTGTTGAATTTAAAGTATGAACCTCTTGAGAAAGGTGTGGTCCGGCTTGATGGAACTTCAGTCAAGACCTTAGGGGTTATTAAAAATGCAAGTTTAACCTTACACTCATGTCCAAATTTTTCAATCCCTCAAGATATTTATGTTATAGATTTTCCACCTTATTTTGCTATGTGTCTATCAAGAGACTTTACAGCTAAAATAGATGGTTATTTCTCATCAGATTGGTCTCACTTATATTTCAAAAATATATATGGTACAAAGGTAACCATAAAATCAGAGTTATTGGCCAAAGATCACATAGAGCCTTACAATCCTAGCTTTATTAATACAAGTTGTGTGATTATGGACTCAGATGAAATCAAAGATTATTCAACTTATAACACACAAACTAAGGAATATCCTGATATTGTTTTGGATGAATGGGCCACTAGAAATGATCAGAATGATGATATGTTTGATGCTAGTTTTGGTAACTATATGATTTTAGAGTTTGATGCATTTTTTCCTAATTTGATAAAAGATCCAGATTCTGAATCAGAATTATCTAACTAGTTATGGGATTTGTATTTTGATGGATCAAGGAATAAAGATGGTGTTGGTGTAGGGGTTATGTTAGTTTCACCTAATGGTGATAAGTTCTATGCTGCATACAAATTATCTTTTCTATGTTCTAAAAATGTGGATGAATATGAAAGTCTGATTCAAGGTCTAGAATGGGCAAGAAAAAGAGGAATTACATGTTTTAGGGAATTTGGGGACAATGAGATGATAGTAAATCAGGTGAGAGGTATCAATGTTGTTAAAAATGATCTTTTAAAGATGTGTAGGTTTAGAGTATCTGATATTCTGGATGATTTTGATGCATTTAACCTCATTTCAAGTCCTAGAAAGAGAAATTAGCATGTTGATAGGTTGGTTGGTATTGGTGCACATGTTTCAATTATAGAAAATAAAGGATAGATTTTAGACCACTCACATGTCAAGATTGTTGTTAGGCCATCTATCCTAGATAATGATACTAATCGGAAAGTTTTCAATACTGATGAACATATTTTAAGTTTTATGACTGAAACAGATGGTTTTTCAGCTTCCAAAAATGACAAACTCAATCAACAAATGGAAGATCAGATCATTCAGCTGAAGACCAATAAGCTTCCAAAAGGATTGGTCAGCCTGGAGTCAGCTTTTAATTCTGATGATCAGTTCAGGAAGAGTAAAATCAGCCTGTTGATCAAAGAAGATCACTATGAAGAAGTGGAGATATTCAGAGACAAGTATTTGAAGGTTGGTAAAATTAATTCTCCTAAAGAAAAATAATTTTTTATTGATATTTTCAGAGAATATAGTGATGTTTTTGCATGAGATTATGCTGATTTGAAAGGATTTGATCCTCAATTAACCTAGCATACCATAGAGTTAGAACCAAATGCTAGGCCAATCAGACAAGGGCAAAGGCCCATAAACCCCAAGTTAGAGCCTTTAATGTTGAAAGAATTGAGAAAACTCCTTGATGGTGGTATCATATTTCTAATCAAGCACACATCTTGGGTTTCCAAATTAGTTCTAGTAAGGAAAAAGAATGGAGAGATAAGACTTTGTGTGGACTTTAGAGACCTTAATAGGGCATCTCTAAAAGATAGACACCCTCTTCCTTCCATGGAACAAATGTGACAATATGTCTTAGGTTCTGAGAGATTCTTACTTTTAGATGGGTATTCTGATTACAACCAGATTTTAGTCAAAGAATTTGATCAATTCAAAATAGCCTTCACAACTAAATGGGGTATAATGGCTTATAGGAGAATGCCATTTGGGTTATAAAATGTAGGAGCCACATTCTAGAAAGCAATGGACATGGATTTCAATAATCTAATGTATAGGTTTGTTCTAGTATACCTAGATGATGTTACAATTTACAACAAGGTTGCAAACCAGCATATAGATCATTTGAGACAAGTGTTACAGAGATGTAGAGAGTTTGGAATCTCTCTTAATCCAAAGAAATATGTTTTTGCAGTCCATGAAGGTAAACTTTTAGGATGCCAAGTGTCTAAAGAAGGTACAACTATTGATCCTGAGAGGACTCATGCAATTTTGGAACTTTCATTGCCAAAATATAAGAAAGGATTGTAGAGTTTTATTAGGAGAATAAATTTTGTTAGATGCTTTTTCCCTGATATTGCAAATTTGTTAAAACCTTTGATTGCTATGCTGAAGAAAGATGTACCTTTCAGTTGGACTGATGAGGGAAAGAGGAGTTTTGAACAAATTAAGAAAGCTTTGTCATCAGACCCTACCTTAATTAATCCTGATTTTACTAAGGACTTTATTTTATATGCTTATGGTGGTTCTGGCACTATTTCAACAATGCTAGTTCAAAAGAATGAAGAAAGAAAGGAGCAGCCAGTTGCATTTTTCATAAAAGGTATGGATGATTATGAGAAAAGGTATAGTTTTGTTGAGAAACATGTGCTAGCTGTCATTAAAGCTTTAAAGAAGTTTAAGAATTTGGTTGCTAGGATTAAAATAATCTAATGGTTGCACATCCTAGCATTAAAGAGTTCTTGCTGAACAAAGATGTTAATGAAAAGAGAGTAGGTTGGATAACAAGGGTTATGGAATATGATGTACAAATTCATATGACCAAGCTGGTCAGAGGAAAAGGCTTATATATGTGCTCAGATGAGAAATGAAGAAGACAAGATTGAAGTCACTGAAGAGGCTGCCTTAGTTCAAGGAAATACTGTGTTCATTAATGATTCAACATTCTGGTTATCAGATATGACCGGATTTTTGCAAACTGGATAGTGTCCATTAAATCTTGATAAGTTCAAAAGAAGGTACTACAAGTTACAATATATTCCTTATGTTCTAATTGATGGTATTCTTTATAGGAAAGATTTTTCTCGTATGCTTCTTAAGTGCATTGATTCAGTTGATCAAAATAAGATTTTATCTGAATTTCATAATGGATCTTGTGGAGGACATTTCAGTCCAAAAACTACTACTTGGAAAATTTTAAGAGTTGGCTATTACTGGCCAGATTTACTAAAAAATGCTCATTCTTGGGCAAGAAAATGTCAAGAGTGTGCTCTGTTTGCAGGAAAGAAAAAGTTGGAAGCATTTCCATTAAGGCTAATTATTGTGGATCAACCATTTAATAAATGGGGAGCGGACTTTATAGGTCTAATAAATCCTAATTAAAGTGTAGGACATAAATGGATTTTGACTGCTACAGACTATTTTACCAAATGGCCTGAGGCCATTGCATTAAAAGAATCTACTGGATTTGTTGTGCTGAAATTCTATGATGACATTATAACTAGGTTTGGTGTACCTCAGTCAATTATCTCAGATAATGATTTAGCTTTTGTTGGTTCAGCTATAACAAAGTGGGCTGTTAAAAATGAAATTTACTTAAATAATTCTTCTAACTATTATCCTCAGGGTAATGGTCTTACAGAGTCTACTAATAAAAACCTAATTAGGATTATCAAAAAGACTTTGCAGGAAAATAAAAGAGATTGACACTCTAAACTAAAGGAAGCCTTATGGTTGGATAGAATCACACCCAAACAAGTTATTGGGAATTCACCCTATGTTTTGGTTAATGGTAAAGAGGCTAGATTGTCAATTTCTACATAATTTCTAGCTTTACAGCTAGCTGATCAAATGATGCTATTTGAAGAGGAAGATCCTCTTAAGATGAGGTATGCTGAATTGCTACAGCTTGAAGAAGAAAGGAGAAAAACATTAGAAACTATGGAGTTAAGACAAGAACAAACTAATAGGTCTTTTGATAAGAGAGCTACACCTAGGGATTTCAAGAAGGGTGATCTAGTACTCAAGTGGGATGTGCTGAAGAGCAGACCACGCCAACATGATAAATTTGACAATTTTTGGTCAGGCCCTTTTGTTATTACAACTTGCAAAGAAAATAATGCTTTTCAATTGTCTACAACTAATGGAGAAGTTCTGTAGATTCCATTTAATGGAATTCACCTCAAGCTTTGCTTTGAGGGATAGGTTAAGTCTAGTTTTCATTTCAATAAGTGATGTCCAAGAACTAGGTCTCTAGGTTGCATGAGTCTAGATTAAATGCATTTTCATTTCAATAATGGTTGCATTCATGGTTTTTGGTTTCCTAACTCTGTTTCCCAATGATAAGGTCTGTAGGTCATGTCTAGTAGGCAGACATCCAGCATAAGTCGCCAAAAGTGTTGTCCAAAATTACAACATACAACAGAATAAACATAAATAGGAAAAGATTGCATCTTTAGGGGTCCATTTAATACTACCTTTTAGGTATTTATTAATTAATATTTCATTATTGCATTCATTATCAGATTTCATTATTGTACTCTAAGTATTGATCACATTTCAAATTTCAAAACCATAATTGATCATTACATTGTGCATTCAAACTGAATGTAGTATACAAGTGTCTTTTCATATTTCATATTTCTTGTCAATAAAAGAGTACATTTGCAGAATAGAAAATGATAGACGTATGGAGTAGGGGTCCCATGCATTTCCTCTTTGTTTGTTTGTTGCTGGTTGTCTATCAAGTCCTAGGTCTTTAGATCCAAGTCTTCATTTGCATTAGGGTTTTTAGGGTTTTCACCTACATCATGAGAGAAAGAAAATGGTGTTAGATCTAGTTGGATCTAAGCAATGCATGAAACAAAAAAAACATACAGTGACAATCAAATTTTCAATGCTGCATATCTATCTGGTAAATTCAACGCAATAAGGAAATGTGCATCCACACTAACTGAAAGGTAGTATTAAAGGGACTTATTTTCTACACATGAAACCTTTTACTAATAATGGTCATTTTGATGTATGTTGTCCTTTTTATTAACTATATATCTGAATGAAAGGGACTTAGTGTTTCCAACTGAGAAACCTTTTTCAAAAGTTACAGGACCTTGGTAGATTAGTGAACATAATGGTCTGAATGTTGATTCACAAGTGTCATTTTTGGCATTTTCATAAACTGAATTATTTATTATGTTCACTAATCTAACAAGTTTTTAATGTTGTTGTTTGAAGAGCTTAACATAACATTTTGCAATATTTCAAGTTGACTAGTTTTCACATCAAAGTCATAGAGGAAAAGATGCAGAGCAAGATGCTTTTCAAGATGCTACAACAAAATGCCAAAAGTGTTCCAAAATAGTCATGATCAAATGCCAAGATAAAATTACATATCACTGGTATTGCATATATTTTCTGAATTCAAGGTACAAATTCAATAAAATCTTTGTTGTGTTGGTAAAAAAGAGAAATGCTATAGAATTGAAGCTTTAAAGTCATAAAAAATGTTTTCAGTTTGTATTTAGTGGAGGTCACGAGCCCGTGCTTGAACTTCATTGAATATAATTATGATGTCTTTGGATGTCACGAGCCCATGCTCGAACTGCTAGGACAGTAGGCAAATATTTTTCATCTTTTTGCATTTCTTATTAAAGTTCAGATTCAACATCAAGAAGAGAATTGTGTTCAAGCTTGGTAATATGTGCCAGTGAGTCTTGAGATGTTCTTTTTTTTCAGTATTAAATTAAATTGAAAATGACCGTTCTTATTCATGAGTGGTATTCAAGAAAAATAAAATGACTGGTGCATTACAACAATAGTGACTGTGCCATCAAGAGAGCACTAAACAGTGGCTGAGATAATGAAAAATATTCAGACAGCGAGCTTATAAGCTTGTATTTATTTTTGGAGTTGAAAGTATCTTTTGAAAATGACTAAAAGCATAAAGAAATGATTCATGTGTAATAGTGACTGTGAATTAAAAGTTTTGTAAAACAATGACTTTGTGGTTCTTAATAGTAAGAAAAAAATGAAATGATTGGTGCACTGGTGTTCAAAGTCTTTTACAGTAGCTAAGAATATTAACAGTGAGCATGACAACAATGAGAAAATGTATGAAGTATAGTCAAAATGGAAAGTTTAATAAGCATCTACAACCAGGCCTTAAAATCCATGAATTCATCTATTGAGCTGTGAGTATCATTATTTTTTCTACAAGTTTTCATCTTTAGCAAACATTTGCAGCCGAGCCATATGAGGGTTACAAATACACTAAGAAAAAAGTTGTAAGAGTTTCCATTGGAGCCGTAATCGGCAAAGCCAAATGAATGTATTCAAAGTAAATGGTTTGTTTTGGTTTCTATTAAATTGACAGGAAAAAAAAAACATTATTTGTGAGCTGTGTATGAAAATGGGTTTTTCTTGTAGCTACCAAATATTTTTACAGTGGTTCAAAGTGGGTTTTTGGGTCCTACTTAAGCCATATCATATATAGTGAGAAAGAAGATGGGAAACAGAGATACAAAAGAATGTTTTAAAGCTACAAACAACAGTGCAAGACAGAATGATCAAATTTAGCAGTAAAAATACAAAATAAGTGAAGGGTTTTGAATGAATTATCTTCATGTTTCCTCGTATTTTATGCAATAAAGTCTATGCTCGATATCAAGTTTCAGTCAGCTCAGAAGAGTCTGAAGCAATGACTGAAAGATGTCATAGCTATGCCAAGTTGATATTTTTCTCATCTTTCAGTCATAGCTTAGGCTATGCCGAGCTGACTGAAGGAAACCCACAAATCATGGTACACTGTCAAGATGCGAAGATCCACATCAAAAAAGGTGAAAATAAACAAACTTCATACATGAACTTTACGAGTTAGAAGAGGTCAAAACTTACCAGTCAAGTCGAGAGAGGTCACAGTGATTTCAAGATTTGAGTCATAGCCGAGATCACGACAAGAATGAAGCACAATTAAGCTATGACCAAATAGATGGGCTTGAGGTCGAGTTACAGTCAGGCTGTAACTTCATGTTTCAAAGATGCTCACAGCCCGTGAGCTATTCATTCACAGTTACAGTCAAGAAAAGAATAACACCAGTCATAGCCTGAATTCATTGCAAAAGGTCAAGTTACAAGCCATGAAGGAGACTCATGGTGTAGACTCTAAATCACAAAGGGAAATCTCATAGTCAGTTCCATCTCTAAGCTGAGAAGAAAATGAAAATAAAGTTTCAGTCATAGCCCAAATGGAAAAGAAGCACATAATCACATACTAGTTTGAGGTCGTGAGTTGCTCAACACAGGCCGTGAGCTTCAATTACATCCTAGAACTCAAAGCTAAGCATCAACTTTAATGTCGAGAAAAAGGACATAGTCAAGGTACTAGCTCGAAGGCCGAAGGTATAGCTCAATCGAGAACGCTATTTACAGATTGTGGGATTGATTCCACAACTCTAGATCATAAGCCGAGCTTCAAAGCTCAAAGATGAAACTACAGTTGGAAGCCAAGGTCAAGTAAAAGTGATCACTAGATTATACAGAGGGAACTTGAGCTTTCATATGGTAGATTCTCAATCCAGGATCGATGCCAGAGGATATTTCCAGTAAAATAGTGAGCTTCATGCCAGATATGACAGTCAGGCTGAGCTACATTCACAATTTTGGCATAGTCTTTCCTTACTGTTAGGGTTTCTTTTCTTCTCATTTCTTCTCAAGGAAGCTAAACAATAACATTGAGTTTGAAATTGTAAGTAGTTTTGAGATTTTGGAGTCCGCACAGCAAATAGAATTGAATATCATTAATGCAGATGTCCATTTCTTGGCAAGCCTCAAAATTAAAATAGTGCCACCTCACTCCCTTAATTTCACATAGTATGCATGTGGGAAGAGTGGTCATGTCGACCCTCTTCCACTTAATATTTTTTAGACTTAGGGATTTATTTCTTAAGTTAGGGTAGTGTAGGTTTTGTTAATTTTGAATTTTATTCAAAATTTAAATAAGGTAAATGTTGGTGATACAATGTAAAAATGATTTATATCCTTTATAAGCCAACATTTAGGGAATTTGTTGTGGTAGTCTTCATAGGCTAAGTTTTTGGCATAATTTTTGGCTGAATTAGGGAAAATAAGTAAGGCTTAGATTCTCAAATTTGAGGCTTGGGTTTTATATAAAATTGATTTTTCATTATCATTTTTGGGGGTTGCAAGTTTTGGAGAGAGGGAAAAAGTGAGCTTATTGTTCCTTGATGCCTTGGAGATCATTTTTGTAACCACTTTTGTCAGATTTTGAGGAGAATAAAGCATATTATTCATTGGCCCATATATTTTGAGTTTTGATTATCAAGATCATGTTTTGATATTTCTTTGCAAGTGTTTATTCTATTGTTATCCAAGAGAAGTGAATGCATTGATATTCCTGCTCAAGGTGAGCAATAATTCAAACCTTGTATGGAAAATGTATGTTTGTTGACTGGTTAAGCTATTTGTGGTTCAACCTGAGTAGTGAGATCTTTTAGCCTATATGTTGAACAGTGATTTAAAGTGTCAAACCTTTGATATATGAGTTGGAGTTGTTGTTTTACCTATCAAGAAGAATTTGATTCCATTTTTGGTGTATCACCCCATTTACTTTCAGTTTTAAAGTTTCCTTTTTCCCTTTTCCCACTAAGTTACCAATCAAGAGGTAATATTCTATATCAAATAGGAACCGGCCTAGAATTCGAAGACTCCTCCTTAATCAAAGTCCACCCAAAACTCGAGGAGGTTTCCATTGTTAGGATAGAAATACTATGTAGCCCTAATGCCTGAGTTTGGGTGGTAATTCTAAACCTAAACAATACATATATATCACTTCCTCTGCAGGCATTGACACATCCTTCATAACATGATATTCACTCTGAGGACCACTTTGTGAGGAGCCGTCATGATGAGTCACAGGGTGTTGAGCCATCTAGATAGTCATTTGATCATCTATTTTATAGACATATAGTTTGACCTAGCATTATACATGTTTGACATGTTAAATTTGATATTATTTGATCTAGACTTAATATGTTCAAGACATGTTACATTTGATTTTATTTGATCTCTAGACTTTAGATGTTTGACATGTTACATTTGATGTTATTTGATCTAGTCTTTATATGTTTTATGTTATACATACATGTTATTTCATGATTAGATACTTGATCTATGATTTTATGATTAGTTACTTTACATGCATTAGATGCTATACCTATGTACATGTGTATACATGTATTTGATGACCTAATTTATATGTTTGACACATTTGTTTGATGTTATACATACATTTTATTTGATGTGATTTGATGATTAGTTTCTTTACATGATTTAGATGTTATACCTATGTACATGTGTACACATGTGTTTTATGATCTAATTTATATGTTTGACACATTTTTTTGATGTTATAGATACATATTATTTGATGATTAGATACTTGATCTATGATTTGATGATTAGATGCTTTACATGCATTAGATGTTATACCTATGAACATGTGTACACATGTGTTTGATGATCTAATTTATATGTTTTCCATGTTGTTCCATGTGTTATATATATGTATGGGTGAACCCACAATAGTGGGTTACACTTTTTAGCTTGAACAGACACTGAACTCTACATTTTGAGAAAAACTTTCAGATTCGAATGCATATTGCCATTGAACTGCTCGAAATTGGAGGATGAAGTAAATTAGAGTCTTTTAGAATTTTCTATCTAGATTCTAAATATATATATATATATATATATATATATATATATATATATATATATATATATATATATATATATATATATATATATATATATATATATATATATATATATATATTTGAATTTATTTGAATACTTTTTTCTTTCTCCCACGAAAACTTGTATGGTGCTGAAAACGTCATTTTCAAATAGTAACACTATTTTCATAGAGCATAATTTTTTTTGTAAAATAGATATGGATGTGATTCTTTCGAATTTAGTTTTTTAACATCCATACAGAGGGCATGCAATTGGTTTGATGACATTATCACTATTATTGCATATTTTATTAACGTTTGAACTTGACTAAACCAAAATTTTGACCTACCTTGACTACATAGCTTATAACTTATTGTGTATTTATCGAATTTAAATTATTATTTTTTTAATATAAAGTAGAATCGAATACGAAGGGCACTATTATTTTTCAAATTTTTTTTTCCTTGTTTTACTATTTTTCGTTGAACGTCAAACTCAAAGGTTTATATTTGATAAAAACCCTACATTCATTTAACGTCAAAAACCATACACATAATAAATTTAAAAATAGTCAAATATATAATTGTTAGAAAGCTAGTTCTGAGTACTTGTTGTATGAAAAAGGACATCTTCTTATTCATCCATTTGATCAGCGCGCTTGAGGCCCGAAGCCATGAAATTCTCAGAATTTCTTGAAAACTTGAAACCATGTCCCATTTTAGGCACTTTCGATAGAAAGTACTTTTGATAGAAAGTACTTTTGATCAAAAGTATTGACTTTCAATAGAAAGTACTTTGCCCAAAAATACAAAATTTAGTCATTACTAAGAGACTTTCAATTGAAAGTCATCTAGTTTTGATCGAAACTATTTACGCCAAAAAATCTTAATTTAGGACTTTTGATCGAAAGTCAAGTACTAAGGACTTTCGTTAGGACTTTCGATCAAAAGTCCTTTATTGACTTTCTATCGAAAGTAACGAAAGAATTTTGATCGAAAGTCAATTTCGATTGAAAGTATCTTGCATAAGAACTTTCAATCGTAAGTTTTGTACTTACAATCAAAAGTTTGTCTTGGTTTCTATTGAAAGTGAGTAAGGTGTTTTGCGCCGAATTCACTTTTCAGGCCAAATTTGTTTCTCCGAAAAAGTGTAACCCACTATTGTGGGTTCACCCATATACATGATCTATTTTATATATGTTTGATATTTTTGACCAAATGTGGCATCCATGATAATGGAATGAATCCAAATAGGGTCTGTAATACCCCAAAATTGGCACCTAATACTTTCAATCAATTTTGGTGCATTTTCTTCAATTTCACATCTTCAAAGTCCTATTTACTAGGTAATTTTCTCTCTCCTACCTGACTTTATTTTGACTTGATGTCAATTGCAAAAACCCTAATTTGCATTAATCTCACAACATAATTAATTCCTAAGTATTAGACTTTATTAGCTAAATAATCCCTATGATAAATTAATTTAATTCTAAAGTCCTAAGTGCTTTAAATTAAATTAAAATCCATCCCCTTTAGCTAATACACATAAAAAAAGGGAATTAATCTTATTTAGTTATTTGAATGGACACCTCTTTATTTGAATTTAATAATTCAAATTACTCAAATGGTCATCCATATGTGGCAATATTTCATTCTCTTAATTAAATAAATCTTTCAATATGTGTCTCAATTGGGAATGAAGAGACAATCGTTCATTTTCAAGAACCTCTTCATTCTCTCCCCGGGCTTGTCTATTTAATGAACCTTCTCCTTCATTGAAAAAAAAGAGCAATTTGAGAGCACATAAACTATAGCGAAATTCTGTCTCATTTATTTTCATATCTTTTAAGCTTATTGCATAATTAGTTTACTTCTCATTTTAGTGTAATTGCATTTTCACAGTAGATTAATTTTTTCATTGCTCTTAGTTTAATTGGCATCTCTATTTTAGTTATTTAGATTAAAATCTGCATTTCATATTTACTTCAAGCTCTTAGATTAAAATCTACACTCCATTCTAAATTATAAACCGCATCTTCATTCTTAGATTAATCTCAGTTTGCTTATCGTTCTAATTTTCAAATCCTCCATATTAACTCGGTCTGATGGTTGTTGGCTCTCCAATCTGAGAGTAATTAAACACCCCGATTAATTAGGAGGCAACAGGTTGCTTCACCATGAATTTTGAATTGAGTAATGCATACTCATTCTCATAATTTGATTGTGTGAGTAATGACTATGTTGTATGTGTAGTTGGATTAGAGGTCCACATTCAGCTATATACATTTCTGGCGCCCACCATGGGGCAGAAAATCTGATTTTTGGCCTCATTGATTTTTAACTTTTTTTGAATTCTGCAATCTGCCATACGTCTATACTTCTTTGTGTATGGAAGTTCACGCAAGATTCCTAAGCGTACCACACAAAGTTTTTCTCCTTGTAGCACTCTCTCAAATGACATTGTACTCTCTTGTGTAGGCCCTGGTACTTTCTCGCACACTGTACTGTACTTCCTCACGTGAAGTTTCTCTGTCAGACAATTAAAATTTCCAAATTCTATAATTTTCTGTTGTTTTTTTTGACATTTGGTTTTTTCTATTTATTTTATATCTCTATTTTTATCACAGCATAATAGTGGTCTGTAGGTCACTTTGTCGAAGATCTTAAAACTTGCTAATTGTTTGATTGCAGGATGATAGTCGAAGAATTTCTAAAATGTTGTGTTTGTTTTCTTGCTTTCATTCACATAGACTAATTAGGGCTCCGTTAAAATTTCTTAAAGGTCTTGATAGCAAAGTAGGGGAATAGGCTCTTCATTACGTGGAATTGACACCCACAGATGAAACTGAGACCCAGATGTTGCTATAATGATGGATACTTGGGGAAGTGGAGAAAGGTAGTGAATCTTTAACACTTCTACTTGCTAGGTGATTATGCTCTTTTCTCTTTGAGAGAACTACAAACCCAAAGCTTGTGGATTTAGTGAAGTGAAGCTAACTCGGTGATGAATTTTCTTGATGTGTTTGGGTGAAGTGAAGAGGTAGAGAAGTATGCTCTTCTCTCTTTGAGATAAATAGAAAATCAAACCCTCAGATCTAAACCAAGTTGTGTCACCTTTAGAGGGCCTACTGGAAGTTGAACCTCTGGGAATGACCCAAGTGAGTACGCACCTATCACTGGTGATTCCACCTCACTATAATAATGAATGTTTTGTTGAGTCTAAAGACTCCAAAACCATGTTAACTTCCTTCTCTTGATTTTGACATCATCTTGAGAAGGCTCTGTCTATTGTACTGAGTGGCGCCGCTCCTAGCCCTACTTGCGGGGGTGTATGACTTTTAGGTGTTTGTGTGGCTGCAAGTCCCTAGCCCTGTATCAAGGGCACCGAAGGTTAGTGTGAGTAGAAGCCCACTAATAACTTTCCCTAGCTAGTTTCCTACCCGGTTCACCTTTGAAAGGAGTCATAATCTTTGTGTATGGAGGGGGAAGAATATCTCCCATAGATTCCCACCATAGGCATGCACTTGGATGCTTGAAGGTGGTATATGATGTTGGCCCCTGCTTCAAGGGTAACCTTCAAACATATACTATTGAGTCCTTGGAGACATTGAAAACATGTGCGCCCTCTAGGGGGTGACACGACTGTGTGAAGTGCATACATGCACATAAGCAATGGGGCAAAGGTTTTGGCTTCTCACCATTTTTTTTTGTAGGGATAAGCTATGTGTTTGTTATCGAGTCTTCAAATTGTCCATCATGATTAAACAAAGACTCTCCCGATACTACCAAGTTTCTTTGTCCTTGGTAGGCATGTTTTTGACTACTTCTTGTGTCACCATTGCTTGATCAAACCTTCATGCTTGTAAATGAGTGCTTGAAACCTTGAAACTAAGATTGTTGATCAAATTGTCCTTTACACTATCTAGAAACTAGATTTCTTGTTTGAGAACCATTTATGATGTGTCCCAAAACTGGTCTTTTATCTCAAAATTTGTGTTAACTCTGTCAAACACTGGTATTTTCTCACGTGAAGTTTCAAAAATCTTGCACTTTCTCGTGCAAAGCCTGGTTTTTTCTCACACAGCCCTATACTTTCTCACGCGAACCTGTACCCTGGTTTTCAAAATAAAGACTTATTTCCCATTGACTAGTTGACTTTTTTGCTAATTTGGTTTTTGTCTAAGGTCTATTTGTCCATTTTCCTGTCATTCATTGTCAGAAACTGAGTGTCTCGAGCTGGGAACCGATAGATTATTACTTTGACTTGTTTTGTCTCTCATTCATTTATCTCATCTTTTGTGCTTTTGTACCTCATGTTGTGATAGTCTTATCTCGACTGTTCTAGCCATACTCCTAATGATTTGTACCAGGTTCATCTCACATCTTGGCTATTCTAGCCACTTATCTCCTTTTCATTATCTCAGAGACCAAGTCTTAGCATTATCCTAAGTCTTCTCTCATTTCATCTTCATCTATGACTATCATGACCAGAAGTGGCAAAACTTATCCCATTCAAAATACTGGTCAAGGTAGAAGTGAACTTCCTAATCAAGAAATAGATCATCCCAAATCTATTGCAAAATCTGAACTTTGTGAGGGATCCTCAAGTTCTTCGTTAAGTACTTTGAAAGGTAGCTCGTCTCAATCACCTCTGGTGTTCCAAGAGTGTTTTAATCCATTGTTTGAAGTGCAACCTGGTTTCTCATTTCAAGGTCAAGAAAACTAATTCTTCCAAAACAATTCATTGTTTCATAACATTGAAAGGCCTTTTCCTCGGACTAATCCTATTATTGTACTTGTTGATCCTGCTGAAAATAGTGACTCATTTGAACCTAGTGATACTATTGATGATATCTTCTCATCTGAGTTTGTTAAATCTTTCTGTATACACTTAAAAATGGCTTCATTAATTGATTAAATATTTATTATTTAATTAATATTGATTTGATAAATTAATTAAATATTTATTATTTAATTACTAATTATTCTTCTATTTGTTAAATAAATTATTCAATTTATTTAGTAAATTCACTATAGTCTATTCCTCTATCCTAAGTCTTCTAATTAGTCTTATTAAAGTGATTTAATTAAATATACAATCACCTAAATATGACTAAGTCCCCTAGTCCACCTCACCTACCTAGTCACCTGACACATCACTTTCGCTAAAATAAATAATAATTATTAATTATTTATTAGTAATTATCCTCACCCACACATGTCCTATTCTTAAGGGCTATGTGGCCTCATAGGACTTGGTCTCATGACCACATGTCCTCTCTTAAACTAAGTCAAGAGACAATCCCTATTCCTAAGGGGCTTCTCAAGCCACCTCTAAGGGTCAAAGGTGACTCATAGGACACTTGTGCAAAGAGTCCTCATGAGGAAAAGGTCTCTCCCTCTTTCTCTCTTTAGTCTTTGTGAGACACTTGACATGTGTCTTTCCCTTCCACCTTGTTCTCCTCCATGTCAATGTGAGAGGAACATCATCCGTATTCTCCCTCTCACATTCCAACTACATCTCCCTTTCTCTCAACTCCTTCAACCAAGTCAATACTAGCCCTAGGATCTTCCACCTTTCATTCTCAACCATAGGATTATGCCACCTAGGCCTATATCCTCTAAAAATCTATAAAAAGAGCCCCATTTCCCCTTTGTGAGCTAATAGGTATTTTTGTAATAGGCATTCAAGCAATCAAGCATTCTAAAAGTATTCAAGCATCCATATTATCATCAAATCCATCTTACATTCCATCCATTAGTTGCATAATCAAGCTTTAAGCTTCCTTTCATTCATCATCAAATCTCCACACTTTGGTAGCATCTTGGGAAAAGGCTTCATTTGGAAATATGAGAGCTCAACATCTTCAAGAAATCAAGGCTAGGAGAGCAATGGAGACAAGCTACATGGTAGGTGAAGGTAAAATGTTATTTTAGCTTCATTTTGATTGTATTCTTCATTGTAGTTTGCTAATTAAATAGATTTATTAATCTTAGAATAGTTAATTGATCATTTAGAATAGTATTCACCTAATTTTGCATACATTTTTTGGCACCCACCGTGGGGCAACCCACATTTTTCACTTTCACTTTTTAGTTTTCTGTGTGCAGGTTTTTCTATAGGTTATTTCTGCGCATTCATCCACGATTCTTGCGCATTTGTTCATTTATGTTGCGCATCCATTTCTTGACGCTACAGTCGCAATTTTCCATTCTGCATTTCCATTTTTTGTCAACTTACTGCGCATTCATTCAACTGTTTTGCGCATACATAATTTTCTATTGTGCATCTATAATTTCAGTGCATATATACCATTTCACTATGCATTAGTATCTTTCTACTGTGCATCCATCTTTCCTGGGCATTCATTAAATATTCCTGCGCATTCATTAACTGTTATTGTGCATTTGTTTCATACAGTAGATACATAAAGTTTTTCAAAGTTATTTGGATTTTTGCTAATCTTTAACAAGTGTTTGTTCATTCTGGTAGTGTTTTAGGCTATTTTGCAAGATGCTATTTTGAAGACCCCATTTGCTAAGAAATTTTTTTCTAACAGTTTGATTGCAAATTGCCAAGGGGTTTTGCAAAATAAACTACAATCTTGTTTGGGCTTAAAAAAAGACATGTTTTTGCTTTGTGTGTCTTCTTTAGAATAGAATCAAGTGTTTATCATGTTTTTCTTTTTAAGCTATCTGTAATCCCAAAATTATAACAACGTATCCTCTCCCCTCGCCATTCGTGGATCTTGGGTGTAAGAGAAATTGTTATAATTTTTAGAGGGCGGTCTTTGGTGGGAAAAGAGGTACTCACCCCAAGGAACGACCCAATCGGTAACAGGCTAAAGACAAGCCCTTCCAAACTGGTATATAAAAAATGCTAGTGTGATTAGTCTCACATTAGATAGGTGTGAATTCATTGTGGCAACCAAAATCTCCTCCAGTACCCTAGTGGTGCGCTAAAGTCCTACTTAGTAGAGGTGAAAGCCTTGCTTTGAAAGGATTGGGAGAGCCCCCTTAATTGGGAAAATGACTTGATCACAACCACCTGAATAGATGTCCTTATTAAAAGCTTTTGTATAGTGGCCAAAAACCTTCTATTTGCTGGCTCAAGGAGTCACCCAAGCTCGTGAAGACACCCCACATTACTCACGGTTCATAGGAGAGATAGCAGTTCTTTGGGAAGTAATGATCCATTGAATTCGAAACTTGGTGTGCCTGAGAAGTGAGTGTATTGTAAGGAGGAGCCCATGCCTCCAAGTTCCTAAGCTGTCTGCTATGAATTTGCATGGCTGGATTTTATTATCCTAATGGGGATTCAACAGATATCATCCTTGCCAACCATAAGATTGTAAGCGTGTTTGTGCATTCATATTAGCATAGTTAGATTAAAATCATTTCTGTCTTGTGTGTGTGTGTTTATGCATTTTTCATTTGCCAAAAAACCAAAAAACATTAGAAAATCAGACAAAATTTCCAAATCTTGCAGTCCAAAGCAATCAGAAACAAAAACCTGCACATTCATACCAATTTGCTGTGCATACATTAACTGTTCTGTGCATTTGATAATTTTTCCACGCATCGGTCACAACTTGCTGCACATCTGTCTCATTTTGTTGTGCATTTATCAATCTATCCTACGTATTTGTTGCTATGCATTTACAACAGTGAGCATTTCCACAAACTTTGAAAATAGGAGAATCACTTTTCAGATACCCATTTTCATCCTTAGTAAGATCCTGGAAAAACATTCGAGATACACAAACCTCTGATCTTTAGTTTGACCATTTTCATCACTTTTCATCAATTTTTATCAACCTTTCTTCACCAAAAATCATCAAATCATTTCTTCTAATCCTTTGGAATTCCAAATTTAGTGTTGAAAACATTACCCTATCTATCAGATTTTGATCTTTGTGAGTTTATCCTATCAGGATCTATCATCCTCAATCAAACTTACCTAGGTTATTATCTCTTGATTTTCTTTGTCCTATCATAGTGAACTTTATACTTCCTATTGACTTAGATTTTATCAAGTTGTCTCATCATTTTTCAACACCTTTGCACTATCTTTTCTATACACCATTTCCATATCTTTTCATCAAACATCTTTCATTCCACAAATCAATTTTCCCATTTTATGGTTTAAATTCGACCTCATAAATTAAAACAACCCATTGATTCAGAATCCCTAGACAAAATGGAAGGAAAAAAAAGTCATGATGAGAATCCTTGGCCCGAAGCTCCTAAGAAAACTTTACTTTTTACTTCCGAAGAGGAACCCACAGATCAAGAACTTAGGGATGCTACACAAGATCCTCAATTTTATCATGTCATGGAAAGACTCCTAGACCTAGATAGGGAGATGTATTTCCTCATGCTTGCTCAACAAGGAGCCAAACTACCAAGTGATTTTGATATCTCTCATCTTAGAGAACCGACTATTGTAACCAATCAAGAAATTCCTAGTAGTTCTCCAGATACTCATGGAGCAAAAGAAACCAAGCAACTGTTCGATGCTTCTCAAAATGATCAGCAAAACCATGCTTCTCAAAAAAATGCTTCCCACAACAATGTTTCCCAAAATACTCAAGGAAACACGTTATCTTTGGATCCTGTTCTACAAAAAATCTAGATGCTTCAACAACAAATCCATGACATGCAAACTGGATCATCAACAAAGAAGTATTCCTTGGATGATATATGTCCTTATCCTTTTGATAAGAATTTAGCAATGATTCCATTCCCTCATTTTGAGGTACCAAAATTTGATAAATACAAAGGGAATTCAGATCCACAAGACCATATTCATGAGTTTTGTGCTGCTTGTATTGAAGTCACTCACAATGACACTTATCTTACGCAACTATTTCCATGAAGTTTAGGAGGACAAGCCATGGAATGGTTCTCCAAACTACCCCTAGGCATCAAATATTTCAATGAGCTTCTTGACAAATTTGTGACTCATTATTCATATAACATCAAACATGAAGTCACTATGCTTGATCTTTGCAATGCACATCAAAAGAATGGAGAACCCTTCCTTACTTTTTTTCAAAGATGGTGTCAATTGTTTGCCCAATATCCATGAACGATTCCTGAACAAGAAAAGATGGATATTTTTTTGCATAACCTTACACCAGAAATGAGTTATAGGTTACGATTGCAATGTCCACCAAACTTCAATAAGCTCATAGAAAATGGTATCAAGATTGAGGAAGCCATGGTCCAAAAAGGTGAGATCAAACTTTATTCTAAAGACAATGCTAGATCCTCAAATTCCAATTCCAACAACTAC
This sequence comes from Chamaecyparis obtusa, assembly GCA_027943335.1. Lineage (NCBI taxonomy): Eukaryota > Viridiplantae > Streptophyta > Pinopsida > Cupressales > Cupressaceae > Chamaecyparis > Chamaecyparis obtusa. The sequence continues at coordinate 256,879 of BSBK01005547.1, read as the reverse complement.
AACAATGACAAATCAAAATTCTGGAATAAAAACAAAAACATTGTCAATGATGGGATTGTTGATAATCGTAATGTCAAAACAACACAACCCCTTCTCAATCTCACAAGTTAGGCTAATGCTACTCAAGGAACCTACAACAATCAATCATCAAATCAAAACACCAACAAAGATTCATCTAAACCAAGATTGCCTTTTATGTCACCTTGAAGAAATTTTACTCCTTTAGGGGAATCCCTCGAATCAGCATTACGGAAGTTAATCACAAAGAAACTCATCACACTTCCTGAAATGAAAGACTTTGAACCTAGAGTAAAACCTTCTTGGTGGAATGCAAATGATTATTGCGAGTTTCATAGAGGAAAAGGACATAAAACCAATGACTGCCTAAGACTCAAAAATGTAGTTCAAGACTTAATTGACAATGGTGAAATTAGTGTTGATGGACATACCTCAAATGAATCACATACGGCTTTCAAAGATCCACTTCCTGAGCATGAAAAAGGAGGTTCTTCCAACACTAAGAGTGATAATCAAGCCAATTATAATTCCACTCCCTATCGATATGTTGGTAACATTTCTAAATGTCATCCTTCTAAGTATTATGCCAATGTCATTACCATCAAAGGAAAATCAGAGAGTCAACCAGTCCATGTTACTACTCATGCTCAATCCAAAGTTACTCTCCAAGGAGTCCAGTCTAAACCAAATGCACCTCAAAACAAGTCAGTTTATGTCCCAAAGTCTACACCCAATATTTCCAACCAGTACAATCTTTTGGAACAACTCAAGAAAACACCTGCCCAGATATCCATCTTAGAGCTTTTGTGTTTATCCCCGTCTCACAAAGATATCCTTGAAAAAGCTCTCTTAGAGACCCAGGTCCCCACAAATCTAGATCACGATCAATTTCAAGCTATGGTGGGCCATTTAACAACCCCGCATTACATATCCTTCACTGAAAATGATGATTTAGCTATTACCCAACCTCATAATTCTCCCTTACATTTCGAAGTCCTTGTCCAAAGTCACAAAATCAAATGAGTACTAATAGATGGAGGAGCTGGCTTAAATATCTGTACATTGAAACTAGTCCTTGCATTGGGATTCTCTAAAAATGCTATTGATCCCAAGAAGAAAATCATGATAAAAGCTTATGATGAGAAAAAGCAGTCATCCAAGGGGTCTGTTGTTTAACCAATCAGAGTAGGTCCTATAATCAAAGATGTACCTTGCCAAGTGCTAGACATGGATCTTGCTTATAACATTCTCCTGGGAAGACCATGGATTCATTCCATGCAAGCTGTACCATCAACTTATCATCAATGCTTGAAATTCCCTCATAATGGTCAGGAGGTCACTATCAAAGGAGACACTAATCCATTCTAGTATTGTAATACAGTGAAGAAATTTGATTCTTTGATACCTTATAACCATACTGGATCTTCTACAACTACACCAAGTGATCCTAGTGATATAGCATCCACTTCTAAATCAAATGGTATCAAGATAGACATAAAAGAAAGAAGTATGGGAGAATACACTTTAGGTCAAGCTCTTTGCATTATAGAGTTACCTTTATCTCCTAGATCATATGGTAGATCTTTGATCAATAAACAACAATCAGAACCCCCTTCAACACTTGTTTATGACACATTTATAAGTGGGGGCACAATATCCAAAGAGGCAGCTGAGCGTAATGCTAATCATTTGCTTAAGTCATAGAAGAATGAAGAGGATATCAAACATGAATATATATCACCTGATGTCTATGGTAAGGGGTATACTTTGCTACAAAAGATGGGATACCAAGGTGCTGGACCTATAGGGTTACAAAGAGAAGGTGTTATCAAACTGATTTTGCAAAATCTAAACTATCAAAGAGACACTAACGGATTAGGATACAAAGGAGAAGGACTAAAAGAACCAAAAGGAAAAGAAAAGGTCACACCTTTTCATGAGATATCTAAAGCTCCTTCCTTACAATTCAGAAAAAATGGTATGTATGTAGATCTAGAGAAACAAAGGATAGCACAGAGAATCATTGATAGACTTGGGGATAATGATGATTCTAACTCAAATGATTATGAATGGGATTCACTATCTAATTGTACTAAAGAGATAGGATTTGATGTTGTTCATCACCATAGTAACAATTACCATGAGGGAGAGAGTTCAAAAACTAACTCACTAGGATTAGTCCCATGTGATACTACTTTTGTTGATTGTGAGGAAAGTGACCTTTATCTTGCGATAGATGAATCAGATGAGAGTATGGAAATAGACCTCACTGATACCATCATGAACCTTGACAACTTTTCCATCAATACCATCTTTGCCTTTGAAACTGACCTGAATGATCCAATGCCCCTTGTACATCCTGAGCTTATTGATTGGGATTCTCTAGATCATCCAAAACTTGATGTATTCCATAATGATGATGCAATCATTGACTATCTTGGAATCAAAGATCATTTCCCATCAAGAGATCACAAATCAATATTTCTGATAGAACTCAATGACATGGCCTACTTTGGTGAGAGTGCCAATCCTTTCAGTCATAAAAATATAAAAATAATCAATAGATCTAATGGTGAAAACCACTCAGTGGCAGTATTAGATCCAAAAATAGTAAAAAGAAATGACGCATCTGATGGTGAAAACCTCTCTAAGGTGCCTAATGATGGAAGGATTGACACTCTTCCCAACTATCTGTATCGAGAGAAATCTACTATTCTTATAGAACCAATAGTATATCTTAACATTGGAACAGAAGAGACTCCATGCATCCTCAAAGTAGTAGCATCCTTGATAGAATCAGAGAAAGAAGCTTTTGCAAAAAATTTCAAAGAAAGACAAATCAACTTTGCCTGGTCCTATGCTGATATGCCTAGCTTGGATCCAAATCTCATTATGCATCATTTATCTATCAGACCAGGTGTAAAACTAGTTAATTAGAAGCTCTGCAAGATGCATCCGCACATTGCACTAATGGTTAAAGCAAAATTGAAGAAGCTCCTAGATGTTGGATTCATCCAAGCTATTGATTATGTTGAGTGGATTTCAAATATTATCCCCGTCTCAAAACCAGACAAGTCTATCAGGATTTGCATTGATTTTTGAGATCTTAATAAAGCTTGTCTGAAACATGACTTTCCTCTACCAAATATTGACATTATTGTTGATTTGATAGCTGGGCATGAGATGTTATCGTTAATGGATGGATTTTTTGGCTATAACCAAATCAAGATTATGTCAGAAGACCAAGAGAAGACTGCTTTTACTTGTCCACGGGTACATAATACTGGAATGTGATGCCTTTTGGCCTCAAAAATGTTGGAGCAACTTACCAAAGAGCAATGACCACAATCTTTCATGATATGATGCATACCATTATGGAAGATTATGGTGATGACATTTTAGCAAAATCCAAAGATAGAGTTGGTCATTTGAGAGTGTTGGATAGAATATTCACCCGGATGGAAAAATATCAAATTTGACTTAATCCAAAGAAATGTGCATTTGGAGTTACATCCGGTAAACTGCTAGGGTACATTGTCTCAGCCAAAGGAATTGAAGTAGACCCAGAAAAAGTTAAAGCAATAATGGAGATGGCTTAACCCACTAACATCAGTCAGTTAAGATCCTTGCAGGGACGTCTCCAATCCATCCGAAGAATTATTTCTCAACTAGCAGATTGAAGTCATCCCTTTCAACATTTGTTGCATAAAAATATCTTATTTTAATGGGATGATCAGTGTGAAGAAGCTTTTAATAAAATCAAGCAATATCTGGTGAATCCTCCAACTCTGATGTCACCAATTCTAGGCAAGCCACTCTTGCTGTACATTTTAGCTACAACAGTCTCACTAGGTGCACTTCTGGCTTAACAAGATCATGAAGGAAAAGAAAAAGCCATCTATTATATCAGTTGTACCCTAGTGGGATATGAGCTAAAATATTCTCCTATAGAAAGAGCATGTCTGGCCATTATTTTTGCATCACAGAAGTGGAAACATTACATGTCACATTCAATCCAGCTCATCGCAAAGATTGATCCTTTAAAGTATCTATTGAGAAAAACAACATTGATAGGCAGATTGGCTAAGTGGGTCATGCTACTTAGTGAATTTGATATTGAATATATAGATAGGAAGGCTATCAAAGGTCAAGTGATAGTAGATCAGCTAGCAGATGCTCTATTAATAGATGACCAACCTATACACACATAGTTTCCTGATGCACACATCTTAGCTTTATCTACACAAACCTGGCAACTATATTTTGATGGATCGTATACTCAATAGGATTCAGGAGCCAGTATTCTCTTTGTCACACCACAAGGATACACAATTCTGAAATCTTACAAGCTGCTCTTCCTTGCACCAACAATGTAGTAGAATATGAAGCCTTGCTAATTGGGTTAAAGATGGCTTTACAATGGAAAGTAACTAAAATAAATGTCTCTGGGGATTCTCAGTTGATTATAAACCAGGTTAATGATGATTATCAGACTAAAGATGATAAGTTATTACCATATAAATGTATGGTTGATGACTTCAAACAATATTTCTCAGTCATCACTTTTGAGTAGATCCCTTGGCATGATAAAAAGGCTACCGATGCAATGGCAATGATTGCTTCTTTGTTTGATATAGAAGATACCAAGGTCCATTTTGAGTTCTTGGTGGAATCCCTGACTTGTCCTACATATGATGATCCTGATACGAGTATTATATGTCATCTAATTGGACACGACTCCCCAATCTATGGAAAAATTTATTCCTATCTGAAAAATGACATCCTACCCCCTGACCTATCCTGAAATAAAAAATGAACTTTTCTCTGCCAAGCCTCCCGCTATGTCCTAATATCTGATACCCTTTATCGGCGAGGTCTTGACGATATTCTCCTACGATGTCTCAAGCATGATGAAGCTCAAAATGCCTTGCGAGATGTACATGAGGGTATTTGTGGGACACATTCAAGTGGTCCCTCTTTGGCTAAGAAACTCATGCGTATGGGTTATTATTGGCCTACCATGGAAACAAATTCCTTTCATTTTGCTAGGGCATGCAAGAAATGTCAAATACATGGAAACCTTATTCATGCTCCAGCACAAGAGTTACATCCTTTTACAACTACTTTGCCATTCAGTCGGTGGGGGCTCAACCTTGTGGGTGCTATCAACCCTCCATCTTCTAATGGTCACAAATGGATTCTCACTGCAATAGAATATTTTACTAAATGGATTGAGGCCGTTCCATTAATTACTGCCATAGGGAAACAAATATCCATGTTTATCCTAAATTATATCATTTGTAGATATGGTATACCTATGTATCTCATTACTGATCATGGGAAATAGTTTCAAAATTAGGACATAGATGAACTATGCACAAAATTCCATATCACCCATAACTATTCCAACATATACTATCCCCAAGGAAATGGCCAAGTTGAGGCATCAAATAAAACTATTGTTAAAATCCTACAAAAGACTGTCAATGATGCTGGTCGTGACTGGCATATCCAACTGAATCCAGCCTTATGGGCTTACCATACCTCCATCCATACTCCTACTGGAGCCACCCCATATTCCCTTGTCTATGGATCTGAAGCAGTACTACCCATCGAGGTCGAGTTTCCTTCACTTCGTGTCACTCTCAAAGATTTGATTCCTGATGAAGACTATAGAGTTGCATGGTTGACTGAACTAGAACTGCTGGATGAACACCGTCAGTGAGCTTATGATCATTTGAATGTCTATCAACAACATATGTCTCATCAGTATAACAACAAAGTAAAGATCAGAGACTTTCAGCTGGGTGACCTAGTTCTTCGAGAAAATCCAAAGAATCAATTGCATCGTGAGAAGAAGGGCAAGTTTGAACCCAATTGGTTAGGTCCTTTTGTAGTTAAAACAATTTATGGTTCTGGGGCTTATCAATTTTCCACACCTGAGGGAGATCCTTTGGATGAACCTCTTAACAGTATCCATCTCAAGAAGTTCTATCCTTGAAATCCCAATGCAAGGGCTATGTATATATTTTGTAAATACAAAAAAATCATAAAAATCCAAAAAAATCAAAAGAAAATTGTAATAAAAGCATGTGGTGAAAACCTAGAAACAGGCACCATGTGTATCAAGTTAGTTGCTTTATCTATTAGGATTCTTCTAGTGTGTCCATTCATTGTCTATATCCACAATAAAATAATTAGTCAGTCCCCATACCCACCATGTACATATCATAATAAAATGGCTAGTTCATACACCATCCATTATATCTACCCATAATAAAACCCCATCATAGCTTGATCATTTGTCATGGTCTTCATCCTAGTCTTGTTGTGTCTTTCTTCATCCATAATAAGTCAGTCCATCACCTAGCTAGGGGCATGTCCTCGACCTAGTTCAGGAAGTGGATCTATGATAGTCATGACTCTTAGAGGACACAATGGAGTATTTTCACCAGACAAAGCAAACACAATCAAATGTTCTTTCGCAATGATATCTTTATGATGAATCAAAATATATGATCTATCCTTTGAAACATGACTGTTCATCTACCGAATCTTGACTATACATCATCACTTGAACTAATCACTATATCTTACACTATCTTTTGGGAAAAGAAATGTATATTCATGACATGCATGTTAGAATGATTTGTTGTAGCTTATGCATTCATATCTGGATTTCATTGTTATCATGTTTCCTATGCTATTCCGTGATATCTTTGACATGATTTTGAAACTCTAATATGTCATTGATTAGGATAGCCATGATGGGGCATGGTATTTTCTTTGATTGTTGTTTGTGGGATAATTTCTGATGAAATCGAATGAACAAATAATTGGGGTGTCTGCGCATAAGTGCCTTCATCCATTTAATAGTATTAACAACATCCAAATCACATTGCTCTACATATGCTATTTATGGTGATACACCAGCACATACCTCGACTCCAAATATTTGTTCCCTGATGGAGGGGGGGAATATTCCTTGTTATGCAAATGAAACTCAGGTCATCTCAGTTCAATTATACCTAGATGCTTGTCAAGTTTGCTACATTAAACTCCATGCAAGAAGTGCTCAGGTCATCCTGGTTTAATTATACCATGATGCTTGCATTTTCTTGCAACATAATGAGCTCAATGATGAAAATCAAGTTCCAGTTATTATGAAGTTGTAAGATGTTACCTAAAGTTGTGGAGATACATTCATTTCATATTAAATTTCATTTAAATAGTTCATGACTTACATATCAGTGCTCCTTTTATAGAGATTTGTAGGTTACCTTTCTTATTAGGTTATCTGTGATCCTAGTCCATTCTTCTTGTGTCTAATACATTTTTATTTAAGTTGAGGGAATTTGGACAATAAAAAAATTGAGTTTTATCTTGCCTCTTACAAACATTAAATCATTTAGGCCATGCATTATCTTTATTTGTTATGTTCATTTGTATATTATCCATCTATATTACATGCATGATTCATGTGTTGTTTTGTTATAGTTGTCATTCACATTTCCTTATCTTTTCATTAAGGTGAATATTTTATATTTTAGTCATCTTACGATTATTTCCATTCATTACATATTATATGCATTTTACATCATTTATTATCATTCATTCATTTATTACCTTCATCATTTATTATCCATTATATGCATTTTACATTATTTATTTATTATCCATTACATGTGTTTCCAATCATCATTTATATCATTTATTTACATCACTCATTTATTATTCATTATCCACATTGTTCATTACATCATTTCATTAGTCATCACATAAGCATTTGTATAGTGTAATCTCATTTAAGACATGCATTTATATCAACATCATATGATTAACCATTAAGCATCAAATATATCAAATAGAATATAAAGCATTTTGCATTCTAAGACATACATTCTATACATATTAAAGTAAATCATCACATCTTGCATATGTTAGTACACACATGTATATAAATCATCAATGTAAATCTAGATAGAACTGCATCACTGTATATATAGAGTCCATCATATAGAGTCAATCATATAAAGTCCATCAGATACAACAAAACTGTCCAAATGCCCAATGATATAAAGAAATATAACAATATATCCAATGTCAATGTCCATCAAGTCAAAAATATAATGATACAATGATAAAATGGTACAACAATGTATACAATGATCTCTCAAATCTATGAGCCACTGCCTCCAGACTCTATTTGTCACTGTCTACGAGATGCAATGTGGCCCCGTGCTGCTGAACTACCTAATGCCGAGGATCCACCCTGATCTCTTGAACCTGTTAGTGCTCTAGGAGGGCATGATGATACACCTCCTCCACTAGTTGGTGCCTCTCTATCATGAACTACAGTCCTAATAGCCACTTAGCTCTCTCTGTAGCTCCCAATCCATTAATCCCTTGGGACCACCTATCTGTAAGCCTCTCGCTAGTAGGATATCTCCTTCCCGACATGTATCATGGCTCTAATGCTATCTCCATGGGGACCCAAATCCTCTGTGCATTGTAGCTCATCTAGTAACTTCTCCAACTCCCTGAGTCTCTCAAGGGCTACATCACGCTCATGCCTAAGTAGCCCCATCTAGCTCTCCAGCCTCTCAATTCGCCGCTCTAGACCAGGAACACAGTCTACCTGCACCTGTGTCATTGCTAGTCAGACTAGCAATGAGTCTATATCTAGATCCTCCTCCTTTATAGCATCTCTCTGTAAGTTAGGATCCTATCCCCTGATATCCATCTTTGCTACCTGCTCCTAAGCATCTACATCCACATCCTCCATAGGGGCATCCTGCTCATCCAATCCATCATCAGGGATCTTTCCACCCTATATAACTCCCCCCTATGCTAATAGTATGTTTGCATCATCCTGTACAACTACACCCTACACTGGAGTAGCTAGTATCTATACCTGAGCTACTAGAACCTATAGTGGAGCTTCTATAGCTGGCTTTGCTGGCTGTGCCAGAGGCTGTCTCCATCCATGTCTAGCTGGGGGTGGCATCAATCCCCTTTTTCTCACACCACCTCCTCTCATCCGAGGACCAACCCTATCACCTCTCCCCCCATCTCCTCCATCACCTCCTCCACCATCACCACCATCTCCTCTCCCTCACCCCCGTCTATCTCACCTTTAGTGTCTCCCATGGTGTCTATCTGCTAGATCTCTCTCTAGTGGCCTAGCTACTAGATCCTTCAAGTGAAGAATAGGGAAGTATCTCAGGAACTGCTCTAGATTTGCTGTCATCCTGGGATCCACCACACCCTGTCACATAGTCCATGCCTAGAATGGCATGTCCAAAAACTCCTATTGGGCCACATCAAAAGACACCATAGGTCCCCAATCTTGTCTCTCCTGATGAGTCCTGGCGAACTTTGTCACTCCCTGGGGCATGCCTTGGATCTTGCCAAACTGGTGCAGGACCTGGCTCACTACTGTCTCTCCAATATGAAAGGTGTCCACCCTATAAGCCATCACGACTCAAAACAAAATCCCAGTTGTTGCTCATCATCCCAGGGCTCACATCCTAGGTAAGGCCTCCATGTCACTGAATCTAATGTATCAATGGTGTACCGCCAAAACTCCAAGTGTCCTAGTTTTGCCTGAGACAAAACTAATGAATATAGATGGATATACGGCTATCCTGCACTATAGAATCTAATGGCTACAGGTCATGTCACTGCAATGTGCTCGCATGCCCAAACATGGAGTAATGTGGTGCCTACTGATAGTGATGCTCCTCTATGATACACCACCTGATGCAGATCATGATATAAGTGCACTAATAAACAAACCCCCCAAGAAAAATGGGTCCCATCCATCATCCACTGTAGAGTGCGGCCCCATCCAACTACAAATCCAAGTGATCTATGATCAGGGCAAACAAAACCCCCAATTGCTCCAGCTAGTACCACTAGTAGAGGCTCATACAAATCCACCATGTCCTCCTAGCTGATCTCCCCCTCATTGATGTTGTCATCTCCAAAGATGGCTCTGCACTCCATCACTCCACCATGTCGATCATAATGTACTAACTCCCCCGTGATAGGAAACTGAAGGATGCGATATACATCCTCTAGTGTAACAGTCATCTCCCCTATCGGAAGATGGAAGGTACTTGTCTCTGAGTGCCACCACTTTGCTAGTGCCATCATCATGCTTTGGTTCACCCTAATCTCGAGTGTGTAAATCATATGATATAACCCAGACACACCAATCAAGAGTCTGTCAGTCTCTAACAGCACTGGTCTCAGATTCTGTGTGATAGGATATCTCTCCCGTGACATCAGAATATCGGTAATGTCCTCCTATACAAATCAAATAAAATCAAGCTATCAAATTTTGATAAACTGATCTACAACATCTATCTATCCTATTATATCAACTAAAAACATGTTCTATCACGTGTTTTAACATATGATTTTATCAATCATCTAGTATCAAAACTAATTAACTAGCAACCATGCTACAATGTTGCCTATCTTGACCTAATCGATCAAATTTAACTACCGACGGATCAAATTGGCTTATCAACATCTAGTTTGACCTATTTGACTTTCTAATTTGACCAAGTTCTATCCATAAAACAAATGTGCAGGACAAAAAAATGCATGCGCCATAACTTTTCACATTTGCGCAGGAAATCATGTATGCGCAATTTTATTGCACATTTGCACAATAATTCATAACCAATGCGCCGAAAGAACCAATGCGCACATTTAATCTACATTTGTGCGGACAAAATTATCTTCTAGCATGAATGTGCCATTTCCCTAAACAAATGCGTAGAACTTTTGAGTTTTTTCACAAACATTGCTAATTGTTGCGCATTCATGCACCGCAACGGTGCATTCATCTTCTAGCTAAGAACAATTTTTTTTTCTAATCTCAACCTAAGATTAGATCTAACCTAACATGCTACAAATCTACTATAAATTGTTCAAAAGCATCGAATTGACAAAGAGGATCGAATCACCTACTGGCTCACCCGAATCAGGTGGTCGCTAGAAGCATCTGGCCCTCTTGAAGTGGTGATCTGACAATGGGAATGACATCCTAGCAGCTCTTCTCTTCTCTCTCTCGCACTCTGATCTCCAAATAACAAGTGTGCACAATGAGCTTATTGTGGACCCCTTAGCCCTATTTATAGCCTGTGGACCCTATGTGCTTGGTGTGTGGACCCTCCCTCTCATTTTTTTCCGTTTCACCCCATTTTCACCCATCTTTTCTCCTGTTTCTTTAGTGAGATTGATTATCCAACAAAAAAAATAAAAATAAAAAAATCCAAAAAAATAAATTCCAATCATCTTTTTTGTTAATCAATCTCTCGAGGGGGCATGCTTAGGTCATTTTAGACATTGTCTGGGGCAGGGGCAAAATACTTAGAATTTCTTTGAAACAATGTGGCACGCACATTATTTCAAAGAGGGGCAAAATGTATACACTTAAAAATGACTTCATTAATTGATTAAATATTTATTATTTAATTAATATTGACTTGATAAATTAATTAAATATTTATTATTTAATTACTAATTATTCTTCTATTTGTTAAATAAATTATTCAATATATTTAGTAAATCCACTATAGTCTATTCCTCTATCCTAAGTCTTCTAATTAGTCTTATTAAAGTGATTTAATTAAATATACAATCACCTAAATATGACTAAGTCCCCTAGTCCACCTCACCTACCTAGTCACCTGACACATCACTTTCGCTAAAATAAATAATAATTATTAATTATTTATTAGTAATTATCCTCACCCACACATGTCCTATTCTTAAGGGCTATGTGGCCTCATAGGACTTGGTCTCATGACCACATGTCCTCTCTTAAACTAAGTCAAGAGACAATCCCTATTCCTAAGGGGCTTCTCAAGCCACCTCTAAGGGTCAAAGGTGACACATAGGACACTTGTGCAAAGAGTCCTCATGAGGAAAAGGTCTCTCCCTCTTTCTCTCTTTAGTCTTTGTGAGACACTTGACATGTGTCTTTCCCTTCCACCTTGTTCTCCTCCATGTCAATGTGAGAGGAACATCATCCGTATTCTCCCTCTCACATTCCAACTACATCCCCCTTTCTCTCACCTCCTTCAACCAAGTCAATCCTAGCCCTAGGATCTTCCACCTTTCATTCTCAACCATAGGATTGTGCCACCTAGGCCTAGATCCTCCAAAAATCTATAAAAGGAGCCCCATTTCCCCTTTGTGAGCTAATAGGTATTTTTGTAATAGGCATTCAAGCAATCAAGCATCCAAGCATTGAAGCATTCTAAAAGCATTCAAGCATCCATATTATCATCAAATCCATCTTACATTCCATCCATTAGTTTCATAATCAAGCTTTAAGCTTCCTTGCATTCATCATCAAATCTCCACACTTTGGTAGCATCTTGGGAAAATGTTTCATTTGGAAATATGAGAGCTCAACATCTTCAAGAAATCAATGCTAGGAGAGCAATGGAGACAAGCTACATGGTAGGTGAAGGTAAAATGTTAGTTTAGCTTCATTTTGATTGTATTCTTCATTGTAGTTTGCTAATTAGATAGATTTATTAATCTTAGAATAGTTAATTGATCATTTAGAATAGTATTCACCTAATTTTGCATACACTTTTGATCCTGTTCATTCATCAACAATTAACTTAGCGGCACCTTTTTGACATAGTTCACATCACTTTACTGAGGCTTCAATTACTGCACAGTCCTTCGTTGACAAGATGGGAGAACCATTCAACTTTCAACTAGGAAAATATAGCCACACTTTTGATTAGTCTCAAAACAACCAACATTTTGGTCAATCTTCCAATGACCAATGTCATGCCCAACCTCGAAATGAGCAATGCCATGATCAAACCCAAGATGATCAACATCAAGCTCAAAACAAAGTTCAAGGTGGTCAACCAGCGTATCTTTATCATCCTGCTCCTTATGAGGAGACTCAAGATCAAGTCCCAAGTATTTATGAGATCCTTGGCAATGATGGTGATGACACCATAACTCAAAATGACATAGATGTTGTGAAAGCAAACAATGGTCTTATTAAGATGATGGAGATCCTCCTTCTAGAGGAGAAGGAAAAAGAATTCCTTGAGTTAGCTAAACAAGGGGCCAAGTTACCTCGAGACTATCAAGTTGAAACACTCATGGCCAAGGAAGAAGAAACTAAGACCACAAAGTTGCAAAAGATGGTCCGAGACATGCAAGATCAAATTAGTCAACTTGCAAAGAATAAGGACAAACCCACCCAACAATTCACAATGGAAAGTATTTTCATTTCCCCTTTGATAGAAGTCTTCATATGCCACCTTTTCCCAGAGGTGTAGAGCTCCCTAAATATGACAAATACTTGGGTGCAACCAATCCCCAAGATCACTTGAGGGAGTTTGGCACATTATCTATTGAATTCATGCACGATCAAATCTATCTTATGCACATTTCCTCGTAGCTTGGGTAGACCAGCTATGGAATGGTTTTCTCAATTGCCTACTGGCATTAAGAATTTGGACAAAATGGCTAATCTATTTCTCCAACATTACTCACATAATATTTAGCATCCGGTCAACATCTAGGATCTTTGCAATTTAAAATAGTGACAAGGAGAATCTTTCCTAACATTTCTCCAAAGGTGGAGACAATTATGTACAAGGTGTCCTCACAAGCTACCAGAGTCTGAGAGACTTGACATTTTCTTGGACAATCTTGTCCCAGACTTTGGATACCAGGTGCAATTACAAGGTCCTCTAACCTTTGATAGCATGATTAAACAAGCAGTGTGAATAGAGGCCTTTATGATCAAGAAAGGTGAATTGACTTTGAGTAAAGACAACAAACATGGATCTTCAAACTCAAATAAGGATAAAGGGAAGTTTGTTAACAAGAATATAGACATTGTGAATTATGGAGTGGTCAAAAATGTGACCCTGAAACCTACTAAGTCTATTTTTAATCTCTCTTCCACCATACAAGCAGTTAAAGCGGCTAAAAAGCCTGTGGTGAAAAATCAGCAACCTTCGAGGTTTTCTAGAAAAAAACCTTGGGCATCACGACCCAAGCACAAATTCACTTTCTTTGGAGAACCACTTGATGTGGTCTATAAAACTCTTGTGCAGAATCAGATTCTTACTCCTTTGGAAAAGCGTCTCTATGACCCACAACCATGACCTCATTGGTGGAATGACAATGCCTATTGTGACTATCACCAGAATAAGGGTCATACGACTTCTACTTGTCTTCAACTGAAACATAAGGTCCAAGATTTGATTGATAGTAGTGACACTATTGTGAATGGTCATAACAAGAATTCAAACCATCAAGCATTTAAGGATCCCTTCCCTCCTCATGAGAAGGGTGAGTCTTCAAACACTAAGAATATCAATGCTAAAGTCAATTACACATACACTAATGATGAAAATGTTATTGGTATGATTGAACTTGTTGGAGTAGAGTACTATGACATGATTACTATTAAGGGGAGTGACGATGCTCCCAAACCTAAGACTCCTTTCATCTTGCATAGTTCTGCGTCTCGTTCATCTGAATCTGAACAACCTCAAGACTGTGCTAATGTTGTTACTCAATCATGAGGGAGAGTTGTTTTGAAAGGTCCTGATACTTCTACATCTACTCCAAAAATAACTGCGGATAAGACTGCTATTGGCCCTGCCAACAAGAACATGAAATTTATCCCTACAGGTAGCTCGACTAGTTATAGCATCTTAGATCAACTCCAGTGAACCAATGCTCAGATTACCATTTTTGAGTTGTTGAAGATCTCACCTACTCATAGGAAAATTTTGGATAAAGCCCTCGCCGAGGCAAATGTTCCCAAGGATCTCAATCTCAACCAGTTCCAATCTATGGTGGGTCATTTGACCTTGCCTCACTATCTATCATTTTCTGAAGAAGATGATCACTCTTTGAGATATCTGCATAACGCTCCCTTGCATATAGAGGTCATGATAGGTCCTAAGCATGTCCGCCAAGTGCTCATAGACAATGGTGCTAGTCTTAATATTTGTTCTGCTAAGCTGCTTACTCAGCTAGGTTACGATGAGAATTGTATAGACTCCCACAAAAAGATTACCATCAAAGCTTATGATGAGGAATAATGTAAGTCCCAAGGCTTAGTTTTTCTACCTATCCACGTAGGACCTGTTGAGAGAGATGTTACTTTTTAGGTTCTTGACATTCCTCTTGCCTACAAAATTCTGTTGGGTAGGCCATAGATTCATGAGATGCAGGCTGTTCCATCTACGTACCATCAATGCATTAAGTTTCCATTTCATGGGGTGGAAGTCACTATGCCTGCTAATACCAATTAATCTTGCAATACCCTTGCACAATCTGTAGATAGCTTTGTTCCAGCTAATAGAGAGTTTACCGAGTTTTATGATGCTAAGCTTAAAGAAATGGAACAAACCTTGAAACTTAAGGATATAGGCATGGGAGAATACCGAATTGAACCTATTCTATCACTAGCTACTCTACCTCCGTCTCCATGCTCTTATGGGAGACCTTCTGAGAATAACATAACTTCTGATGACCCTCCTCAAAAAATCTACAATGGCACCTTTGTACAGGCCTCTACAACTTTAGAAGATGAGGATGAAGACAGGGCTATCATAGCCTAGATTTATAAGGAAAATGAAACATCTGAAACAACTACTCCACCTTCAGACTTAGAACAAGAGCCATTTAGTGAGGCCTTCAAGATCATGAAGCACTTCAGCTATAAGGGGAGTGGTCCTATAGGAAAGAATGACAATGGTCTACTGAAACCCATTGAAGCTATAGGTCACAGCACAAAGGATACTATTGGCTTAGGCTTCAAGAAGATTCCCTTTCATTTAGGGATAAACAAGTTTGTGCCAGAACCTGAACCTAAACCTAAGTCAGAATTTGGAGATACTACTCTAGAGGTAAATCTAGAGGCCAACTCTGGTGAAGACACATTTCCATATCCTATTCCTCCAGAACTTGCTGCACTCTTTGCAGAACCTGATGAACTTGTTATACCTATCCACATGATAGAAACTGATAGTGATTCTGATGAGACTACTTCGGTGCATCAATTTACATATGAACAATGGAAAGCAATACTACATGATGATCCCAATTTTCAAGGTCAATGATATAGGCCGCCACATTTTCAAAAGCATCTTGAACAAGAACAACTTCAATAAGTTGTTAACACCACAAGAGATAATAATGAGTCTGATGATGCTGCTAGTATTCCCACATCAAGTACTAACTCACATGAATATGAGTTCAAATCTTTTTTTGATGCTACTTATGATAAGGATATAGACATGGTGCATACCTATGAAAGACTTCTCAAAGTAGGTGAAGGGTCTAGTGTTAGGTCACACAAATTAGATGCCATCGGTGTTAACTTGCCCTCTACTTCTTACATGGGTTCTCATAGGGATTCGAATGCTCCTTTGGATGAAATCACTCTAGGTCTTGAATTTCTCATCCACACTTTTGATGGTTATACCGTGAATGCAATTGAACCAGCCACTACTACTCTTTCACTCTGCTATCTCGATCTGATAAAATGGAACTCCCCTTCCTCATCCAATGAAGTCCTAACATTCTAGAATGATTATGATCTAGCCTATTACCTCCATGCTATTGAACCTATGATGTCCTTGACCAGAAAAAGTAGTGTCAGCATGACAGAGGTGGATATCAAGTATCTTAGTCAAAAAATTAAAAGAAGAAAAAATAGATGCTCTGATGGTGAAAACCACATTGTGGCAGTATCAGAGCCAAAAATAGTAAAAATAAAAGATGTATCTAAGGGTGAAAACCTCTCTGAGGTGCCCAAGGATGAGATAATTGATATGCTTCTGAGCCACTTTCAAGAGAGGTCATCAGTATTGATTAAGCTGACACAACCAGTAAATTTGGGTACAGAGGCTGCTCCACAGATTATTCATCTAGCACAATCATTGTCTGCAAAAGAAAAGGAAGAGTTGACTAACTTCTTTCAGAGAAAGAAAATAAAATTACATGGACTTACTCTGACATGCCTAGATTAGACCCCAATCTAATCATGCACCATTTGTCCATTGCACCAAGTATTAAACCTGTTAAACATAAGCTGTGAAAGATGCATCCACACATGGCACTTTTGGTCAAAGTAGAGCTAGAAAAGCTTCTTAAGGCTAGTTTCATAAGAACTATTGATTATGCAGAATGGATTTCAAATATTTTCCCAGTCACCAGACATGATAAATCCATACATGTGTGTACAGACTTCAGGGATCTAAATAAGGTATGTCCAAAAGATGACTTCCCGCTGCCTAATATTGACATGATAATAGACATGACAACAAGCTATGAGATGTATTCCATGTTGGATGGATTTTCTAGCTATAATCAAATAAAAGTTGTGCTAGAAGATGAAGAAAAGACCACTTTCACATGTGCCTGGGGCACCTTTTTCTGGAATGTCATGCCTTTTGGGCTAAAGAATGCTGGAGCAACATATCAGAGAGCTGTCACTACCATTTTCCATGATATGATGCATAAAACAATGGAAGATTATGTGGATGATACTTTAGCCAAAAGCATGTAGTGAAGAAATCACCTTACAAATTTGGGTCCCATCCTTGACCGCATGGAACAATTTAGTCTTAGACTTAATCCCAAAAAGTGTGCTTTCGACATCACTTTTAGGAAACTCTTGGGTTACATCATTTCAGCTAAAGGCATAAAAGTTGATCTAGAAAAAGTTCAAGCTATTATGGACATGCCTCCACCTAAAAACATCAATCAAATGAGAGGACTGCAAGGAAGGTTACAATCTATTCAGGGTTTCATTTCACAGTTGGCTGACAAGTCGCAACCATTCACTAAAACTTTGCATAAGGGTGTGACTTATGAATGGAATGAAGAATGTCACAGGGGACTCACTCAGATTAAATAGTATCTTGCTAATCCACCTATATTGATGCCTCCTATTCATGGGAAGCCTCTTATACTATACATCTCTACCACGAACACATCTTTGGGTGCTCTCCTAGCTGAAGAAGATTAGAACAACAAAGAGAGAGCCATATATTATATCGACAGAACATTGGTTTCTTATGAAATGAACTATTATGTCATTGAGAAAGCTTATCTAGTAGTAGTGTTTTCTTCTCAGAAGTTGTGGCATTATATGCTCACTCACACTACAAGGCTTATTGCAAAAATTGATCCACTAAAGTATTTATTGAGCAAGGCTTCCCTCATAGGTAGGTTAGCAAAATGGGTGATGATACTTAGTGAACTTGACATTGAGTATGTGGAAAGAAAAGCTATTAAAGGACAAGAAATTTCTGATCAGTTGGTGGAAGCTCCTTTGAAAGATCACCAGCCTTTGAGTATTGAATTCCCAGATGAATCCATCATGCTTCTCACACATCAAGCTTGGAGCATGTTCTTTTATGGATCATTCACTCAGCAAGGATCCGGTGTAGGCATTCTATTTATAACACCTCAAAGGTACTCATTACCAAAACTTTACAAAATGTTGTTTCCCTACACAAACAACATCACTGAATATGAAGCTCTCATTAATGGTATGAAGATAGCCATTGAATGGCATGTAGATGAGATCAAGGTCTTTGGAGACTCTCAGTTAATCATCAACCAAGTTAATGATGTCTATCAAACAAAAGAATGGTGGATGACCTCAAACAATATTTTGCACACATTTCTTTCCACCAAATTCCAAGGGTAGACAATAAAGCAGCTGATGCTATGGCCACTCTTGCTTCAATGTTACAAATGCTAGAAAATGACTTCAAACATGAATTCTTGGTGGAGGCATTACACTACCCTGCCTATGACATTCCTGAATCTAGGATGATCTGTTCAGTCATTGGACATGATTCATCCCACTACCACCATATCTATTCCTACCTTTGTGACCATATCATTCTAGACACCTATACTCGAAATGAAAAATGTCACCTAATTCACAATGCTTCATGGTATGTCATCATAGCAAATGACTTGTATAGACGGGGTCTAGATGGTACCCTCCTTAGGTTTCTAGAACCCGATGAGTCCAAACGTGCGCTAGCTGAGGTACATGAAGGTATTTGTGGGTCTCATTCGAGAGGTTTGACGTTAGCCCAAAAAATTACTAGAGCTGGTTATTACTGGCTAGATATGGAGAAATAAGCTATTGAATATGCCAAGACTTGTAAACAATTCCAATTTTACGGGAGTTTGATCCATGCTCCTGCTAAAGAACTTATTCCTTTCATTAGTTTCTGGCCATTTCAACAATGGGCCTTTGACTTGGTGGGTCAGATACATCCTTCTTCTTCAAGAGGACATAAGTTTATCATCACAACTACTGACTATTTTACTAAGTGAGTTGAGGCAATGCCTCTAGCTATAGTTGATGGCAAGTCTGTGGTGATTTTTATACTGAACTATATCATTTGTAGATATGGTGTACCCTCATCCATTATCACTAACAATGGGGGAAAATTCAAGAAAAAGGACTTGAGAGCATTATGCACCAAATTCAGGATTATTTAGCATTGGTCATCTATCTATTATCCTTAGGGTAATGGACAAGTAGAGGCTTGTAATAAGATAATTCTTAAAATCTTGCACCGAATAGTTCATAAATCTGGTAGAGATTGGCATCTCCAAATTAATTTGGCTTTGTGGGCCTACAGAACAAGTATCCAAACACCAACAGGGGCTACACCTTTTGCCTTGGTTTATGGAGTAGATGCAATATTAACTATTAAGGTTGAGATTCCTACATTGCGAATCTCTCTGAGGGGCCTCACCATTGATGAAGAGAACAAAATATCCCAGCTTCAAGAGCTTGAGTTACTAGATGAACATCAGAAGGTGGCGTTCCATCATCTTCAAGCATACCAAAAGAGGATGTCCAAAGCCTACAATAAGAATGTTAGAAAAAGAGAATTCCAAGTGGGTGATCTCATCCTGAGAGAGAACCCCAAGAATCAGTAGCAACGAGTCCAGAAAGGGAAATTTGAACCAAAGTAGCTTGGTCCGTATGTTATTACTACAACATTTGGGTTTGGCACTTACCGACTCTCCACCACTGAAGGAGAATAGCTAAAAGAGCCTATCAATGCTCTTCACTTGAAGAAATTCTACAGCTGAGGCATTCTCTATGTGCTCATGTACATACTTATTGGTTCTGAAAAAATCCAAAAAAATGGTATATTGGCAAAAATCCTAAAAATTGCAAAATGTCCTGAAAAAAATGATCATCTTAGTGAAAACCTGGTAAACAGGCACTTTGATGTATCTATTATCTTGGTGAAAACCTGGTAAACAAGCACCTTGATAATAATAAAAAAAATACAAAATTTGAAAAAATACAAAAAAAAAAGTAAAAAGATAAAAAATACATAAAAAGTGAAATATTCAAAAATAAAAAAAGAGAAAAGTACAAAAAAAATTGAAAAAGAAGAAAAATGTGCCATTGATGAAAATTTGGTAAACAGGTGTCATGGTAGCAAAAATAGAATCTCTGCCAAGATGGTGAAAACCTAGTAAACAGGCACCTCTTGTTTCCTAAAGCTATATATCATCTCAACACCATTTGGTTCTCGCTTTTGTTAGGATTAACAAGGCAGAAATAACAATTATGTGCAAATATAACTAATATCAGAAAATAATAAACCACACAGAATAGAACACAAGACACACAGATTTAACGTGGTTCACCCAATCCCTGGGCTACATCCACCAACAGCGAGTCCAATATTATTATTATCCAGTGATTACAACCTGATTACAATCCGTAATCCCTTACAGCCCAATTCTGCCGCAAGTACTAAAATCATACATCATGAAAAATCCCTAACCCTAAGCCATATTATACAATATTTTCCCGCTTTAGGGTTAGAATGAGTTATAAGTAGTCGGCCCAAATAACCAAAAAAGTAGTTGGCCTCAAAAAAAAATTTCCTCAGGGGCTGCGCCCCCGAACCCCTGCTCTTGGGGGCTGCTGCCCCCAAACCCCCGCTCGGGGCCCAGCTCGGCCCCGAACCCCGGTGAGGTCGGGAGGAAAAATGTACAGTACTCTCCTTGATAGTACTTTCCTGATTAGTCACCACAAGCTAACAATCTCCCACTTGGTGACTGATCAGTATCCACACTATACTAAAAAACCTCCCACTTTGAGACTGATCCTGTAGCAATACCGCTACCCACATGAGGCTCCCACTGGATTGAACCACCTTGGACTTAGTTGTTCCTTTATTTTGTTCAGTCTAGAAGACCAACTGAAGCTAAACATGAGTTCAAATTCTCCCTTGTTACTACCTTTGTAAACATATCTGCTGGATTATCATCAGTATGAATCTTTTCCAGCCTTAACTGTCTATCATCCAAAACTGATCGAATGAAATGGTACCGCAACTGTATGTGTTTTGTCTTTGAGTGCAAAGTAGAATTCTTTGCAAGATGAATGGCACTTTGGCTATCTGTATGTAGAAAATTATCCTTTTGTGGATGTCCCAATTCTTCCATGAAGAATTGAAGCCATATCATCTCCTTGGCTGCCTCTGTAGCAGCAACATACTCTGCCTCTGTAGTGGATAAAGCAACCACCTTTTGTAGTCGAGAAATCCAACTCACTGCTGTCCCACCAACAGTAAATATATAACCTGTAGTACTCCGCCTGCTATCTATATCTCCTGCCAAATCTGAGTCAACATAGCCTTGTACAGTAGTAGTAGAACCCCCAAAGTGTAAACACTTACTGGATGTGCCTCTCAAATATCTGAGAATCCATTTGACTGCATTCCAATGCTCAATACCAGGGTTACTCATATAACGGCTAACGACTCCCACTGCGTGTGCAATATCTGGCCTAGTACATACCATAACATACATTAAGCTCCCTACAGTTGAAGCATAAGGTACCTTAGACATTTTAGTCTCTTCTTCTGGTGTCTTGGGACACATATCCTTAGTCAATTTCAAATGACCAGGCAAAGGTGTGCTGACAGCTTTGGCATTTTCCATAGAGAAACGTTGCAACACCTTCTCAATATAATCAGCCCGAGATAGAGACAATTTCCTATTTTTCCTATCTCTACAAATTTTCATACCAAGGATTTGTTTTTCTGCCCCCAAATCCTTCATAGCAAAAGATTTTGCTAACTGTTGTTTCAACCCCTTAATGTGATCCATGTTAGACCTAGCTACAAGCATATCATCAACATATAAACATAAAATAATGTAGCTGTCATCATCCAACCTCTTAAAATAAACACAATGGTCAGAATGACACCGACTATATCCATGCCCATTCATAAAAGTGTCAAATTTAATATACAATTGCCGAGGTGCTTGCTTCAAGCCATATAAACTTTTCTGCAATCTGCACACCAAATTCTCCTTACCCTTGACCTCAAATCCTTGTGGCTGAACCATATATATTTCTTCATCCAAATCACCATGAAAAAAGGCTGTTTTAACATCAAGCTGCTCTAAATGCAAATCTTCAGTAGCCACAATACTTAAAACAGTACGAATAGAAGTCATTTTAACAACTGGAGAAAATATCTCATCAAAATCAATACCATGTTTCTGTGCAAATCCTTTTACGACTAATCTGGCTTTAAATCTTTTTGTACCTCCATCCTCTTCTTTTATCTTGTAAACCCATTTATTCCGTAAAGCCCTTTTACCTGCAGGTAACTTACATAAATCCCATGTCTGATTTTTCAGCAAAGAGTCCATTTCATCTGTCATTGCAGACTCCCACTGAAGCTTTGTATCCACCTGCACAGCTTCATTATAACATTCAGGTTCACCAGCATCTGTTAACAAAATAGAATACAAAGATGGAGAAAATCTTTCTGGAGGTCTACTTAGCCTTGTTGACCGTCTAACACTCACTGGGGTGTGTGGTATTTGTTGTTGCTGTTGTTGCGGAGCATAAGGAACTACTGGAACATGAACTTGTGGAGTATCATCCAGTACTACATAGTCATTTTCTTTCTTCTCATGCTGCAGCAATAGATCTTTGTACAATACTTTCTCATTGAATATGACATCCCTGCTTCTTACAATTTTATGATTTTCAAAATCCCAAAGCCTATAACCAAATTCATCAATGCCATACCCAACAAATACACATTTCTTTGACTTAGCTTCCAGCTTGGTTCTTTTTTCAGAATCTATAAGTGCAAAAGCTTCACAACCAAAGGTTTTGAGAAAAGAATAACTCACCTTCTTACCACTCCATACTTCCTCTGGAATACCAAAGTCCAAAGGAGTAGAGGGGCCTCTATTGATTAAATAAACAGCAGTGTTCACTACCTCTACCCACATATTTTTGGGCAGCCTAGCATGCAACCTCATACTCCTTGCACGCTCCATTATTGTCTTGTTCATGCGTTCAGCCACTCCATTTTCTTGTGGAGTCCTTGGCACAGTTTTCTGCCTACGAATACCATTAGAGGAACAATATTCTTCAAATTCTGTGCTGCAATACTCACCACCATTATCAGATCTGAGACATTTTAACTTTTTACCAGTCTCATTCTCAACCAAGCATTTCCATTTCTTAAAAGTTTGAAATACATCAGATTTCTATCTAAGGAAATAAATCCATACTTTTCTTGTTGCATCATCTATAAATGTAACATAATACAGAGAGCCACCAAGGGAAGATACCTGAGCTGGTCCCCATACATCTGTATGCACAAGCTCTAATCTCTCATTTTTCTTTTCCTTCCCACTCTTCACAAAACTAACTCTCTTTTGTTTTCCATAAACACAACTTTTACAGAAATCCATATTGACACATTTCAGACCAGGTAAAACTTTCTTTGAATGAAGTAATTTCATACCTTTTTCACTCATGTGCCCGAGTCTGTTGTGCCACAGTGCTGTGTCAGAATCTACAGCAACAGTTTGATGTTCTTCCTGCTCAACTGCAGCCACTGTTCCTGAACATTCATTATCTTCTGAAACAATTAAAGTAGAAGGAACAGTATGACCTGTACAAAGATATAAGGTGCCTACTTTCACACCTTTTGCTACTACTAAGGAACCTTTTGAAACCTTCCAATTTTTATCATTAAAAGTAACTATGCAACCTTCATCACCCAGTTGCCCTGCTGAAATTAAATTCCTACTCAGCCTTGGAACATGTCTTACCTCTTGTAGTAGCCAATGATTCCCATTCTGCAACTTAATCTTAATTTTTCCCTTTTCAACAATCTGACAGGGTTCATTATCTCCCAAATAAACTAGCCCAAAATCCCCTTGGACATAATCAACAAAATAACTTCTATGGGGTGTAGCATGAAATGAAGCCCCAGAATCTAAAACCCATGAATCATCAATACTTTCTAAGGACAAGAGCAAAGCATCCTCCTTGGATTTGATACTTACCACATTTGCCTCCTTGTTTCCATCATTTTTGTCTCCTTGATCTTTCTTTCGAGACCAACAATCTTTCTTCTTATGACCTGGTTTTCCACAGTACCAGCAATCATTTGGCCCTTTAGATTCAGACCTCTTTCCCTTTGATTTTCCTCTTGATTTCTCATGATTTTCAGAGTTGTTTCCTCTATCTCTTGTTCTGCCTCTGCTTTCTGTGTTCAATACACTACCCGATGTGGATGCCCCTGAGCTTTTCCTACGAATTTCCTCACTCAATATAACACCAATAACATCATCATACTTTAGGGTATTAGAACCAGAAACAGAATTACTAACAGCCATTACCAAGCCATTCCAACTTTCTGGCAAAGAACACAAAATCAAGAGAGCCCTAACCTCTTCATCAAAAGTAATTTTAACTGAGGTTAATTGACTTGTAACTGTATTAAACTCATTCAAATGATCAGTAACTGATCCACCTTCTACCATTTTCATATTAAATAAACGCTTCATAAGAAATACCTTGTTTGAAGCTGAAGGCTTTTCATACAACTTCGCTAGGGTTTCCATCAGATCTTTAGCTGTCTTTGCTTCAGTAATATTGAATGCCACCGATTGTGCCAGGCATAGATGAATACTCCCCAGTGCCTTCCTATCCAAAATATCCCAATCTTCCTGAGACATTGATTGCTCTTTCTTGGCTACTCCCTCTAATGGCCGCCATAGATCCTTCTGATAGAGATAATCCTCCATTTGCATCTTCCATAACTGGAAGTTCTGCCCATTAAACTTATCAACCTTCAGCCTACCCTCGTCTGCCATTTCTCCCACTTAACCGAGAGACTCTCCCACTAACTCGTGAGACCTGCTTCAGAGAATAGATGAAAGAACGAATGAAATAACCTCGCTCTGATACCACTTGTTAGGATTAACAAGGCAGAAATAACAATTATGTGCAAATATAACTAATATCAGAAAATAATAAACCACACAGAATAGAACACAAGACACACAGATTTAATGTGGTTCACCCAATCCCTGGGCTACGTCCACCAACAGCGAGTCCAATATTATTATTATCCAGTGATTACAACCTGATTACAATCCGTAATCCCTTACAGCCCAATTCTGCCACAAGTACTAAAATCATACATCATGAAAAATCCCTAACCCTAAGCCATATTATACAATATTTTCCCACTTTAGGGTTAGAATGAGTTATAAGTAGTCGGCCCAAATAACTGAAAAAGTAGTTGGCCTCAAAAAAAAATTTCCTCGGGGGCTGCGCCCCCGAACCCTTGCTATTGGGGGTTGCCGCCCCCAAACCCCCGCTCAGGGCCCGGCCCGGCCCCGAACCCTGGCAAGGTCGGGAGGAAAAATGTACAGTACTTTCCTAGATAGTACTTTCCTGATTAGTCACCACAAGCTAACAGCTTTCCTGCTTTAGTTTGTTTCTTGCTATTAGTTCATTTCTTGCTTTAGCTTGCTAGCTCATGCACTTGCCTTTAGTAATCTTTGATATTTTCCTTGACTCTTCATGGATTGGAATTGGTCACACTTGGGGGCACCTTCCTGGTCTAGGGGGCATTGTCCTATTTCTTTCAGAAGTTTTGTTCATGCATCATTCACCAGTGATTCTCGCTACGTCTTCTTGCTGATGCCTAGCTACTTTTGTGATTTCTCTCCTTGAGTATCTCTCATGTATTGGTCGATAGTGGCTCCCACTGTGCCTACCTACTAATACTTAGCTCTTGTTCAAACCCCTCTCTTTCAGGATCTCTTCCTTACATCAGTCACCAATGGTTCTCATTGCATTCACCTACTGATATTTTGTTTGTGCTTAATTCTCTCTTTCGAGAATCTTCCTTGTATCGGTCACCAGTGGTTCTCACTACGTCTGCCTACTGATACTTGGTTCGTACTCTGATATCTTCTTAAGACTTCATCTCTCATGACAGTCACCAGTGGTTCTCACTGCATCTGCCTGCTGTCATTATCCTGTTGAGACTTCGAATGTTGTACACTTTTGATTCGACTTCAATACGCTTGAACACAAATGTAAATTGAAACTAAAATTGAATTTGTGTTCCTTTGAAGCATGCTGAGCTTTTCCTTTGGGTGCTTGTTTGTTTTCTTTATCATTTCCCCTCGAGCGAATCTAAGACATCTTTCTTGACTAAGAAACGCACAGACTGTGGGCATGATCTTTTCTTTGCTTTCTATTTGCTGGTTTAGTTCCAATGATCCAATGAATTCACATAAGAGGGGTGTCCATCTGTAAGAGCCTTCATCTTGTATTGGATGGCCATGTGTACCTCAACTCCTTTTATATGGAAACTTTGGTGAGGTTGGTTCTTCTCCTTGTCTGTTTTGAGTGACTTCTTTCTGCTACAAGTAAAATTGCAAATGCTCGTCCTACTAAGTGAACGCAAGGGTCACTGTGAGTAATCTTTGGCAAAAGAAGAAACTCTTGTGTGTCTAGTGTGTTTTTTTGCAAGGAACATTCAGGTCATTCTAGCAATTATGCTTTGATGCTTATGTTAACTTGCTAAATCAAAAGGAATAGGTGTTCAGGTCATTCTGGCTTCTTGTGCCTTAATGCTTACACGTCATTCCGAAAAATCTAAGACTTATGTCATATTCATATTCTCATGATTGTGATGTCAGTGAGTATTGTATGGCATCTTGTCAATTCTTGTTCCTAAAAGAACTCGATGATGATAAATATGATGAGTCCAACAACCAAGTCCTAGGGTTTGCATTTAGCTTAGGCTTGCATTTTCATTCTAGGCTTGCATTGAGACTATGTTTGGTGCTCTCTTGATTTTCTTTCTCTGGATCTCTTCATCGAAGGTTCTCATCTTTTGTCCCGGGTTCATCATGACTACACAAGTTTTCAGGATCGTAATCAAAATCTGACATCTCTAGATAACTCAGAATCGCATTTTAAAATCAGGGACCCTTTGGGATCGGATGCTTGTGCAGTTAGTCTTTTGGCATCATTTTCCTACCAGAATTTCATCTCTTCATCATTTTCTTGATATTTTTAATGATTTCATCAAAGTCAACTCTAGCCAAATCTGGTCAACCATGGTCAAACTTGGTCAACTGGACCTCCTGATCACTCCAAATTGCTTCTGCAGCTTCTCAAATCTAGTCTAATTATTTCTACTCTACAACCTCTTGTTGTCAATCATCCTTTTGATATGTCATCTTTCAATTTCGCTCCCGAGGGGGCAGGATGATTACATCATTTGAATCTTGTTGAACCGGTCTCATATTAATATGATCTAAGTCAAAGTCCTCACTGCTTGGGGCATCTCTTCACTAGGGGCATCTTCGTGCCTCACATCTAGTCATCTGATTATCTATCTTTTAGGTATTTGAGCAATCTAACTCAGATCCTCAGGAATCAAGCTTCATTTTGGAGATGATTCTCAAAATCTTTTAGGTATTGGGGCAATCTAACCCTAATTCCTGGGAGTCAAGCTTCGTTCTGGATATGGCTCTTGAAATCTCTTTTTGACTATTATTTGGGCAATCTAACTTGGGTCTCGGAGGGCTAAAGCTTTGTATTGTTGCAATCTAACCCCGATTCTGAAAATTAGTCCTAAATCTATAGCTGTCATCATTTGACCAATCGGCATTGGGGCAATCTAACCCCGATTCCAATCTCCTCTCCAGTTGTCATTAGACCGTTGTCTTCATGATCTAACTTAGACTTTGGAGAATCATGCCTCATTTTGGAGGTGGTTTTGCAATTTGATCTATTTCGGTGTCTTGGCATCCTAACCTTGACTTCCAAGGGCTAAGGTCTGTTCTGGGGATAATCCTGAAACCTCATCTATCACATTAGACTATTCTTTGAATCAATGCACTACTCTCACATCAATTCAAAGAGGGGCAAATGTAATACCCCAAAATTGGCACATAATAATTTCAATCAATTTTAGTGCATTTTCTTCAATTTCACATCTTCAAAGTCCTATTTACTAGGCAATTTTCTCTCTCCTACATGACTTTATTTTGACTTGATGTCAATTGCAAAAACCCTAATTTGCATTAATCTCACAACATATTTAATTGCTAAGTATTAGACTTTATTAGCTAAATAATCCCTATGATAAATTAATTTAATTTTAAAGTCCTAAGTGCTTTAAATTAAATCAAAATCCACCCCCTTTAGCTAATACACATATTAAAAGGGAATTAATCTTATTTAGTTTTTTGAATGGACACCTCTTTATTTGAATTTAATAATTCAAATTACTCGAATGGTCACCCATATGTGGCAATATTTCATTCTCTTAATTAAATAAATCTTTCAATATGTGTCTCAATTGGGAATGAAGAGGCAATATTTCATTTTCAAGAACCTCTTCATTCTCTCCCTGGGCTTGTCTATTTAATGAACCTTCTCCTTCATTCAAAAAAAGGAGCAATTTGAGAGCACATAAACTATAGCAAAATTCCATCTCATTTATTTTCATATCTTTTAAGCTTATTGCATAATTAGTTTACTTCTCATTTTAGTGTAATTGCATTTTCATAGTAGATTAATTTGTTCATTGCTCTTAGTTTAATTGGCATCTCTATTTCAGTTATTTAGATTAAAATCTGCATTTCATATTTACTTCAAGCTCTTAGATTAAAATCTGCACTCCATTCTAGATTATAAACTACATCTTCATTCTTAGATTAATCTCATTTTGCTTATCATTCTAGTTTTCAAATCCTCCATATTAACTCGGTTTGATGGTTGTTGGCTCTCCAATTTGAGAGTAATTAAACACCCTGATTAATTAGGAGGCAACAGGTTGCTTCACCATGAATTTTGAATTGAGTAATCCATACTCATTCTCATAATTCGATTGTGTGAGTAATGACTATGTTGTGTGTGTAGTTGGATTAGAGGTCCACATTCAGCTATATACAGAGTCAATAATAAAATAAGATCAATAGATCAAGGTCTAATGGTAGGGAATATTTAAACAAATATATAGTAATATTTTTTTTTCTAAGATCAATGATAAAGATATAAAAATGAAGTATTGCAATGAACAACAATGAATCATCCCCTTAAGACATGTCCTAAGTAAACAACAATGAAATTTTTATAATGCAATATCATTCATACTTTCAATGATATAAGATTTTAAATAATCCCCTTAAAACATGTCCTAAGTAAACATGTATGAAATTTTTATAACACATTGTCATGCATGAATTCAATGATATATGATTTTAAATCATTTCCTGAAGACACATGTCCTAACTAAACAAAAATGAAATTTTTAGAATATGTAATATCATGCATATATGATTGATATAAGATTTTAAATCACCCCCTTAAGACATGCCCTAAATAAACAACAATTAAATTTTCACAATACAATATCATGCGTAAATGAATCTTATTTAAGATTTTAAATCACCCCCTTAAGACATGTCCTAATTAAACAAAAATAAAAATTATAAGGATTTGTGCATATGTATCCAACATATAAGAATTTAAATCATCCCCTTAAACCATGTATCTGAGATTAAGACAAATTTATATATTTATGTCAAATTGTTCAACCAAGTCATAAAAGTTGTAAACATATATACATTATTTCTAGGCCACATCAAGTGGTTCATCTCTCTCTTGGATAACATGTAATATTCTCTCATTTTCATTAGTATCTAGTCTCCACTTACGAATGCCATGTCCTTTGACTAGGTAAAGAGATAGGGTGGTAGAAATTACAAGGTGGCTACACTGATACACCTCTTTGTCAAGATGATAATCAATAAAGTGAATCTCATGTTTAACTATTTTGATTTGTTTCAAATACATTCCTTGCACAACAACTGAACCTGCACAGACAAGAATCAACATTTCAAACAATGAGTTTCAATTAAATTTTGAGTTTCAATTTTTATAAATTTAACATAGATACACTACTAACCTATGAGAAACATAATTCCATCACTCGTTTCATTCTTTTTTATCTTCTTCCTCTCCTTCATGCAACATAATAAATAGTAACTAACACCTTCTATATTTTTAGGCTCTTCTATGACTGCAAAAACATGTCTTACACAACATACATACCAATTTTGATCAATCTTGAAATATGGTCATAATCGGTAGAAATCATTGGAATGCCATTGAATATTCCATCCTCATATTCATCATTTTTATTAGTAACATCTAGTGGCACCAAATCCCATGCACTAACATATCCACAGTTCTAGTTGATGCATTCACCATAGTTTTCAGAAGTGCATTTAGCACAAAAGCATGAGTAATCTCTGATGTACGATGACCAAATGTTTCTATCTGTACTTATAACAGAATGCAAGGATATTTATTTTTCTACCCTCTTGCATCCATGCATTGATCTTCTATCAACACCTTCAAGACATAAAAAAATACAAGTTAAACATAAATGTTCAAATCAATATTTAAAGTATATTAAAATTTGATTTAAAATAACTTGAA
This sequence comes from Chamaecyparis obtusa, assembly GCA_027943335.1. Classification (NCBI taxonomy): domain Eukaryota; kingdom Viridiplantae; phylum Streptophyta; class Pinopsida; order Cupressales; family Cupressaceae; genus Chamaecyparis; species Chamaecyparis obtusa. Next base: position 225,972 of record BSBK01005547.1, on the reverse strand, counting down.
AAGATGGTGCATGTTCCTGATATCTCGTAAAAAAATCTTAATGGTATGAATCAATCCAATATTGATGACGTGATAGCCTCATTTGGCACTAAAAAATGCATCTTGCACCATTCAACTGTATCATGGGCATCTTTTATACAAAATCCATGATAATCCATTTGATACTTTCTTAAAGCATGCTTGATGCAAGATCCCACACCATCATGCTCACCTTTCCATGTCCACTCTCAAAGAAACTCCAAAGATGTGGTATCGTTTGGAATTGATGATATCTACATAGTGCATAAAATAACCTTGCTAAATTGAATTGTTCTTCACATTCATATGATCATACATAATTCTTTTCAATTTTTATGCCTTTTCTTTCCAAATATCCAAAAAAAGTCTTAAAGAAATGTTTGACAAAATTCGTGTCATGCTCTTTATCATTACTAATGTATAAGTGATATTATTTATTAATGAACCTTTTCTTGATATGTGATGGGATTCTAAATAGCCATCTTTCTCAGTACTTTTTATCATCTTTCTAGAACAGTTGGTTGCACATAGACATGAATTTATGGTTTTTAAGCATATGAACTTATGGTTTTTATGTATATGTTATATATATGTGTGAACATAAGATGAAAATGTGGATACTCTTAAAGACATAATATCTATTTGAATTCATGGATAGGAATGGTAAATATAGTAGCTATACATGTTAATTAATGTTTCCTCGCCTAAGCTATGTTTTGGGTAGTTACCTCCTGTAGCCATAGAACTTGCAAGAGTGTTAATTAATGCTTACACCTTTTCCTAATATTAATGATGCAGATATATGTATATGGTTGGATGTGTGTGCATTGATTGTTTTGTAGGTTGACTATGGACATTTAAAGACCAACATAGTGGTGCTGGAGTAATCAAAGCCAACCGTGGATTGCAGAATCTTCGCAAGCAAAGCAAGTTGATAGATGTTTTCTGTTACATGCGGGCGCATATTTAGTTTCCTTAATGCGCTATATTTCTGGGATTATTCATGGTCAATAATGTTTCTATTTTGAAACTTTATGAGTTGTAACTGATCCTCATTTATGAAGTGATCATAGACATAGGAGATAGTTGTAGCTTTCTTTTAAATAATCAACTCTTGTGACTCTGTTGGAGTTAGCTGAACAAACTAGTTTTATAATAGAACTCTTGCATACTATTTTCAATCAAGTGTAATCATTTTGTTATGAATGAATAGAATGTTCAATTCAAGTTTGTATCTTTCATCTTGATTGTAAGTTCTCATTCACTCATTCAAGGGGGCCCACTTGATGAGTGAATTGTTCTATTAGAGTAGAGTTCATTTTCTTGTTATTTCTAGGTAGTTAGAACTTTGTTGTTCCTGCAACTACTGATAACAGAATTAGCATCCTGTTCCTGTAGCATAGTTGGTTGGAGCAGTTCCTAGCTACAATTTCCTACTTTAATTATAATACATTTGTTTACTAGTTTTAGTAGAGTTTCCTGAAGCATAAGCATTTGAATTCTATAGATAGTCTTAGAATGAGAAGGTTTGAAACATATACTTTGCAAATGCCATTCCAAGTTTATGTCCCTAGTCGATAATTAAATGAGACCAAGTAATCCATTTAGAAATCATTTGGGGTCTTCAATCCTCAAATAGGCAGTCCATTTCTCTAGGTTTCTGATACCATTATTTGGCCAAGCATTTTTGGCGTCATTTTCAGGGATGGTGTTAATTCAAACTTATTATTGTAGTTGCATTCTTAGTTTTAAACTATCTCTTAGTCTTAAGTAAGTATTTTTATGCATAGAAGGAGAGATCACCTTGGTAGATTTCTTCCCCATGATTACCAAGAGGGCCCATTTGATCTATTTAACCCTCAAGTTGAAGAACCCCAAAGAGAGAATGAAGAAGAAGAACCCTTTGAAAATCCATTTGATGATGCTCAGGAACACATATCCTCCTCATCATTTGAGGAATCACTGCATTTGAATGACCTATTTGTTGAACCTAAATACCAAGACAACCCACTTGCTCTTATTATCTATCAGCCTCCACCACTAGGTCCTCCTCCTAGAATGGCTGCTCAAGCTCCCTTTCCTTTTCCTATACCTCAACAACAAGGTAACCAAAATTTGAAGAACATACCTACTGTTGCACTCCCTAAATTCTATGGCCTCCTTACAGAAGACCCTGAGACCTTCCTCTTTGAGTTTGACATCCTTTGCCAGAGTTATGACTATACCACTGATGCCCACAAGCTGAAGTTGTTTCCACCAACTCTGAAAGAGGCTTCCTTGAGATGGTTCATGGGGTTGGGTGCTAATGATGTAGCAAACTGGAATGCCATGTGCACTATGTTTCTTTTAAAGTATAAATAATACTATAGGGGTCAAGATTTGAAAGGTGATGACATTTTTAAAATGTCTCAAAAGGAGGATGAAACCTTGGAGGATTATGTAGCAAGATTCTTGTTCAACCTGTAGTGTAATACACAACACCAGCTAAATGAGGCATCTCAAAAACACCTTTTCTTAAAGGGTGTGAATGATGGAAGTATTGAGGCTCTAGACCTAATGGAAGGAGGAGATATCACACAAAAAGGTTGGGCTGACATAAAGAACATATGTCTAAATTATTCAAGGGCCACTGTGAAGAAGGGTAGGGGACTTAGAGACCTACCACATAAGTCCAATGGTGGTTCAGGAGTATCCAAAATGGAGCTATCTAACTTGCTATCTAACTTCAAGAAGGACATCATTAATGATGTCACCACTCAACTAGATAGTATGTAGGTGATGAGGAAGAAGGAAGAGTCAGATGCTGTGCTGGTTGAGTTCTGTTCTCATTGCAGAGAAAAGAAAAGAAACTGTAAATGCAAAATAGTTGCATCTATGGACATCAATTCAATGCCCATTGAGTTCAAAGCCATAGATGAGGAGAACATAGAAGTTTTCTATGTTTCTCAAAGGCATCCATGGGCTCAGAGACAAGGTATGCCTCTAGACCCACTGAATAATTTTGGTTATAATAATAATAATAGTCAATGGCCAAACCATAACCCCCAAAATTCTACTCCTCAAGGTTAGAATTGGAATTATAATTGGTCCAACCAACAACCACACTATAACCAAGCCTATCCATAATAGCCACCATTTAACCCATACCAACAGCAGTATAGCTCCTATAAACCACCGCAGCAAAATAGCCAATGGCTACCTCATGGTAACTAGAAACCACTTGACCTCAGTGGGGACCCAATTAGTCTAGTCAGCAACAAGCTATTATGCCTCCACCTTAGTAGCAAGCTATTATGATGCTACCTCCTATAGCCAACAACAACCCGTAAAAGCCAACTCAACTTCCTACTCAGCCAACTCCAAATCCTAATAATAAGCAACAAGCGTATTCCTTGCAAGTAAATGATATTCATCTTAGATTAGGAACTACACTACCTACACCCAAGGAACCTATAATAACCAAAGTTCCTAATGCTGAGGACATATCTATGAACTAGCCTACTGATATTCCACCTGTTGTTCAAATTGCACTAGTGCCTAAAAATCCTCCTTATCCGCAAAGATTGTCTTAGGCTGTTCCACCAAAAGATAATCCTGTAGCAACTGATTTGATTGATCAGCTCAAACAAATGATAGTGTGAATTCCCTTGTTGTATGCCCTTAAAGAAATTTTAGTCTATACCAAAGTAATTAAGGAAACCTATATTAAACAGCCTGGAAGGAAGAAGAAAGACCCTGATACTATCCATGTCTTAGGCCAGCTCTCTAATCTCATGCTAAGAATTGCCTAATTATTCTGACCCAAGAAGTCCAGTAGTTATAATCTATATTAATGGTACCAAAATTCAAAATGTCCTAATTGACTTGGGAGCATCAATCAATGTTATGACTAGAGAAGTTCTGCTGAAGCTTAGTATCATTGGTTTGCAGGACACACCTACAACCTTGTAGTTAGCTGATAATTCCACAATCAAACCAGATGGTATGGTTGAAGATATTGTTGTTACTTTGGATTCATTAGATTACCCTTCATATTTCATAGTCCTGTCACCCAAAGACATCTTAGGAGGATACCCATTAGTCTTAGGATGGCCTTGGCTAGCCATAGCTTATGCTTGCATTGCATGCCGGTCAGGGAAAATGACCATATCAGATGGGATAAATACCAAAAAGTTAACCCTATATTCTCCAGAAAAACCCCAAAGTGAACTTGATCAGGTTGTATGGATAGACCTAGGTGATGATGACCTTGAAGCAAATGTTGTGCAAAAACTTATGGTCATTGAGAGAAATCCATTCATGGTATCACAAGAAGAAGATGATATACTGGCAGCAATCCTTACCAATCAATATGGTTTCGAGGAATCATCCTGTGATGATCCTAACTATTCACTTCAAATAGTCATGCCCAAGCAAACCACATCCTAGCTTCCTACAGTATCTGATTATCTCCATACATTGATACCCCATGAGATAAAGTCTCCATCTATAGTGGAAGTTTAGATGCTAGAAAAAGTTAAAAGAGTTGAAATTTTTTCAGGAAAGGAGTTGAATGTTAATAAGAACCTTACTGAAACTCAGATGTCTAGTCTTCTCAAGCTTTTACAAGACAACCAACAAGCCTTTGCATGGGACTATACTGATATGAAAGGACTAGATCCAAAAATTTGTACCCGTAGAATCTATATAAGCCCTGAATATAAACTAGTGAGGCAAGGTCAAAGGAGAATTAACCCTTCTTTGAGAGACATAGTAAAGACCAAGTTGCAAAAGCTTCTTAGTGCAGGTTTCATTTATCCTATCTCTGACAGCCAGTGGGTTTCTCCTCTTGTAATTGTTCCAAAGAAGGGGGGAAAGTGGAGAGTCTGTGTTGACTATAGAGAACTTAACAAAGCCACTAAGAAAGATCACTTTCCACTACCTTTCATTGACCAGGTACTTTAAAATCTTGCTGGCAAAAAGTATTTTTCATTTCTAGATGGCTTTAGTGGGTATAATTAGATTCAAATATCACTAGAAGACCAAGATAAGACAATGTTTACCTGTCCCTGGGGAACATTTTCTCATTTAGTCTTGCCATTTGGGTTATGCAACACACCTGCTACTTTCCAGAGAGCAGTGCTCAGTATTTTCTCTGACATTGCTGCTGACTGTGTTGAAATTTAGATGGATGACTTCACCACTCATGGGATGACATTTGAAGAAACACAAACTAACTTGGAGAAGGTTCTTAAGAGATGTCAAGATTACAACCTCTCTCTTAACAGTGAAAAGTGTTATATGATGATGGAAGAGGGAGTTGTTCTGGGACACTACCTCTCATCTTTTGGAATTCAAGTTGACCCCACAAAAATTGTAGTTATCAACACACTTCCCACTCCAATCAAGTAGAAAGATGTAAGGAGTTTCCTTGGCCATGCTGGTTACTACATGAGATTCATAAAGGATTTTAGCCAAATTGCAGCACCATTATACACATTGTTGAAGAAAGAAGCTGAATTTGAATGGACAAAGGAATGTGAAGCATCATTCTAGAAATTGAAAGATGTTCTAACAACAACACCTATTCTTAGAGGACCCAATTGGAAGCTTCCATTCCACATCCACATAGATGCATTTGACTATGCCATTGGAGTAGTCCTTGGATAGAAGGAAGGTACTGTTGAACATGCAATTTACTATATTAGTAAAATTTTGCAAGGAGCAGAATCAAATTATACTATTACTGAAAAAGAGTTGTTAGCAGTTGTCTATGCACTAAACAAATTTAGGCACTACATCACAAGTTATGAAGTATTTTTTTATACTGATCATTCAGCTATCAAGTACTTAATGAATAAACCTACCATTAGTGGTAGATTAGCACGCTGGTTACTCCTCATGTAGGAATTTGATGTAAAGATAATAGACAAACCAAGAAAGGCTAATGTAGTTGCCGATTTCTTGTCAAGATTGCAAGTACTAGATGATCCTGCAGTAATTGACGATAGCTTCCCTAATGAGCACTTTATTTCTATTGATTCTTTTAATCCATGGTATGCAGACTTAGCCAACTACCTTGCTGTAGGAAGAACACCACCTCACTTCTCTGCTAAACATCGTCGCCTGTTGGTTGAGAAGAGTTTTAACTTCTCTTGGATATCAAGCTTCATGTTTTATATAGGACCAGACCAGGTCACCAGGAAATGTGTTCATGAGGATGAAACCTATGACATTCTACAGGCATGTCATGATGAACCATGCAGTGGACATTTTGTAGCAAAGCGGGCAGCCTATAAAATTTTGACGACTGGATACTACTGGACCACTTTGCATAAAGATGCAGCCAAGCATACCAGACACTATGATAGGTGCTAGTGTATGGGGCATCCCACAAAGTCTGATGAAATGCCCCTACAGCCTCAGGTAGTTGTCACGCCATTTGACAAGTGGGGTATTAACTTTGTTGGACCCATTGAACTCTCTTCTCATGGGAAGTCCTACATCTTAGTATGTACTGACTATGCCACAAAATGGGTTGAAGCCAAAGCTATGAGGCATGCCAGAGATCACAAAGTTGTTGAGTTCCTCTATGAATGCATATTCACCAGATTTGGAGTACCAGGGGAAATTGTCACAGACTAGGGAGCACAGTTCACCTCTCATCTTATCACAGAGTTGATGCAAGAGTATATGGTGCATCATGTGAAATCTTCACCTTATCATCCTTAGGCCAATGGTCAGGCTGAAATCACAAACCGGGAAATAGAATCTATTCTAACCAAAATAGTGGTTGTCCACAAAAAGGACTGGGCTACACACCTTCCTAAAGCCATATGGGCATACCACACCACATGGAAAACCACCACAGGGTTTACTCCTTTTGAGTTGGCATATGGAAAATCAGCTTCCATGCCGATTGAGTTCCAACATAAAACACTTCACACAGCCTTAGAATTGGATATTGATCTCACCAAAGCTCAAGAAGACTGGTTGTTGCAATTAAATGGATTGGATGAATACAAAAAGTTTTCCCTCCATAATATGGAATTGATACAACAACAAAGGAAAAAATGGCATGAAAAGTTCATTCGTGATAAGAAATTTTCTGTGGGAAATTGGGCACTATTGTATGATTCAAGATACCAGCACACACCTAGGAAATTTCACACTAGATGGCTTAGACCTTACGAGATAATATCAGTATTTGACAATGGAGCCGTCTAGCTTTCAACCATTGATCCTGTTAGATTTAAGTTACTTGTCAATGAGCATCACCTGAAACTTTACAACAAACCTGTCAACCGTGATGAGTTCCTGAAGCAGTTCTAGAGCACAAAAGAAGCAAGCGATCCTGTAGCCGAAGAGGTTGGGTCTCCTACCTAGCCTTCCATCGATTCTTGATTCCATTCAAGAATACCATAATAAACATTTCACATTTCATGGAATGCTTTCTCCATAATAATTTTCATCTCACCTTCTCTTAATTCCACCCATTCACCCCATCCCATCACTTCATTCATGCAGGTGTAGGTTTTTGGATAACTCTTCTTGCAATGCTTCTAGGTTTGTGCCACATATACTCATACATATATTATTTTTATTCATTAATTTTTAGGATTTTTTGTCATTTTAATTTTCTACTCTTGCATAACTTGGCTTGGTGGGACGCATGCCATTACTTAGTGGGGGGGGGGGTGAACTATTCTATTTTAAAATTTTCAAATTAGCATGTAAAATTAAAGTTTCTTGTCCTTGAGAAATGTTTGCAACATGGCTTGCTGATCTGTCCTTTTGTGATTGTGTCATCACATTTCAAGTGAATTAAAGATATTAAAGGCTAAACTTAATTTGTAATGATATGCTGTGACGTGTTTGGGGTGGCAGCCTTGACATGTGCGAGCTATTATGAGATGTTATGCAAACAATATATCATTAGATTTCATGCAAAAATATTTAATTCTATGAAGCAAGTTGCTGTTAGTACACTGTCTTTTCTTCTGCAACACCTTGTTCCATAATGCATTGAGGTCTATGTTTTACCATTGTTGAGCTCTGAGGAATTAGCAAGTTCTATGAATTCAAAATTCTCTAAGAGTAGCAATGGGGGGTGACCTTCAACGACATGAGCCAGTGGATCATAGGGTTTTGTTAAATGATGCGTCCACTTGTGAAATGTTTAGAAGAAGGGGATGGCTGGATTATTGCCTAAGCCTTAAGGGGTTTGATGAGGAAGTCACTCTACAATTTTTATCCACCTTGAAGGATGGATTTGAGGAGGTCAAGGGCTTAAAGATTGAATTCATAGAAGATGTAGTATCTGAAGTGACTGGTTTGCCTCAAGAAGGTGAGCATTGGGTGAAAGACTTCGACCTACATTTGGTGAGGGCCCAGTTCACTTTGCACAATGATCCCCAATTAGATGTCAATAAGAAGCAAGGTACTTGGTGATTATCTTTGCCTCTAGAATTCATTCAACCAGCTTCATTTGTTATCCAGTACTTCACCTACGAGGGATGCTACAAGTACTTGCATGCTCTACATTTCAAAATTCTCAATCATCTTCAACACAAAATAGACTGGTAAATCTTCCCAGCTTCCTATTTAACATTGTGAAAAAATAAGCTTTATTAGTCTAGTCAGGAAGCAACCAGTCTATTTCGCATCATTGCTTGATAAAACTAATTGTAGAAAGAGAATTAAATAGACAAAAGGTTGGGACATGGGAAGAATTTCTCCAAATGAATGAGGTTGAACCTAGAGTGGTCGGCCCTAGAGGTCACAGTGTTGGTTGGAGAGAGAAAACATCCTCTATGGTTCATAAAATTGTTCAAAGAATTGAAATTGATCCTGAAGCCTCCCCTTCCATTTCTAGGTTGCCTAAGAAAAGAACCTTTAATGCTGAAGCCTCTACTTCTCAGAGGAAGAAAAACAAAAATAAAGAAGCTTCCAGTATTCCTGAAGCATCACCATCCATAAGGACTAGGTCTACATCTAGGGAGGATAAGGGTAAAATAAAGGAGACAAAAGAAGAAATATTAGAGCCACAACATAGTGATAATACTGATAATGTTGAAGAAACCTTACATTCCCCTAGGGAAGGAAATTCTGAAAACCCTCCTGAAGCAGTTGTAGAGGAGGTAGCCACTAAAAGAAGGAAACAAAAGAGTCCTCTGAGCTCATCCATACCCCCTAGGAGGAGAAGTAGAAGGATTTTTGAGAAAGATGTTGAAGCTTCTGTTTCTATTGTTAACCTTGAGTCTTCTAAATCCATGGAGAATGAATCTGTTGAAAATGAGTCTTTAGAAAAGTCCTCTTCTAAGGAAATATTTCATCAAACTGCAGCCAGTAACACTACATTAGAGTATCACAGTCCACAAATAGAAGTTAACCCTGGGGTTAACTACATACTTATTGATAGTGAGGAGGACTCTAAGGACACAGAGGAATTTGTAAATAATTCTATCGGGCTAGATGTTAGTTTGGATTCTGAGGAAACCCCTAACTTTGGGATGGAAATTATTGAGGAAGTGCCCAAGTAAAGTAATCAGGATGGGTTAGAAACGCTGGCTAAGGTAGTAGCGAATGCTAGTGAGGAAAGAAATGTAGTAAAAAAAATTATTTTATGGAAAGGAGAGTCCTCTGCACCAAATAAAACAATAAAAATTCCTCACTTGTCATTTGGATGGGTGGATATACTCAATCAGGAACCTTTACCCCCACCAGATTTGTCTACACCCCTGGTTGCAGGGATAAACTTATATCAGCAATTATTATGGGAAAAGACACAATGGGAATTAGAAAAAGGAAAATTGAAATGAGTCATTAGTGAGCAAGGCTCTCAATTAGAACAAAAATTAGATGAAATTGAGGTATTGAAATGGAGGATTGATCAAATCATAGGGTTAATTCCAGAGTTAATGGAATGCAGATCACCATCTCCGGTGTATGCATTGTTCCTTAAAGAGAAACTTGTTAATTTCAAATTAATAAGAATTGTGGAAGGACTCAATCCTTCTCTATCAACTCCTCATGAATTTTACTATTCCTTTCAGTCTACTCCAATGACTCTGAAAAACCTATTGTGTGAATTGTACCTACATAACCTAGCAGTTCTTGATGAGATTGAGTGGAATTCGCTTCTCTATGTAGGGGATGTGTAGTTAAGAGAGGTTATGTCTTGGATATAGAATGAGATAAGTAGGGAACATTAGGTTGCACCATACAAAAACAATGAGATGACAGCTCCTTTGATGATGAGGCCTGAAATTCAAACTTCCAGGTGAACATATTTAGACTGGCTTTCTATCACAACAAACACTAGTGGGGCTAATAAAATTTATCCAGTATGAGAACAAGCTTTTGTAGACTGGGACCAACATTCCTCACGTGATATTGCCACAACAATCAGTGCCTCCAAGAAAATATGGATAAGTATGTCACATGATCTAAAGTCAAATGAACCTCACTCACCATAGAATTTGACCCTTGCTACAAGAAGAGTTCCATGGTACATTATGTTGGGAAGGACACTCCTTAATCACTGGTTTCCGTTGAGGTTTCAGCCTCCACTCTTCCTACAGCCATTGCTAGTGATGAATGAAAATGCAATGGATTATGATATGGCCACTGAATTTCCATGATGGGAAAGACTCAAAGAGACTCATAGATACTTTGACTATGTTAATGATGAGTCTGGGCAGAGAATGGCTAGTGATTTGAGGGTCCGTGCTAGGAATTATAATCTCATGGTTGCTAGAGACCAGCAATAATTCAGTTGGGGGGAATGATGGGCTTCTAAATAGCCATCTTTCTTAGTACTTTTTATCATCTTTCTAGAACAGTTGGTTGCGCATAGACATGAATTTATGGTTTTTAAGCATATGAACTTATGGTTTTTATGTATATGTTATATATATGTGTGAACATAAGATGAAAATGTGGATACTCTTAAAGACATAATATCTATTTGAATTCATGGATAGGAATGGTAAATATAGTAGCTATACATGTTAATGAATGTTTCCTTGCCTAAGCTATGTTTTGGGTAGTTACCTCCTGTAGCCATAGGACTTGCAAGAGTGTTAATTAAGGCTTACACCTTTTCCTAATATTAATGATGCAGATATATATGTATATGGTTGGATGTGTGCGCATTGATTGTTTTGCAAGTTTTGACTGTGGACATTTAAAGACCAACATAGTGGCCCTGGAGTAATCAAAGCCAACCGTGGATTGCAGAATCTTCGCAAGAAAAGCAAGGTGATAGATGTTTTCTGTTACATGTGGGCACAGATTTAGTTTCCTTAATGCACTATATTTCTAGGATTATTCATGGTCAATAATGTTTCTATTTTGAAACTTTATGAGTTGTAACCGATCCTCATTTATGAAGTGATCATAGACATAGGAGATAGTTTTAGCTTTCTTTTAAAGAATTGACTCTTGTGACTCTGTTGGATTTAGTCGAACAAATTGGTTTTATAATAGAACTCTTGCATACTATTTTCAATCAAGTGTAATCATTTTGTTATGAATGAATAGAATGTTCAGTTCAAGTTTGTATCTTTCATCTTGATTGTAAGTTCTCATTCACTCATTCAAGGGGGCCCACTTGATGAGTGAATTGTTCTATTAGCGTAGAGTTCATTTTCCTATTATTTCTAAGTAGTTATAACTCTGCTATTCCTGTAGCTACTGATAATAGAATTAGTAGCCTGTTCTTGCAGCACATTCGGTTGGAGCAATTCCTAGCCGCAATTTCCTGCTTTAATTAGAATAGATTTGTTTACCAGTTTTAGTATAGTTTCCTGAAGCATAAGTATTTGAATTCTATAGATAGTCTTAGAATGAGAAGGTTTGAAGCATATACTTTGCAAATGCCATTCCAAGTTTATGTCCCTGGTCGATAATTAAATGAGACCAAGTAATCCATTTAGAAATCATTTGGGGTGTTCAATCCTGAAATAGGTAGTCCATTGCTCTAGGTTTCTGATACCATTATTTGGCCAAGCAATATGTACTTTAAAGACCATCCAAATCTAATTGTGCATGTTGACAAGACACCTATACCATAATAATGACCTTCTTTGTAAAGTAGTATTATGCTTGAAGCTATTTTTGATGAACAAAAGAGTAATTTTATGCAAAGTCAACATATGATAAAATTATTCTAGGTGGGAAGGTATCTCTTAGTGTTTGGAATTTTTGTGCTTTCCACTTAGCAAAAAAATAATGATGTATATATGGTTGAATCAATTCTCCTTAAAGGTTCCAACATGTATCCCCTCTTCTACATATTCCAACCTTGTGGATTCTTTCCCAATTTTTGTTTTAGACATTATGTACTTGTAACTCATACATTTTAGCATCCTCATCATGTCAGTATCTTCATCTGTCAAAGGAAATTCAGCCAAATTACCACATGTTTCACAAGTTCCTTTTATGCAATCTATTTCACCTATTACATGATCATCTAATTTGTCACAGAAGATTGATGCTATGAATTGGCTTGGCTGTTTAACAAGAACATTTTGAAAACCATCACTTTCTTCTATCTTCTTTTGAAACTATTGATAGTAGAGATCAAATTAAATATGATATTGACAACAAAAAGTTTCAAAAGATTTATTTATTTTCACATAATATGACTTAATATTTCAAACATTATTTGTCTAATCTTTATGTTAGGATTTGAATTACAAAATGACAGATACAATTCATGTTGTGTGGTGTCCAACCAATGTTTTGGGTATACCAAATGATTCTTAGGACCAATCCTATGTTTGATAACATCTCTTCTATTTGATAAAGGACAAGTCTGATTAGTCCAAAATGTAGTGGTCAAGTTCCTAACAGTTTCCTCAATCCTATCAGAGAATGGAGCTGTACACATTAGTGCCCAATTTATTTCCAATTTACTATCATCCAAATTGATTCTCATTTTTATATAATGTGATATTGTCTTTCTACTATACCTGATCTCAGAAGAAAGTGAAGAGATTTGTCTTTTTTGGGACATGTTTTTATTTAAAATAGATGTCAATGTCACTCTTCTTGAAGTGGACTTATATGTAGATCTAGGTATTTTCCCAATGGCGTTAAATCCTTCCTTAACTCTTTCAACAATATCTTTTTTAAGGTTAGATGATTTCCTCTTTTTCAATGTTGTATCTACACCCAACAATTTTATTGGCTCTTTCAAGTCATCTTTAATAAGTGAAATTGATAAAATTTGGGTTTTTTCAAGTGTATCAAGAGTCTCAAATTGAGAAATTATTTTCTTAGACTTCTTATTCAATGTCCTCTTCCTAGTATGTGTAGGTTTTTCAACATAATATCTCAATTTTTACACATCCATTTCAATTAAATGATCTATGCTTTTATAATTATTCTTTCTCTTTAACCTTTGAGCTAGATTGATATTCTCATCTATTTCTTGAACTTGGGCTGCAAAAAAAAAAAAAAACTCTTAAGAGGAAACACTAAAAATACATATTTACCCAAGAAATAACTAGAGAGAGAGAGAGAGAGAGAGGGTAGGCGAGATCCTAATAAGAACATTTAAGTTTAAATCATGTAAGAAGACTAAAGAGAGAGAGAGAGAGAGAGAGAGAGAGAGAGAGAGAGAGAGAGAGAGAGAGAGAGAGAGAGAGAGAGAGAGAGAGAGAGAGAGAGAGAGAGAGAGAGAGAGAGACCTACCTACTTTCCTACTATGGTATCTTGTCAAAGCTTCTTCACGTAGTCTTTGATCAGTTTCAGGTGAATACTTTCATGTGGACTTATTTACCCTTGTCATTTTATTTCACATCTCTTTCCTTTGAAAAAATTCTCTTTTAAAATTCCACACCAACTTGAATGCACTTCCAAATGTCTTCCTTCTAAAAAATGCGAATTATTCTTCAAATTCATGTTTAGGAAATTAAGAAAAACATCTTCATTTATATGAAAACGGTAATAGCCTAAATTTTTTTAAATCTACTGACCAAGGTTTCTATCAAAAGTCGTAAAGTATTTTCAAGTGAAAGTACCTGAGTTAAGCATTTTAACTCTGCCAAAATGTCAAGGGGTTTTGATAGAAAGTACTTTCTATCGAAACTTCTTGTTAAGCATGCTCCACCAAATGCCAAGAAAATTCTATAGTTTTCAGGCCTTAAGAGCTCAATTTGAGGTCTCAAATGCTATAATATTGACAAACCCATATGCAAGACACAAGTGTTTGGAACAAACTTTCCAATGGTTATGATATTAATAAATTTTGAGTTTATTATGCACATGTTTTTTTACGTAAAATCAAATATAGGTTTCTTACCAAACATCAACCTTTGTGTTTGATGTTCATGGAAAAATAGTAAATGAGAGAAAAAAAAATTCTAAAAAATATCTATGCAATAGGTATTGAAGTCTTCTTTCTATCACAAATTGTTTTTGGATAAATACACAAGTTATAAGATATGAAGTGAACATATGCCAAAATTGTACTTAAGTCAACTTAAAATGTTAATAAAATATGGAATATTGAGGATAAAGTGTTGAAACCAATTGCAACCACTAGATATGGATGTTACAAAACTAATCTCAGAATAATCAACCTTATATCTATTTTTTAAAAAAGTTATGATTTATGAAGTGTCACTCTTTAAAAGTGTTGTTTACAATAACGTACTAGTTTTTGAGGGAGATAAAAAAATGGATTCAAATTAATTCCAAAAAAAAATAAAAATATATATTTAGAATCTAGATGAAAAATCCTAAAAGTCTAATTTAATTCATCTTCAAATTTGTAATGGCTTAGCGGCAATATAAATCCGAAAGTGAAGCTTTTTTTTTCAAAATATACATTTAAGTGTCAAAGTAGGCAAAAAAGTGTAACCCACTATTCTGGGTTCACTCGTCTCATTTAGGTTTTTAATTCACAATATTTATCACACATGTTGGCACCCACCATGGGGCCCATGCCTCACTTAATAATCCTTTTTATCTAGCTTTTTGTTTGAATTTTTTTCTTGTAGGTCACAAAAATTATGCAGAAGATTGCATTTGACTAGAAGAAGGTGTCATTTGATGTGAAGAGCATCACATTTTAATTTATGAGCATCGCATATGATCTAAATAACATCACATTTAACTAAAATAGCATCACATTTAAACTTTCACTCATCACATTTAACTTTTGTATCGCCACATTTAAATTTGCTACTTTTGATCATCATTCTCTATTTTCTATTTGCAAATTTTGATAGGAGCAAAGATAATCTCATTTAAATCAAAGGGAACTGGATTTAAAAATTTAATCATCACGTTTGATATGAATTGCATCACCTTTAATTTAAATAGTGTCACATTTAAGCTCTATAATGTTGCATTTAAATTTGATTTAAACTTTACAGAACAAAGAGTCTAATTCTAATTTTGATGACTTGCATATGGATAAAGTGGGAGAATTGAAGATCATCCATAGGAAACCAAGTTTTTATGCTACAAAATCTTTTAAAAGTGCACCTGCTAATGCAAAAAGGATTCAATGGGCTAATGAAATGATTCAAATTAGTGAAGATGCAAAAATGGTTGATCATTATTCTAATATTCTTGACAAATATCGAATTAGATATGGTGTTTCCATTATTTTATATGCTTGTCCTGTTAGGGTTAGTAGACATAAAATTTAACAGTTACATGCAAATATAACCAATAATGAAAAGGAATAAAACACATAAATAGAACAAGAAGACACAAATATTTAATGTGGTTCACCCAATCTTGAGCCACGCCCACCAAATAGAGAGTCCAATCTTATTAACTAGTAATTTCAAGCTGTTACAATCTGCAATCCCTTGCAACTCAATACTGTTACAAGAAGCTACAAAATTCTCCTCATGAAAATCCTAACCCTAAGCCATTTTAACAAGACTTATGTCAGTTAACAAGTTAACCCTAAAAAAGACTTGACGAGTCAACTCAAAAATTATTGACGAGTTAACCCAATATATTCTTAACATCTCAAACCCCATGATAAATGGTGAGTGTACAGTACTTTCCTAATCAGTTGCCACAAATAAAAAATCTCCCACTTGGGGACTGATCAAGCTCCACCCTATAAACACCTACCACTTGGAGATTAATCTTGTATCAACACCGCTACCCCTGAAGCTCGCATTGGATTGACACACCTTGGATTGTGTTGTTATTTTTTATTATTTTAAGTCTTGAAGACCAAATGAAGCTGAAGAGAAGTTCATCTTCTCCCTTGTCACCACCTTTATAAGCGTATCCAATGGATTTTCATATGTATGTATCTTTTCCATCTTTAACTATCTATTATCCAACACCGTCTGAATGAAGGGATACCTCAAATGTATGCGTTTGGTCTTTGAATGCAAGGAAAAATTCTTTGGAAGATGGATGGCACTTTGGCTATCTGTAAATAGATAATTTTTAGTCTGTGACTTTCCCAAATCTTCCATGAAATATTGTAGCCATATCATATCCTTAGCTTCCTCTGTAGCAACAACATAGTCTACATCTGTAGTGGATAAAACAACAACCTTTTGTAGTTGATAAATCCAACTCCCTATTGTCCCACCAATACTAAATACACAACCTGTGGCACTTCACCTGGTATCTAAATCCCCTACCAAATCGAGTTAACATAGCCTTTTAAATCAGTATTAGAGCCCCCAAAATGTAAACATTTATTCTATATACCTCTCAAATATCTAATAATCCATTTTACCGCATTCCAATTCTCAACTCTAGGATGACTCATATACCTTCTTAAAACTCCTACAACATGTGCAATATCTGGTCTAATTCATAGCATGACATACATAAAACTACATATAGCTGAAGCATATGATACCTTGGAAATTTTGTCTTACTCCTCTTGTGTCTGTGGACACATCTCCTTAGTCAATTTTAAATGAATAGGAAAAGGTGTGCTGATAGATTTTGCACTCTCCATATAGAATCTCTACAACACCTTTTCAACATAATCATGCTGATATAGAGTCAACTTTTTGTTCTTCATATCTCTGCAAATTTTCAGACCAAGGATTTTTTTTTTTGCCCCCAAATTCTTCATAGTGAAAGAATGTGCTAACTCTTATTTCAACCCCTTAATGTGATCCATGTTAGACCCTACTACAAGCATATCATCAACATATAAACTTAAAAAAATGTAGCTATAATCCTCCAACCTCTTAAAATAAACACAATGGTCTAAATTACACTAACTGTAGCCATGCTTAGTCATAAAGCTATCAAATTTAATATACCATTGTTGAGGTGGTTTCTTTAAGCCATATAAACTTTTCTTGAATCTGCACAATAAGTTATCTTCTTCCAAATCACCATAGAGAAATGATGTTTTAACATTGATAATTTGTTCCAAATACAAATCTTCAGTAGCCACAATAATTTAAATAGTGCATATAGAAGTCATTTTTACAACTGGAGAAAATAACTCATCAAAATCAATGCTCTTTTTTCTGTGCAAATCCCTTTACAACTAACCTATCTTTAAGTATTTTCTTACCTCCATCCTCCTCTTTCAGTCTATAAACCCATTTATTTGGTAAATCCCTTTTACCTACATACAACTTACATAATTCCCAAATTCAATTTTTCAGCAAGGAGTCCATTTCTTCTTCCATTGCAAGCTCCCACTGAATCTTTGTATCCAACAACACAACTTCCTCATATCCTTCTAGTTCACCAGCACCTATTAATATAATATAATACAAAGAGGGAGAGAACCTTTCAGGAGGTCTACTTATCCTTTTTTACCATCTAACACTGAGCAGAGTTTGTGGTATTTTTTGTTGCTTTTGTTATGAAGCATGAGGAACCAATAGAACATCATCATTTTGGGTATCATCCAGCACTACATAATCTTTTTATTTCTTCTCATGCTACTGAAATTGATCTCTGTATAACACTTTCTCATTGAATATGACATCCATGCTTCTTACAATTTTATGAGTTTAAACATCCCAAATTCTATAGCCAAATTCATAAATTCCATATCCAACAAATATACATTTTTTTGACTTAGCTTCCAACTTGGTTCTATTTTTGGAATCTATATGTACAAATAATTCACAACCAAAGGTTTTGATAAAAGCATAACTCACCTTCTTACCCATCCATGCTTCCTCCAAAATACCACAACTCAAAGGAGTAGAGGGACCTCTATTGATTAAATAAAGAATAGTTTTTACATCCTCTGCCCACATGTTTAATGGCAGCTCAACATGTAACCTCATACTCCTAGCATGCTCCATTATTGTCCTATTCATACGTTCAACCACTCCAGTTTATTATGGAGTCCTTGAAACCATTTTATGCCTACGAATACCATTAGAGGAACAAAAATATTAAAATTATTTTTTACAATACTCACCACCATTATTAGATATGAGACATTTTAGTCTTTTACCAGTCTCATTCTCAACCAAGCTTTTCCATTTTTAAATTTTTTTAAATTCATCAGATTTATGATAAGGAAATAAATCCATACTTTCTTAGTTGCATCATTAATGAATGTGACATAATACATGAAGCCACCAAGGGAAGATACCTGAGATGGTCCCCATACATCTATATGCACAAGCTCTAATTTCTCATCTTTCTTTTCCTTCCCACTCTTTAGAAAACCAACTCTGTTTTGTTTTCCATACACAACTTTCACAGAAATCCATATTGACACATTTCAGACCTGGAAAAACTTTCTTTGAATGAATTAATTTCATACCTTTTTCACTCATGTGCCCAAGTTTGTTCTATCATAGTGTTGTTTTAGAATCCACAATGACTATTTCATGTTCTACCTGCTCAATTGCAACAATTGTTCCTAAACATAGAATTTTCTCTGTAAAAATTAAAGTAGAAGGAACAATATGACTTGTACAAATATATAATGTTCCTACTTTCACCTTTTTCTATTACTAAGGAACCTTTTGAAACCTTCCATTTTTATTATTAAAAGTAACTGTGCAACCTTCATCACCTAGTTGCCCCGCTGAAATTAAATTCCTACCTAGCCTTGGAACATGCCTTACCTCTTGTAGTGTCCAATGATTCCCATTCTGTAACTTAATCTTAATTCTTCCCTTCCCAATAATCTGACAGGGTTCATTATTTACCAAATAAACTAGCCCAAAATCCCCTTGGACATAATCAAGAAAATAACTTCTATGGGGTGTAGCATGAAATGATGCCCCTGAATCTAGAACCCATGAATCATCAACACTTTCAAGGGAAAGAAGAAAAATATCCTCTTCAGATTTTTCACTTACCACATTTCCTCCTTATTGCCTTCTTGTTTGTCTCCTTTATTTTTCTGAGACCAACAATCTTTTTTCTTATAACCTGGTTTTCCATAGTGCCAATAATAGTTTGGTCCTCTGGATTGAGACCTCTTGGCCTTTGATTTTCCTTGTAATTTCCCACAACTTCATGAATTGTTTCCTTTGTCCCTTGATCTGTCTCTACTTTCTGCATTCAAAACACTACTTGAGTGGATCCACCTGATCTTTTCCTACGAATTTACTAACTCTGAATAACACCAACAACATCATCAAATTTTAGGGTATTTGAACCAAAAATAGAGTTACTAACAACCATTACCAAGCCATTATTATTTTTAGGAAAAGAGTAGGAAATCAAAAAAGCCCTAATTTCTTTATCAAAATTGACATTAACAGAAGATAATTGATTGGTAATTGTATTAAAATCATTTAAATGATAAAAAATTGACCCACCTACCATTTTCATATTAAATAAATGCTTCATAAGAAATACCTTATTTGAAGTGGAAGGATTTTTATATAACTTCACTAGGGTTTCCATAAACTCTTTAGTTGTATTTTCTTGTGTAATATTCAATTCCACCAATTGTACAAGACATAAATAAATACTACCAAGTGCCTTGCTGTCCAATATATCCCAATCCTAATCAGACATTATTGTTGGTTTCTTGGATTTTCCTCCCAATGGATGCCACAGATCCTTCTGATAGAGATAGTCCTCCATTTGAATTTTCTATAACTATAAGTTCTACCCATCAAACTTCTCAATCTTCAACTTACCCTCATCTTCCATGACTCCCACTTAACCATGAGACTCCCACTCAATCGTGAGACCTTTTTGCAAAGGATAATTGAAAAACAACCCACTATGATACCACTTGTTAGGATTAGCAGACAACAAATTTAATAGTTACATGCAAATATAACCAATAATGCAAAGGAATAAAACACATAGAAATAGAACAAGAAGACACAAAGATTTAACTTGGTTCACCCAATCTTGGGCTACATCCACCAAATAGAGAGTCTAACCTGATTACCCAATAATTTCAAGCTATTACAATATGCAATCCCTCACAACTCAAGGCCACTATAAGAAGCTACAAAATTCTCCTCATAAAAACCCTAACCTTAAGCCATTTTAACAAGACTTATGTTAGTTAACAAGTTAACCCTAAAAAATACTTGAGGAGTCAACCTAGGGAAATGTTTGACAAGTCAACTCAAAAATGCTTGACAAGTGTACACAGAGCGAGTGTACAGTACTTTCCTGATCAGTCACCAAAATCAACATGCCCATTATGAATTTTTGTTGATTTGTTGACCTTGGATGTTGGTACTAATGTTTTTTCTATCTTGTTACCAATTTTCTAAAATGCTAAAAAATTGCTAAAGGTGTGAAAATTTTGAAATCCCTAAAATACCCTTTATAGAAATTTATTTTTAATGAAATTGATATTGTGACATTTCAAGTCAAAAAAATAGAATAATCTAAAATGACCTTTTGTTCTTGTGGATCAAGGTGGTATGAATATGTTCTCCACTCTTTGGGTGATCAAAATGTTGAACCCACTAAGATCCAATCTAGTTAGATAAGGTCAAGGAATGAATTACGTGTTCTATGTGTTTGAAGGTTGAAAGTGGTAGGGATATTCTCTTCCCTCTTTTGGGTGATCAAAATACCAAACCCACCTACATCTATTTCCAATTTCAATAGTGTATTTTAGCCATAACAGGCCTACCTCCTAGGATTTTCCCTAATGAGGCTAGTGAGAGAGAACGACCCAAGTAGGATATAGCTAAAATTAATGGAAATCCAACCCACTATAAAATAAAATGCATTCATCCTTAATGGGGTGAATGATAGAAAGACCTTGAGAATATCCCTCCTCTATTAGTTCTTTATAATTGCACAAAACATCATTTCTATGATGGTGGGAGGCCTCTTTAATGGGGAAAAACTCAAACTTTTTGAAAGGAATACTATCTACAACCATGTTAATTAGAAAGCCTACCCTATTATTCATGTTGTATCAGTTATAGTACAAGAAAATTGCATTGTCATCTAAATCTACCCACCATACGTACCTCCCTGGTTGTGAGGAAAAAGGTCTTTGGAAGTGACTATCAAAAATACTTCCCTTACACCTTGAAGGTATTATTAAGTATAATATTTTGTCTTCATCTTCACATGCGGCTCACCTCTTTTCTAAGTGGGAGACAATGCTCGAGGGTTTGGAGTATCAAGTTTTGAATTTATTCCAAGTTCATGGGCCAATAAATGATACATTAAAGCCAAAAATTTCCTTAGGCTGATTGATTGAATTATTCTATTGTGTTATACCTATGGAAATGGTTTGATAACATACACTAAATGTTGTATAAGTCTAGTAAAAAACAAGTTCTTGAAAGTGTTTGTCATGTTTTCATGATCTTACAAATAAGAAGAATTCAACTATTCACAACAAAATCCTCAAACAAACATGAACTTTTGACAAATTCTCAAAATATCAGTTAGTGTATCACATTGAAAGATATTTTTGTCACTTTTGGACCAAGTTAAATCACAAATAACCAATTAAACATCACATTTGATAGATTAGAGGTTGCATTTGACATTAGTTGTATCACATTCAATACTTTTTTCATCACATATATAGTTTCGCATTCAAAACAAGAAGTACCTCTGTACACTTTGAGTGAATTTTGAAAGTTGTTTTATATACCCTTTTTGTAGTTAATCTCACTTCAGTCAAAACAATTCAAAAATCTTGCCAATATAGGGCTTTGTTAAACAAGTTGATCATTTCATTGTTCCACTTAAACCAAATCATTGTGAACATATTGTCAAAATATTATTATTCTTGGTTTTCAAAGGTTCATCATCAAGGATTTTAGGTCCTTCACTTAGAATATAGGGAATCAAGATTAATCTTGAGTCTTTACCATATAAATAGATCTTTTTCTTTTAGAATCCATCAATATTGGACATATTTCATAGTGATCAATAAAATCGAGACACTTACTGACAACTTGTTGACAAAAACCTCAATCAAGATTCTATACCAAACTAATTGCTTTAAAAGGGCTCAACATAAAAGTTAACTCCCAACAAATTTTATTCCCTCAACAAGGACTAGGTTCTACCACTTCAAAAAACCTCTAGATCCTAAGGAGAGGGAAATGAAACAAGAGGAAGTACCACTACAAAAGAATACACTTGACCCACAATAATAAGTAGGAAAAAAACAAGAAGCATGATAAAAAATGGATGAGAATGAGAATAAGTGGGCTAAAGTTCATGACAAGAACAAAAAAAACAATGATTAAGTAATGGAGGAAGATGTAAGATAAGCCCAAGAAGATGTCAAATTTCAAAAAATCATGGAAAGGGTTATGGAAGAAGATAAAGAGAGGTACTTCATGAAATTATCTCATTTAGGAGTAAACATACCTCATGATTATGATGTTACCAAGCTAAGAAAAAATGGAGATGAAGATAACCCTATGGGTGCTTTGAAACAAAAAAATCTAATATCTTCAACAAAAAATAAATGAAATTCAAAGTGGAACCTCAACAATGAGGTATACCTTAGAATGTATTTGTCCAATCCCATTTTACAAGAGTATGAACATGGTACCATGCCCACTGAACATAGACATTCCTAAGTATGAAAAGTACATGGGTACAACCAACCCCCAAGATCAAATACAAAAATTTTGCACCCTAAGCATGGAGTTCATACATGAGAAAACTCACCTAGTTAGGTTGTTTCTAAGAATTTCAGGAGGACAAACCATGGAGTGGTTAAGTTACCGCCCGACATTAAAACTTTTGAGGAACTAGTCACTAAGTTTGTCACACAATACTTCGATAAAATAGAGCATGAGGTTACTATGTTAGATCTTTGTAATACCAAACAATGAAATGGAGAGTAATTTTTTACATTCTTGAAAAGATGGAGAATAATTTTTGCCAAATATCCAAGAAGTGTACCGGAAAAAGAGAAAATGGATATTTTTATCAACAATTTTTCTAGTGAGATGAACTTTCAACTTCAATTGCAATGTCGTCCCTCATTCAATAAGATGATAGAAAATAGGGTTAAAATTGAGGATGCCTTAGTAAGAAAGGTGAATTGAAGTTATACAAGGATACCAAAATTTTCTCAAATAATTCCAACACCAACAACAACTATAGCAACAAAAATCCTCCAAACAATAACAATAACTACAATAATGGAAAACCAAAGTTTTGGATGAAGAATAACAAAGATGTGGTAAATTATGGAGTAGTAAATATGAATAATGTTAGACTTAAATCATTATATTTGTCCAATAATCAAGAAAACAATGTCAATCAAACATACAATTCATAAAACAACAACCAAGACAACAATAGACCTAGACCTCTATAATATCCACCCAAAGAAAGTTTACATCCTCGGGTGAAACTCTTGAATCCTCTTTAAGAAAACTAATAGCCAAAAAATTAATCACATTACCCAAATCAAGAATATATGAACCCCAAGTAAAACCTTCTTGGTGGAATGATTCGCAACATTGTGAATATCATAGAAATAAGGGTCACAAAACTTACAATTGTATGTGACTGAAGCATGTGGTTCAAGATTTGATTGACAATAGACCAATTTTTATTTGACGTGAAAAAATGATGACCACGAGATGTTCAAATCTCCACTCCATAACTATGAAAAGGGGAAAACATAAAAAAAACATCACAACAAAATAAGAAGGGAGATAAGGTGAAATTTTCTCATTTCCATGATAACACCATCAACACCTTATCAAGATTTGATATCAACATTAATGTTATTTTCATCAAAGATGAAAAAAGAAAAGGAAACCGCACATATAGTCACTAGAAGTCAAGACAAAGTGACATTGCGAGGGGAAAATAACAAAACAATTTCAAATGGCATTCCCTCCACATCAAGAAAATATAGTTTGATAGATCAACTTCAAAAGACACCAGCTCAAATTTCCATATGAGAACTCTTGAAGACCATCCCACAAGGATATATTAGAAATAGCTCTTGTTGAAATGACTATTTTTAACAACTTGGATGTGGACCAATTCCAAACCATGATTCGATTTGACAAGCTCTTTAAAGAGTCTGGTATAAAATTCTATAGTTTCAACTGATTTTTAAAAAAATGTAATTTAACTATTTAAAATTCTCTGAGTTTGGAATGCATATTATAATAAAGTTGAGGCTGAAAACTATGTAGTGGAATGCACCGTGGATTCGAGACCCACATTTAGGGATTTCCATGTTAGTTAAAACAATTCATTTTTTCTTCTATTATAATGTCCATCAAACAATGTGCCGCGTATACTCTCTTTCCCTACTCACATTTGGGGATTTCCATGTTAGTTAAAACAATTCATTTTTTCTTCTATTATAATGTCCATCAAACAATGTGCCGCATATACTCTCTTTCCCTACTCATTTTTTCATGTTGTTTGTTGGATGGTACATGTGTTTTTTTCATCAAATAGATAGGTGGAACTGAAGCATGCATAACTATGGAAGGAGTAGGAGCAGAGAAAACATTAATACAATGGGGAGACTCTACAAACCATAAGGGGCCAAATGGGCAGCGCTATGGTACCATAAATTCTACAACTTTTGCAATGAATTCTCCATACTAAAGAAGCTATCGGTGAGAAGAATACAGTAATAAATGGAGCTTTGGCCTTCTGTTTCACGTAGTTTCCATCTAGTTTCTCAGTCTATCTTAAAAAATGAAGCATTTCTTCTTGATCTGTTCGGCTGATTACATCTTAGCAAAGATGGTTTTCTTCACAATTGTCTAGTGAAGGATATTTAATACATTTAGTTTATGTTCCCTTAAATATTTTATTCTATCACAATTCCTTAATGTTTGAAATATGAATATTACATTTCTCTTTCAAACAATTTAGTAAATTCACATTGTTGTCTAATAATCTACATTTTTAACTTCATATTGTCTTTTCTTTCTTTCTTGATGCTTGCAAAGCTATTACAATTAGGAATATTATATGAATGATCATATATAAATTGTTATAATACAACTTGTCTCAGATTTTCCTTTCACTTGTTGAAATTTTTTTCTTTGGGGATTTATGCCTCTTCATTTCTCACACTCTAGCAATCCTCTTATAGAAACCTATCAATTTTGGGAATTTTGATGTGATTTTCTTTTAGACTTTCTTTTATGGATTGAGGAGATTCATCTAGTTTATCTTATGTTGGGCTTTCTAGTAGCACAATTAACCTATTAATAAACCATTTGTATTGTTAATGTCTTTTGCAGGAGTGAAAAAACATTTTGTAGAGTCGAATGTCGTTATCAACAAATTGTTATAGATGAGAATGTTGAGAAACACTCAATTAAAGCCATGACAATGAGATTTGTTCCTTCAGTTCACCAAGACAACATTGGCAAGAATGTCCAATCCAAGAAAGTTAAGAATATCCAATCTGTGAGACGTGCAACACCCTAAAGCACCCTATCAAAAATTACGGCCTATCATTAAGTTCCATTTATGTAAAACTAATAGTTGACTTTTTAGCAGAGTTATCACTTGACCATTTTTGGCTTTATGCCAGAATATGAGATGCTATATTTTTTCTTAGCGTATTTGAAGCCTGTGTAGCATACTATAAATTTTTTGATGCTTGAATTTTGAATTATGTAATTTGGAATCTCAGGATACAACTAAACAATCAATAAAACATAAAAATGAAGCAAAATGTTATTTTTTTAAATTTCAAGACAACTACAAAGGAAAAGGCTGCATTTCCATCTAGCACATGTGCAAAATATTTTTTTGGTTTTTCTATTTCTAAAACCATGGTAGGGTATGAGGTTATGGGAGTATGGACGAAACCCTGCTACTAGGACACATAACGAGGAGCATCACATCAAAATTTATCAGGGTAACTTTACAGACAAGGAGAAATCCCATTACAAATTAATTTAATGTACTTTAGAACTCATGTCCAATAGTATCTAAACTAGACAAAAATAATGTTTAAAAAGTAAAAGATTTGTGTTTCTCTGACAAAGAAAAGCACAAATTTAGTAAAGCATGACAATCAAGCAAAAGCACTAGCTTGTTGCGATCCATACAAGATATTTTTAGGATATTGTTAATGTAAATATTCTATCTAGGGATTCTTTTATTGTGTTACCCATG
Organism: Chamaecyparis obtusa; assembly: GCA_027943335.1. Classification (NCBI taxonomy): domain Eukaryota; kingdom Viridiplantae; phylum Streptophyta; class Pinopsida; order Cupressales; family Cupressaceae; genus Chamaecyparis; species Chamaecyparis obtusa. Next base: position 199,458 of record BSBK01005547.1, on the reverse strand, counting down.
TCATACTATATATCCTTCTTGATTTTTCATCCTGAAGTAGTAAAATAAAAGAAAACTTATATTAGATGTTCATAGGAGGCCCTCTTGGATCCAAGGGACCACAAAATGACATAAATTTAAGCCACAACATTTATAGATAAATTGCTTTTAATTTGAAAATTCTCTAGAAACATATGCAAATCTCTATGGCATCCATAATGTATTAGTAAATAAGCTATGATATCCCTTTTAAAGTATCTTCTTGGCTTCATGAGGGATTAGGGATAAGCTTATCATATTTGTAAACTATTCATTTCATTATGCTTTAAGCATTTTACTCTTGCTCATTCTTTCGACTGCAAAAGAACACAAGTTTGTCATCCTCTACTAGTCCACTAGCACTTGAGAGTCCTAAATCTTTAGGAAAAATAAGGGGGAAGATAGTAAAATAAAACAATTAAAAGGGTAAACACGTGAGGATTCTTTATAACAAATGAAGGATAATAACCCTTCATCGCCCTTGTTCACTACAAGACTAAAATGAAATGAGGCTACATTCAAAATGGTCACCTACATATGAACATAAGATGCACAAAAATGCATATGAGTCTGAATACACATTGGAAAGTGAGCATTTGGTTGGGAATGTATGTAGGTGTGTAATGTCCACTGCTTGCAAGATGTATTAGTTGAGATTCTGGCTACACTCAAACCGGTAAAGTCCAATGGCTCAGTGGTTAAAATATGGTCCCATCTTTACCACCAAGTGCCAAGTGCCAAGTGGTACCTGTAAATCTCTAGAGTAGGGGACAAGAACAATATGAATCTCCGCCTAAAAATATGAAGCAACTATTTTCTTTAGCAAGTAATATTAAGTGAGAGTTATATTCTTGAAGCATCCACTCAATTTTTAGGCACATTTTAAACCAAATTTAAGTTCTGATGTTGTAGGTTTTTCTTAGGGAGCCTAATAATAATAGTTTTGGATGCAAAATGTTAAAAAAAATTGGCCAGGGGAAGAAGATTTGACACTACAAACCAATTTATTGTAGAAAACTCAAAAAAATGTTTAGTAACAACTATCAAAATCTTCCATTTAACCCTTGCATTTAGTAAGCTAGGGGATGCGCCTAGGACATTTGAGGTCCCAAATTTGAATTAGTTGTTGGTCCATGTTCTTCCAAAAAAACTTCAGAAAAGGGTAATGTATCAAGGATTGTTAACTTATCAACGAACAGAAGGGAAACTTTTGAGAGGCTATGGTCAGGGTCATACATTCTTCACAAATCCTAAAGATTGTTTAGAAAACCAATTCAAAAGCACCAGTATCCTCTATCTCCATTTCTTCTACAGTATTCACTTGTTTGTTCTTCCTAAGAGTCCCAAGATTTCAATAGAATATTGATGGTAGCCTTTCCATTTAATGACCTCAATTTAAACAAGGCCATAGGTGTGCAAAGTTGCGAAGGCCAAGAGCTAGATCTAAAGACAATGGATACATACAGAATTGTGACATTCCAATTGCAAATAATGAAATTCTTCATCGAAAGGAATTCTGAACTAGCCAATCTAATGAAGAAGAGGCACAAGAAATATAATCAATCTTTCCAAATAACTTAAACAAAAACAAAATAGAAAACCATAAAAACTGCATTTAACACTTCAAACCTCCACGATAGAAAACATAGTGTCATGCTTTAAACAACAGAACAAAATGAAGCAAAATAATAAAATTTAACTAACCGAACAAAAATGCCAGGGGATGTCTGCCTTCATTTATCTTAATACGAGTTGCAGCTAGAGATACAAATGACACAACGAGTTAATGCATGCAACCTTTTCATTCAGTGGTATTTGTGCCCAAGAAAAAAAAAATCATTAAATGACATCAAATGACATAATGGTCGACGATCACAAGGCTTTTTAATTTTTTCTATTAATGTTTTCAAATATTATTTTTCTCCTTACCTTTTTTGGTCTCATCCAATAGGAATTTAAATAAATAGCATTTTTCAAATTTATTAAATATGAAAAAATTCTCAAACTTTAAGAAATAAGAATAGTCTTAAAAAATTCTAAAATCTGATTGGTGCAAGTAAAAAATATTTTGCATCTAATGGATGCAATAGTTACCTTCCTAGGACATGAACTAAAAATTGCTATAAACAATTATGATTTCATTGGAAAGGATTCAAGTTTTGGGGAAAAGGGAAATATCTCAAGCTTGTAGTAACCATCATAGATAAGTGACTGCACAATGATGAAGGGATGCATGTACATGCTCTTATTATTGGTTGTGATCTCTACTTTTTGTGTCTCATAAAATGCACTCTTCTTCTTCCATTTATTTGCTAATTTGGAATGTGTTGGTTTTGTGGCTTCCATTCTAGAGATGTTTATATTTTATTTGACTTACTTTTGTTTTATAACAATTGATACACACACACACAGACACACACACACACCTTGTACATATATGTATACCTTTTGTACATGGTCTTTGAGACATTGTTTCATCTTGCTACCATGAGTTGTGTTCACAATTTTTGGTGACAAGTAATTCTTTCTCATTGCGTAGAAGGGTTTGGTTTGCGTTATATGCCTTGGATTTATTTTTGAACCATTTTATGCTTCCTATGTTTTCCATGCTTTAGTCGTATGTCCTTGCCCTTGGGTCTATGAAATCTACCCTTGGAAGCCATTTTAAATGGGTTTCTTGCTTGAATTATTCTAAAGTATTTGCAATTGTAATGCCTCTCCAAACCTACTTAGTGAGGAGCTACTTTGGTAAGTGAATTCTCCATCTCTTCCAGTAAATTATTAGTATAATCTATGTTCAACTTATGATAGCTAAAGACATATACTTGTAATCACCTAAAAATGGTCTAGCTAAGTAAGTGTCCCTAATTTCAATTAATTAAATCAAATAATATGCTAGACATAATTATGTAAGTAATTCAATCAATTGGCTCACATAATTAAACCAATCATCAAATAATCAATTGATAGAGCATAAAGGTTATTTTAAATCAATCCAAATCAAATCAATTAATTAAAAGGTTTCTAAATACTTTTAAATAATAAAATAACCCATTCAATTTCATGTGCACAAATTTCTAATTTCTAATTCAAATTTCTAATTTGAATTTTTAATTCAATTTTGATTCTTTTTAATTAAAAGAAAGACTTAAAAGAATGGAAATTTATAATTTGAATTTTTAATTCAAATTTCTAATTTCTAAATTGACTTTCTAATTAAAAGGAAGATTTAAAACAATGAAAATTGTTAATTTATCTCCCAGCCTCAACTAAACATAGGAAGTTTCTAAAAATGAGAGAGAATTTCAACCACTCAACATAATGAATCTCAACTGCATGTTCATTATGGGATTTCTATATAAACCATCCTTTTAGCTCATTCAAAGGATCTAGTTTTCTTTATTAAATACATTTTGTTATTTTTATGCTAGATTATATACTCATTAAATATTAGATTTCAATTCTTAAAATCAACTTGCATGCTTAGATAATAGCTTTTAATTTCTAGATTAATCATATAATCATGCTAGTTTCATTGTTTTCTTAGATTAATGAGTCTATAAAAAATAGAAGTAGATTCAGATTATTGAATGCAATCATTACATCTTAATCTCCCATGAATCTTCAGTTATGGAGTTGTCTAGTAACTGATATCACAATGCTAACTAAGAGCATCTCTACATAGATCATACTCGCTTCATATAGGAGGCAAAAGATCATTTATAGGTAGTTTATTTGATTAGTTAGAGTAAAGATGCATTGAAGTTTGTTAGTTAGATTGACCTCATTTTGTTAGGATTAGGTAATATTGAGAGGGGGGGTGAATCAGTATTACAAAATTTTGATACTTTCAACCTTAAACAATTATAAACAATCCAAAGTAATGCATAAATGAAAAGAGCATACAAACATAACACATTCATTACACCATGATTTGTTCTCGAGGAAAGCTTGGCCAAAGGGAAAACCCCGGTGGGGATGGTACCCACAAATATGTACTAAAATATAATATCCCTGTTAGGAGATCTAGCCCTATTAGGAGCTGATTGTTACATAGTAAATTTCCTTGTTAGAGGAATACAAAACCTTGTTAGGGGTATAAAAAACACCTGGTTAAAGGTGGTGAGCACACTGCTCTTACAACCAATACTGTCCCAAAATAGTTCTCAAAAGGGGGAACAATACAAGCACTTATCTTGCTTAGATAGTTCCAATTGTAGCTCGACCTCTTACTAATATTTCATCTAATCTCTTATCTTCTATTTGTAGACTTATTCTTTCATCATTACCATACCATGCTTTGCTAAAATACAAAAAAACTCCATACTTATACAAAATCAGCCTTCCAGTTGGCTTCACAATTATCATGAAAAACATAATAATAACTCATGAAAATCTTATCTATGGATTTGGTGCTCTTACAATACTAAAGAGTCAGAAATATACTTTATTCACCTGTCTTAGCATGTTACCATATTCACTTTTCCTTCCTTAATCTTCACAATTGTTTATACACCCTGTTACACTATTTTACTGCCTTCACATATCTTCTGAACACTGTATCTCAGAAATCTGGTAACCAAACCTTATATGATCTTATTTGAAGCATGTGCATATCCAAAAATACCTCCAGTTTACTTTGCAAGCCATAATACCTTATATATCTTCATCGCTGACCAAAACTGTGGCACTATACCCTGTTATCCTGATTCTGGACTTAGTCATTTTCATGACTGTGACTCCAGTGGCAATCTCCACAAAATGCAATCACTCCATCATGAGTGTTTCCATAAATGAAAACCCTCAAGTGATTCCTAGTGCTCCAAACCATCACATGCCAACACATTTAAAACACACACTCACTCTAAGAGGCTAACTACGAGAGCGGGGGGGAGGGACACTTGCAAAATAAAAATCCATGGGTTAAGAAATTAGGCAATGGGATGGGGTTAGTGATTTAGGTTTGCATCAGGATAGGGGTTGTATTTTGAGGGGGATAGGTTTGAGGATCAGATTGGATTGGAGAGGATTTTTTCTTTGGATTTGGATTTCTCTTGGATTTTTAGGATTGCTTAGGATTTTAATAGGATTTTAGTTGAGGATTCATTGGGGGACTTTCCTTGAATCTTAAGCGCAGGGTATTTTAAGGTGGTATCAGATTACCACCATGTAGTTTTGAGCACTTAGTTTGATATAGAAATATCAAAGACCTACCAAGGTTACTAGGAACTCAAGGCCTTGTCACCAACATTGCATAGGGCTGAATGAACAAACACACAATGATTTCCCCAGCATCACGCATGAGCCCCAAAAGGTTCACGGTGGGAACAATGTCAGAGAACCCACACACAAGAGACATTTTCCAAGTGCACCATATAACCCAAAAAGATCACATGTTTGGACGTGCAAGGGCTACATCTGACTAACTCACAGGAAAAAAGAGAAAAGATCAAAAAATTTCCTCAGATCATCCCCATTTGCAACACACCCTGATATAATGAGATCATGGTGACTTTGAGGAGAGGAACAATAGGAATCCTTTAGAAATATTATCAAGAACCAAAGAATCAATTCAAAATCAATTTGATAAATCCAAAGATGCCCTTCACCAAAAGAGATCAACTGACTAGAAGATGTTGGGATTAGGTTACACATGAAGAATGACGCATCCTACAAGGACATGTTAATGGGATCTGCTGCAAATTTGTGTCTAATAGTAAAAGATGAATCTAGAACAACCACATAATCAAGGATCTTTGTTGAGGAACTTGTTGAAGTACAAGGCTTGATGAGACAACATAATTAATCATGTTTATACAAGAAAAATGAGGATATGTACAATGATACCTGACAATATAGTACAACTTGAACGATTGGTATATATAGTGCACACTTACAAAGCTCAAGAATTGGGATAGGTCGACATGAAATGGATATATACAAAAGATAAAGAATTAGGAGATAGGACATGCTATACAACTGATATACATAGGAAGCTCAAGACTCTGGATACCAATTCAACTGTCAACGTATGCATGCGATAATGGAACACCCAGGGAATATGAGTTTATGACAAGGATTTTGTGGGGAGATCATGGGTGGATGCGTGATTGTGGTGGAATGAGATTTTGATAGATAATGGAATAGTCCATCATGTATGGCACTTGTTTCCAAGTTTTCACCAACATAGTTTCCCAAGGTGCTTGATTGCCAAGATTTCACTGTTGGATGATTATTTCTCTTTACTTTTTTTGCTATTTTTTTATTTTTTATATTTTTCTAAATTTTTTTGATGTTTTTGTTATCATCAAGGTGCCTTTTTACCAGGTTTTCACCAAGACAATGATTTTTTTACGACATTTTATACTTTTCTAGATTTTTTTACAAAAGTGGAGTACACAATGGGGCTCAGATGTAGAACTTCTTGAGATGAATGATGTTCATAGGGTCATTCAGAGGTTCCCCTTTGAGTGTTGACAACTGATATGCCCCTGAGACAAAACAAGTTGTGACAATATAAGGACCCAACCAAGTAGGTTAAAACTTGCCTTTCTTCTCTCGATCTGCTTCTACATTCTGATTCTCTTTTAGGACCATGTCCCCTACCTATAACTATCGCTATAGATTTTCTTATTATAGATCCTCTTGAGCCATTTATGGTATACAACTAGATGATCATATATTTGTTGCCTCTTCTTGTCTAGAAAATTTATTTGCATGAGAAATGCTACGCGATAGTCTTCATCAGTGACCAAGTTATTGAGTGACACATGTAGCGATGGAATTTTGACCTTGATTGGTAAGACAACTTCAACACCATATACAAGAGAGTATGTGGTGGTGCCTATGGGAGTGCAATAAGAGGTGCAATAGTCCCAGAGGGAAGGATTGATCTTGAGGTTCTAGTCATGACCAGAATCATTGACAACCTTTTTGAGGATTTTTAGGATGGTTTTGTTGGTTGCCTCAACTTGGTCATTCCCTTGGGGAAAATATGGGCTCAAAAAGTGACAGTGAATGTAGAACTGCTCACACATATATTTCATGTGTTGGTTCTCAAATGGTGTTCCATGATCTGTGAATATGGTGGAAGGAATTTTGAAGTGACAAATGATATGGTAGAGGATAAACTTGGATATTTGGATACCTATAGTGAGGGTGGGAAAGATCACTTCAACCCACTTTGTGAAGTAATCAGTTGTAGTGATAATTTACTTGTGTCCATTCAAGGAGAGGGGTTATCTTACCAACGAGGTCGAAGCCCCAACATGAGAAGGGCCATGATAGTGAAATAGGATGTAGGTCATATGCTGGAGCATGAATCAGATTGGCATATTGTTGACATGGAAGACTTTTCTTCACAAACTCACAAGAATCATGTTCCATTGTGGGCCATTAATAACCTTCTCTAAGCAACTACTTAGTTAAAATCACACCACTTGTGTGGGCACCAAAAATTCCAAAGTGAGCCTCTTGTAAAGCCTAGACAATCGTGTTTGAGTCTAAACACCTAGAGAGGATGTTGTGATAGCCATGATGATATAGGTGTTGGCTACGAGAGTGTAGTGAGATACTCTACATATAAGGTTATGGCATTGGGTGTTTGTGAGGTGGGGGAATATAATACCACTTTTTAGATAAGCGTGGATTGTTGGAAATATAGATGAAGTAACTAAGAGGGGGGGTAAATCAGTTAACCATAAATTTACTTTCCACAGATCCCTTAGATGTTTTATTAAATCATTTGCTGCTGTTGTTCGTCAAACATACAAAGAAATGCTGAAACTCAGTTACTGCAGTGAGTATTAATTATAACTATTCTTAAGCATTCATCAGTGATTAACATACATGAATAAAGAAAATAACATGAACACAAGAGACACCAGATTTAATGTGGAAACCCAATATGGGAAAAACCACCAATGTAACTAGTTACTATTTTTCACTCTTCTGAAGTGATGCCCTATTAGGAGCCAACTCAATAAAAGGTTACAAAACACACTATTAGGTGTGACCTTGTTAGAGGATTTAATCACCCTGTTAGGAGTGGCCTTGTAAGAGGTCTTGAAACAATTCAATAGAACTGTCACCTTGTTAGAGGATTTATAAAATGGCTGTTAAACCAACTCGGTTAGGAGATTTTGAAATCACTGCTACAATGGTAAGAAAGTAACAATGAAATGACCTGAATAATGATGCAACTTAATTGCTGATTACAGATCTCTGTTCTACTTCACTAGATCCTTCCTGATCAAAATATATCTCTGCTGCTCCTCAAGGATATCTAATCATCCTTCAAAATTCACTCACACTTTCCTTCTTTTTTTTTACTTTACACTTTTAATTCAAAACTTGACCTTCTATATATACCATTCAGATTGACCATTCAGATTGTCAAGTCGGCACTAATAACATTACTAGTCATTACAACAGTCGGCTGGAATAATCAAACTTTATTTCTCAAATGAACAAAATCCTTTACTGGGCCAACCTTGCTCGGTAAACATTAATCTAAAAAGATTTCCTTTGGTGACCAAGAGAACTTAGTAAGCACTGCAAATTCTGCAACATCCTTTGGAGACCAAGTGAACTCGGTAAACACTAACTTTCCTTCATTAACCGAGGAAGCTCGGTTAACACTATTTTCTGCCATACTTTTCTTTGACACCTGAGATATCATGGTAGACACTGAAAACCACTTGCTGACAGACTGAGCTCAGTAAATACTGGGAACTGCTTTGCTGACCAACTGAGCTCGGTAAATACTGTGAACTACTTTGCCGACCAACTAAGCTTGATAAATAATATGACATAAGTGTGACATCAAAGACAACACACAATTAATCCAACAATCTCTTGGTACCATGGGGAATGAGGACCAACTAAGACACACACCATTTCATAATTAGTGTTCTCATAAGTGGGTGTGTGGAGCTTCTCAACTAAAAATTATATTGTGTGGCGTCTCAAGGGATTTCAAGGACCTGATAGTTGTCATTGTGTTTTCTGCCTTATTTTTTAATTTGGGTATTTGCATAAATTGTAGACTCGGGAATTGTTCTTTCATTTTGTCCACTAATTCCTTGTATGGTAACAACTTGTTGTCCTTTGTCTAAAAAAAACATCCATGAATTATTTGATAATAAGTTGTAAATCTCTCAACACTTGTATCTTGGTGATGTTCCATTGGATAGATGTCCCGAGGCCTGAGATGAGCGCCTCATATTCTACAATATTGTTAGTACAGGAGAATCATAATTTGAATGATTTTGTGATGTAGTCACTGTAATCACCCAAAAATGGTCATCTAGACTACTAGCCACTTGCTAGCATTATTTGCTAAATTCATCAATTGCTTATTCTTGATCAAATCCTAATTCTATCATTTATTCGATTATATTCTATGGGCTAACCATTTTATCCTAAGTTTTTATTTAATTAAAAGGAATTCCCTCCCCTTTTATTAAATAAAAGCCCCCACTTTACTCTTATCCTAAGTTGCACAAATAAAGCATTATTCCTATTTATAAAAAGGAGAAAAGGACTTTTTGTCTCACATGAGGCACAAAAGTCAACACTTCTTTCTCATTGGAGGAAACTTGTGCACATGGATTGATCCCTCTTTCAAACTCCACCCTTGATCAAATTTTTTTTGCCTCTTAATCTCCATCATCCGCTGATTCTCATTTTCTATAAAAGAAGAGCTCTCTTCTCATTCTAGGATCCCAACTCTTTATGCTAATGTTATGCTGCAGGTTTCTTGGAGCTTTTGAAGATCTTATTGCATCCTAGTCTTTACCTTTGCATTGTAGCTTAAATTCGCATTGCATTCTAGCTTAGTTTCCTTTTCATGCTCTAGTTTAACTCACCTAGTTTAATTAGCAAGGCTTGTAATACTTTCATTTTCATAGCATAGTTTCATTCTTGTATCTTCATTTCTAGCATAGCATTTTCATCTTGATTCTTGAAGATATTGGCATTCTTTCCCTTGTCTCTTTGAATCTCCCATTGCATGGTTTACTAGCAAGGTTATAGGCTTAATAGCTCTAGCTGAGAGCATTCTTAATACCCTTGCACTCCATGCCTAGGGAGCTATAAGTCACCTTTTCAATGTTTCCAATCCATGGATTCTCTTGGAAGCAATGACTTAGATAAGTGCACATTTTTGGCACCCAGTGTGGGGCAGAACAGCTCTGTTTTGTCCTTTTTTCATGCATTTCCGCACTTTTTTCATCAATATTTGCTTATTGTTTTAGCTTTTTTTTCTGTACTTTCTAATAGATTTTCGTACGATAGTCTTCCAGTATTGTACAATAGTTTATTATATACATGTGCGATACTTTTCCAGTAAAAGTATCATACACTTATACAAGATTCTTTCGCACTGGTGTTTTATGCTCTGTCGCATGCAAGTAGTGCGAAGTATCATCCAGACAGAAAATATCACACTAGTATACTGCGAAGTATCATATGAAATTTTCTCTGACAAAATTGTAGCCCAAGCCTAGCAGTGACTGATTTTGATCGTTTCTTTGCAAGATTTGATTTGTTTGTTTCGGATTTCTGATTTGTTGTGGTAGAACAGAGGTCTACTTGCATATTTTACTTGGTTTTTATTGTGCTAACCTTTGTGGGGCTAACAATTTGTGCTTCTAGGTGTGCCCTCATTGCTTGAATATTTGCCAAAAGAATGCATGTCAAAGCTTCAAATGTGCAAGGGCTACTAATCATTTTTTGTAGGGCTGCCCAAAGAATAAAAACAATCAAGTGCTTGTTCATTGCTTTCATTTTAAGTGCGACATATACTAGTCCTTTCTTTTATTAGGCACTTAACATCTTGTTGTAGGAGTCTTTTGGTGGTAGGAGAGTATGCTCTTCACCCTTGTGGTGAACCAGAAATCTTGACCCATCTTTAGATTTTGAAAGCAAGAGGGCTAATTGAACTTTGCTTGGTGTGTTTGGGGGAAATTTTTGAGATAGGAGAGTATGCTCTTCACCCTTGAGGTGAACCAGAAATCTTGACCCTCAAAGGTTGATCCATTTCTTTTTTAGTTTAGAATCCTTTAGCAGGCCTGCTCTTGAGTGATCAAGAGGAACGACCCAAGTGGGGACAAGCTAATACCGAGCTATTCTGACCCACTATAAACTCAAGGCTATCAAGGACACAAAAACTTGGTAGATGTAGTACTTGTCTTCACTTAGTGTGAGTACTTGTGGAATTGTGACCATGAGTAAAATGCTAAGCAAGAATTCTTAAGGTACTCTTGTGGTCACGAGGTCTGTTACTTGTTGCAAGGTAAGGAGTCCCTTTGGGGAGCAAGAGGGGTATTACGAATGGAAGCCCTTACTATGAACCATAGATAGAAGCCACCCAATTTTGTCGCTTAACATCTTGTGCAAGGATTGATCCTAGTGGACTAACCCAGATCACCCCAAGATTACTCACCATCTGTGTTCCTTTGGTTGTGTCATTGGCACTTCCATGACAAAGCCAATATCTATTATGGGCAACCACTTTATGTGAGGAAATGGGACATCAAGTGTGGGCCAAGTTGTTGAGTATTGAGCCTTTGTCCTTCTAGGCTAGAAAGTACTTGAAGTGTTCTTGTTGTGATCTACCCATGTAAATGTTCTCAAATATTTAACATCATGGTAGTAATCATAGGATTTTTTCACTTTGATATCACAAATGCTTGTCTTGGCAAGATTTCTTTTGCCCTTGTGTAAGTGATTTATGACATTTTTGATCACCTACTATTTGCAAACTTGTCTGATTATTGCTATCACTGTGTTTGTAACCAAGAATTTCCTTGAAAATTGCATTTTTCACATTCATTGGTCAAGATTTGTACAATACCGAACAATCATCGCACATTGACTGGTCAAATATCATGTGACACTTCATTGCTGCACAACTATCACACTGCTTACCTGGATAATATCGCATGCACTACTTGGATTCCATCATACTGCCTCATGTGAAATATCATCTTGATAAATTGCATCATCCTACCGTTCTATGAAATATCATCCTAAGTTATTCTATTGTCTTGTTGTTGTTGCAATTTGGAGCTGCTAAACTTGAATTTTAACCTATCGTAGAGTGTCTTTTCCTATTCTTACCTGAAGTTGGTTTGTTATCTGCATGCTTAGGTTTGTTCTAGACTAAAAAAATGAGTTAAAACTATTGGGTTTGAGCCTAACAAATGCTAATTTTGATCACTTGTCACACCATGGTTACCTCTCTAGCTACTTGCTAATCGAGCTTCTTGCTCATATCTCAGCTTGAGCCAATTGATTGCTCTAAGTTCTTGAGCACCTTTGACGAGCCATCTCTATTGTTCTATCTTGACAAGTGATCTTTATTAGCTTTTCTTATCTCAATATCTAAGAAACTTTGTCTCATTATATTAGTCAAACAACATTTCTTTTCATGCCGGTTACAACTCGGTCTCAATTTGAGCAAGGGAGTCACCCTCCATTCAATTATACACAATTACCTTCTCCAACAAGACACTCATGAGTGCCAATTAGAAATGATAGTTCTAGTCCTGACCAATCTGAGGATTCTAAGGTCACCTCGTGGTATAAAGGAGGCTTCCTTTTTTATGCATTCAAGATCTCCAAAAGCACAGACAGTGTCTCACTCACCCTGACTGAACAAGAAAAGTTTCACCATTTGCAAGAACACTTTGAGCATAAGGAAAACCAAGTGCCCTTAGACAAAATGGATGATGCTAGGCACATGGATTTTAGAGGAATGTCTCATGAGCAACCCGAGACTAGTGGTTATGAGCATAGACCACCTTTTGGTACTAATGGCAATTATGGTAACAAAATGCCACCAAGGTCCCCCCCAAGACAGAATTTTTCTATACCTTCTTCACCCCCTAAACCTCCTCCCTCTCATCATGAGGAAGAGGCCATTGATGATATTTCTAGTGAGGAGCTTATGATATTTGAACAAGATGAGGCCTCCCAATGAATGATGCATAAGCTTTTAGAGCGTAATAGAGACCAATATTTTCAATACATGACTTCTAGAGGATACAAGCTTCCTCCCGGTTATGATGTCCAACAAATTGTCCAAGAAAGAGTGCCAACAGAATTGGAAATCCTTAGAGAGGAATTACAATAGACAAATCAATGTCTCACCCAAATGGCAATAGAAAGGGAACCTCCAAAAGTCTCTTTTGTAGAATCTATTTGTGCTCTTCCCTTTGATAGGAGCCTATACATGGTCCTGTTTCCTAGGGATATTGAGGTTCCCAAATACAAAAATTATGGTGGAAAAGGTGACCCCCATGACCATGTGTGTCACTTTTATTCTCTTAGCATGGACTTCCTTCATGAAGACACATTGCTACTATGACTGTTCCCTAGAAGTTTAAGAGGACAAGCTTTGGAATGGTTTGTGAAATTGACACCTCCTCTCAATACCTTTGATGAGTTGGCTAGGCACTTCACCCAACATTATTCATACAACATTCAACAACCTATCACCATGATAGATCTAAGTTCTCTGAGGCAAAATCAAGGTGAGCCATTTGCCACTTACTTGCAACATTGGAGGTCATTATATTCTTGATATCCTTGTCAGCTACCTGAGAGGGAAAAGATTGACATCTTTGTCAACACTCTTGTGCCTGAGTTGTATTATGATCTAAGGAAACAACTGTTCTCCTCTTTCAATGACATGGTTTAAAGCACATATCGGATTGAGGATGTGCCCATAATAAAGGGGGATATTATTATTAATAAAGATACCAAAGGCAATGGCAAGGACAAGAGAAAACCTTGGAACAAAAACAAGTATGTTGTCAATGATGGGGTTGTGGATGTCCCAAAAGCTAAAGAGCCTACTTTCAACCTCTCTAATGCTATCTACATAGTGAAACAACAAGAAGCTGCCAATGCTCAAAGTGCACCTAAGTCTCAGTATGCAGACAAGCCAAAGAAGTCATACCAATGACGGGTCTACACCAAGTTGGCTGAACCATATGATGTGATTCTTAAAAATTTGGTTGCCAACAAGTATCTTACGCTTCTTGATAATTCTCATCCCTTTAATCCACCGGTTAAGCCTGATTGGTAGAGAGAGGATCATTTCTGCAACTATCACAGAAATAAGGGACATAACACGAACAATTGTTTCAAGCTTAAAGATTCTATCCAAGATCTCATTGATGGAGGCACCATTCTCACAGATGGCTTAGTTAAAAAATTTGATCACAAGGCTTTCAAGACCCCTCTACCTGAGTATGAAAAGGGGGAGTCCTCTCAAGCAAACAAGAAAAACCATGATGCAAAGATCAATTATACATATACTCCTGATATGCCTATGATCAACATGGTAGAGCCTGTTGAGAGTGTTCTTATGATGAGATCTCAAGATGATAATGACGCCAATCATGGTATGCCAAAGTTGGTCTTGCAAACACTAGATGGTTTGTCTTCCCAAAGTGAGACACTGAATGTGGTTACTAGGGGGCAAGCCAAAATTGTCCTTAAAACTACACATGATCCCAAGCAAGTCTCTTCTTCCAAAAAAGTGGCTCCTTCAGTCTTGTCTAGCTATGATCTTGTGCACTAGTTGCAACAGACACCAGCCCAGATATCCATTTTTGAGTTGCTTGAGTTATCTCCTTTGCACAAAGAGATCCTTGAGAAGGCTCTGTGTACAAAAAATGTCCCCAATGACATTGATCCAAATCAGTTCCAGGCTATGGTCAACCATATCTCATCTCCCCACTACCTCTCCTTTTCTGCAGAAGATGACACATCTCTTAGCCACCCCCATAATCTTACTTTGCACATCGAAGTACAAGTCTACCATACCTAAGTTCGCCGAGTCCTGATAGACAATGGTGTAGGGTTAAATATTGTTTCTTTCCATGTGGTGCAACAGTTGGGTTTGTCAGAATTTGTTGTAGATCCTAAGAGGAAGATTACTATAAAAGCATACGATGAAGTGGAAAGATCTTCCAAGGGTCTTTTTGTGCTGCCTATTCGAGTGGGCCTTGTCATGAAAGATATTGTGTTCCAAGTGTTGGACATCCCACTTGCATATAATATTATTTTGGGTCATTCATGGATCCATGACATACAAGCTGTCCCTTCCACCTACCATCAGTGTGTCAAGTTCCCATACAATGGAGCTGAAGTTGTGGTTCTTGGGGACAATGCTATTTCCATCAATACTCTCACTATAGCTGAAACATTTGTTTCTCACAACAAACCTTCTCATGATCCTAGTGCATCCTTGATTGCTTCTGAGAAAAAATTAAAGATGATGAGTATTGGCATGGGTGAATACACACTAGATTCCATTGCTGCTATGCCTACTTCTCCTAAATCATATGGGAGACCCTTTGACAAGATGAAGCCCTCCGTTTCTACCATGAAAGTCTTTGGTACCTTTGTTCATTCATCCATACCCCTAGAGGCATAAAAAGAAGAACAAGTTGTTAGGGAGTGGATCTATAAAGAGGAAGAGGGCAGTACAACAAATGCTAGTCCTATCTCCCCTAAGCGCTATGGTAAAGGCTATAAATTTTTGCAACAAATGGGCTATCAAGGTCAAGGACCTATAAATGATAATGGACACACCCTAGTTGAGCCTTTGAGTCATACCAATGGATGACCCTCTAAGGATACCACAGGTCTAGGCTACGGTACCAAAGATGACCTCCCCGATTGTTCCAAAAATGCTCCTATGATCAATGATTCAAACACAGATACAGATGAGTCACCATTGCACACTATGGCTCAAATAGCAGATAGTCTCCCTTCTACTTCACTCCTTTGGGGAGAAGAATGCATACCTAATGAGGACATAGCTGCAGCCTCTACGCCTAGAAGTAGACAACACAAAAATATCTTTCGATTGGTAGAAAGAGGAGATCTCACACATAATGACATGGGTGCCTCTCCTTCTTAGCATACTAAGCCTTCTTGGTGCAAACATCCCAGTCAAAGCTCAATAATAGATTCAAATGAGTACAAATGGGACACTCTCTCAGAGGGATCTTCCATGATGGATATGGAAGTTGATGTGGTTCATACTTATAGTACCCAACCCAATGTAGTTGATGAGTCTCACGTAGGGTCGTGAGTTCAATCTGCATATTACTTTAGTGGACCATGCTGGTCCTTCTATGTCAAATCTAGATCTTGACACTTTTGAAGCCTAGTCTATAGGCTCAACCTCTCTTGTCACCAGAGATGACACATATCACATAAATTCCATTGAACCTATCACTTTGCTTCCTCTCATACACTCAGATCACATAGATTGGTCTACCCAGGATCAAAGACCCGCATTGCCTTCTTTCCAAAATGACTATGAGATCACCTGCTACCTCAATGCCATTGAACCTATTACCTCTTCCACCAATGAACCAGAAACAAACATGATTGAATCAGATATCAAGTACCTCAGTCATAAAATCAAAAGAAAAAAGAAATGGTCAGATGGTGAAAACCACATTGTGGCGGTATCTGAACCTAAAAATAGTAAAAATAAAGATGTATCCAAGGGTGAAAACCTCTCTGAGGTGCTTGAGGATGAGGTACTTGGTAGTCTACCTAGCTATTTTCATGAAAGATCTTTGGTTCTAATTGAACCTATGCAACCCATCAACTTGGGAACATAAGACTCTCCTAAGATCATCCACGTAGCTCAGTCCCTCTCAACAGAGGAGAAAGAACAATTTGCCACATTATTTCAAGAAAAAAAGATCAACTTTGGATGGACATATTCTGACATGCCTGGTTTGGATACTGAGCTTATCATGCACCATCTCTCCATTGCTCCAGGGGTAAAACCTATCAAGAAAAAGCTTGGAAAGATGCATCCCCATGTGGCATTACTAGTTAAGGCTAAACTTGAGAAGCTTCTGAAAGCCAACTTCATCAGAGCTATCGACTACGTTGAGTGGATTTCTAACATTATCCCTATTTCCAAACATGACAAGTCCATTCACATATGCATTGATTTCAGGGACTTGAATAAAGCATGCCCTAAGGATGATATTCCACTTCCAAACATTAACATGATAGTGGACATGATGATGGGCTATGAAATGTACTCCTTTGTGGATGGCTTCCCTGGATATAGTCAGATCATAATTTCCCCTGAAGACCAAGAGAAGACAACATTCACCTATGCATGGGGTACCTTTTGTTGGAATGTCATGCCCTTCGGTCTTAAGAATGATGGTGCAACCTATCAAAGGGCTATGACCACTATATTCTATGATATGATGCATAAGAACATGGAAGACTATGTTGATGACACACTTGCTAAATCTCAACAAAGGAGCACTCATCTATCTGATTTGAGCTTGATATTGGACCAGATGGAATGATTTCAACTCAGATTACATCCTAAAAAATGTTCTTTTGGTGTCACTTCTGGGAAACTATTAGGGTATATCATATCAGTGAAGGGAATAGAGGTAGACTCAGAAAAGGTGCAGGCTATCATGGTGATGCCACCTCCTCACAACATCAAACAATTAAGGGGTCTCCAGGGCCATCTTCAATCTATTAGGAGGTTCATTTCTCAGTTAGCTGATAGAGCTCAACCCTTCAATAATAATTTACATAAAGGCACTACTTGCATATGGAATGAGGAATGTCAAAAGAACCTGGACCAGATCAAGGATTATCTAGCACAACCTCCTATTCTTATGCCACCTATCCAAGGGAAACCTTTAATACTGTACATTTTTTCTATGACAAATTCCTTAGGAGCTCTCCTTGCACAACAAGATGATATGGGCAAAGAACAAGCTATCTACTATATCAGCCACACTCTGGTTGCTTATGAACTCAATTACACCAGCATTGAAAAGGCTTGTCTAGTAGTGGTGTTTACATCTCAAAAACTTAGACATTACATGCTTGCACATACTATGCAGTTGGTTGCCAAAATTGATCCTTTAAAGTATCTCCTAAGTAAAGTTGTGCTTACTGGACAACTTGCTAAATGGATGTTGATTCTCTTGGAATTTGACATTCATTATGTTAAAAGGAAAGCTATTAAAGGGAAAGAAATTGTAGATCAATTGGCTGAGTTCCCCATGACTGATAATGCTCCTCTTTAGATATACTTCCCAGATACTTCAATCATGCATATCGCAGGGTGTGCATGGAAAATGTTCTTTGATGGTTCTCATACATAGAATGGGGCTGGTGTTGGAATCTTGTTTGTTACCCCTCACAGATACACCATTCCTAAATCATATAAGCTTCTCTTTCCATGCACCAATAACATAGTTGAATATGAAGCCCTTTTGAATGGTGTTAAGCTTTCCCTTGAATGGAGGATCACTGAGTTGCATATCTTTGGAGATTCTCAGCTTGTCATCAACCAAGCAAATAATGATTACCAAACAAAGGATGAAAAGTTGATTCTTACAAGATGGTAGACTCACTAAGGAATTATTTCACATCTATCACATTCCAAAAAATTTATAGAGATGAGAATAAGGCTATTGATGCCATGGTTACTTTGACATCCATTCTACAATTGGAAGAACATGAATCACGCTTTGAGTTCCTAGTGGAAGAATTGTGTTATCCTGCCTAAAATTCCCCTGATGATCATTTTATTTACACTATGGTCAGTCATGACTCATCCTAATATGCCACCATCTTTTCCTATCTCCAAGATCAAGTTATCCCTGAAAATCTAATGTGCAATGAGAAGTGCCAACTCATTTGCAATGCCTCACACTTTACCCTCATCTCTGTTGACTTGTATAGGAAGGGTCTAGATGGAACTCTCCTTAGGTGTCTAGAAATAGAGGAGTTAGACAAAGGGCTAGCTGAAGTCCACAATGGCATATGTGGTTCACACTCTAACGGTCTTGTGCTAGCTCAAAAATTGCTTAGGGCTGGTTACTATTGGCCTACTATGCAAACTGATGTTGTTCAATATGCCAAGTCCTACAAGAAATGTCAACTACAAGAGAATCTCATTCATGCTCCTGGATGTGAGCTCATTCCCTCTATTACCTACTGGCCATTTCAACGATGGGCCTTTGACTTGGTAGGCAAAATTTATCCTCGTTCTTTGAGTGGGCATAAGTTCATCATTACAACTATTGAATATTTCACTAAATGGGTTGAAGCTATCCCACTATCTTCAGCTATAGGAAAACATGTTGCCCTATTTATTTTGAATCACATCATTTTTTTCTATGGTATTCCTTCTTCCATAGTCATGGATAATGGCGGCCAGCTCAAAAACAAAGACCTGAAGCACTTGTGCAAAAAATTCAAAATTACACAACATTGGTCTTCTGTTTATTACCCTCAAGGGAATGACCAAGTTGAGGCCTCAAACAAAACATTGCTGAAAATTCTCCACAGAATAGTGCACCAATCAGGCAAGGATTGGCATCTATAGATCAATCCTGCACTATGGGCTTACAGAACTTCTATTCGCACCCCTACAAGAGCAACACCCTTTTCCTTGGTCTATGGTTTTGAGGTTGTCTTACCATTAGAGGTTGAAATATCTTCACTGAGAGTCTCTCTCCATGGTTTGATTACCGATGAAGACCAGAGGGCTATGAGAGTGCATGAGCTCACTACTTTGGAGGAATGCCACAAGGCCACCTTTGATCACATGTGCACCTATCAGAAGAGAATGTATACTGCTTACAATAAGAAAGTTCATCCTAGAGAGTTCCAAGTGGGTGAACTAGTTCTAAGAGAAAATCCTAACAATCAGTAGAATAGAGAGTAGAAAGGCAAGTTTGAGCCAAATTGGTTAGGACCTTATATCATCACAACAACATTTGGGTTCAGGGCCTATCAGCTATCTACACCTGAGGGAGAAGTGCTTACCGAGCCTATCAATGTTCTACATCTGAAGAAGTTTTATGCCTAAGGTTCTTGTGCTCTTTGTACATATTCTATTGATCTTGAAATTTTTTAAAAAAAATTCATATATGATGCTGAAAAAATCCTAAAAAGCATAAAAAGTCCTTAAAAAAGAGCATCCTAGTGAAAACTTAGCAATAGGCACTTTGATGTCTCACCAAAAAAAAGAAAAAAAGAAAAAGTGCCTTGGTGAAAACCTTGAAACAAGCGCCTTGGTAGCAAAAATAAAAAAAAATAGAAAAAATACAAAATTGATCAAGTGGTGAAAACCTAGAAACAGGCACTGCTTGAGACCCTTGCACCTATGTCTATCAGTCTTGCGTGGTGCTCATTCGCTTCACTTCTCACTTTGTCTCTCCTAGCCTGGAATTGACTCTTGTCTTAGTCTAGGGGGCATATGTTGTTCTAGCTTATCTTGGGTCTCTTTGTGCATTAGGGTTTCTTGGGAAACTTGGTTCCAACGGTGTTTTTAGACACCATCCCAAACTATGTTTTTCAACACTTTCTTAGCGTCAAGTGTTTCTCAACACTTATCAGATATCTTCCCCGCCATCTAGAATGATGCAATATTTCTTATTGGTAGATGCGATACTCAAAGTTTGACTCTATGACCTACACACACACACTTAAAACACTTGACTCATTGAGACTTGCTTGACTTTATTTCTTTGTGTGTTTTCTATGATGATTTCTTTGCTGAGTGTTCTCTCCCTGATAGTTTTCAATGATGCCGAGCTAGAAGACTGGGGGTACGAGGACATGTTTTATTTATTTTCGGCCTGTGGGTATATTTTTTTGATCCTCATTGTCATGAGCATTCACGCTTGTTCCACTTGACACTAGGATCCATAATGTATTATCCTTGACTATTTTTTGCAAGTGCATGCTTATAGTCATCTTGAATTTCTTGTGTCTCGATGTGAGCATAATCTTGCTACACCAAACTTAGGGAACCTCACTACACTAGTCATCTTGACCTGCATGTCTTTGATGCCTAGGTGGGATTCCCACATATCTATCTGATACATATCATATTCATATACCCATAGTTATACTAGTGTGTATTGTATGATCTTGTGACACTACCAATAATGCTCGATGATGATTATTAGAGTTTAATGGCTTTGTGACCTTGCAAGTAAACCACTTTTCATAGTAGCTTGCATTCTTAAGTTCATGTTAGTTTAGTTTTGCATCTTGCATATGGAGAGAGCTCTCCTTTCATCTATCATGGACTTGTCAGTCAACTACACTCGCCTTTCGCTTCTTCTCGATCATGTCTTCCACTTCTTGTCTTTCATATCACATCCTTTTCTATGATTTAGATCCATTTTCGGGATCAAAATCAAAATCCAAGTTCATCTTGATAGTCAAAATCACATTTCAAATTTCTCCTTCTTCTACATAGTTGGCTGACTGTTTGAGGCCTGCTTCTTCAATCTTCACTGGGGCATCTTCATTGATCTCCTTCATTTTATCTCTCTGAGGTCTTGACTGGGGCATCTCTTCACTACTTAATGGTTATTCTATCATCTTTCATCTTCGATTATGACTTCTAGTGATTTGATCATGTTGCTCTCACTTATGCATTCCCTCTACCTGATTTTGATTTTGATCACGAGGGGGAAAATACATCATACTCTATCAGCTATTCTCCAGAGCATATGCTTGACCTTTCCATTTTCTCTGATCGATCTATTTGTGCTTGACATGTTAGTTCTCATCTCGAGTTATGATACTATCCATCTCTTTCCTAAGTGTTCAGTTCTGTCGCTACCAGGCTGGCCATGCAGGATTTTCTATCTCTCTGCACTTCATACTTTGGAGTCAGATCTCTATCTATTACCTTCTTGGCTAATCTATTCTTTGACGTAATGTGTTCCTAGATTGATCACACATTATTCAAAGAGGGGCAAATGTAATCACCCAAAAATGGTCATCTAGACTATTAGCCCCTTGCTAGCATTATTTGCTAAATTCATCAATTGCTTATTCTTGATCAAATCCTAATTCTATCATTTATTCGATTATATTCTCTAGGCTAACCATTTTATCCTAAGTCTTTATTTAATTAAAAGGAATTCCCTCCCCTTTTATTAAATAAAAATCCCCCACTTTCCTCTTATCCTAAGTTGCACAAATAAAGCATTATTCCTATTTTATAAAAAGGATAAAAGGCCTTTTTGTCTCACATGAGGCACAAAAGTCAACACTTCATTCTCATTGGAGGAAACTTGTGCACATGGATTGATCCCTCTTTCAAACTCCACCCTTGATCAACTTTTTTTGCCTCTTAATCTCTATCGTCCATTGATTCTCATTTTCTATAAAAGAAGAGCTCCCTTCTCATTCTGGGATCCCAACTCTTTATGCTAATGTTATGCTGCAAGTTTCTTGGAGCTTTTAAAGATATTATTGCATCCTAGTCTTTACCTTTGCATTGTAGCTTAAATTCTCATAGCATTCTAGCTTAGTTTCCTTTTCATGCTCTAGTTTAACTCACCTAGTTTAATTAGCAAGGCTTGTAATACTTTCATTTTCATAGCATAGTTTTATTCTTGTATCTTCATTTCTAGCATAGAATTGCATTGCATTTTCATCTTGATTCTTGAAGATATTGGCATTCTTGCCCTTGTCTCTTTGAATCTCCCATTGCATGGTTTACTAGCAAGGTTATAGGCTTAATAGCTCTAGCTGAGAGCATTCTTAATACCCTTGCACTCCGTGCCTAGATAGCTCTAAGTCTCTTTTTCAAGGTTTCCAATCCATGGATTCTCTTGGAAGCAATGACTTAGAGAAGTGCACATTTTAAGTGTATAGTCACCTTGAGGAGTGACGAAGAGGATTCTCACCCCTTATCCATGTGATGTGTATGATCCATCAAAATAGAGTTTCCATGTTGGTTGTTCTTCTATCATACACAAATTTTCATCTAGAAATTCCATTTGAAAAGGATATGCATCCATTAGTGGTGCTTCATCTAGTTAACTGTGATGACTTTTTCTTTGATTTCTTTTCTATCTACATACTGAATGTCAAACTCACTAAGGAGAATCACCCATTTAGTCATACGCCCTA
Source organism: Chamaecyparis obtusa (assembly GCA_027943335.1). Classification (NCBI taxonomy): domain Eukaryota; kingdom Viridiplantae; phylum Streptophyta; class Pinopsida; order Cupressales; family Cupressaceae; genus Chamaecyparis; species Chamaecyparis obtusa. Next base: position 176,466 of record BSBK01005547.1, on the reverse strand, counting down.
TAATAATTGTATGGGAAAGTAGATACTTGAGAGGATCTATTTTGGAAATGATTTTCACTGTATTGCTGACCATATAATGTCGTAGCTTCTGAGTAGCAAAAACCATTGCAAGGAATGCCTTTTCCATTGGTGTGTAGTTGAGCTCATAGCCAACAAGCATAAAACTAATGTAGTAGATAGCTCATTATTTTCCATTATCATCAAGATGAGCTAAAATTACCCCCAATGTTGTAGTGGTTACTGATATTTACAAAATGAGAGGCTCCCCTAGAGTAGGTGGTACATGGATGGGTGGATTCACCAGATATTCTTTGATCTTTTCAAAACTTCTTTGGCACAAAGGGTCCCATTTTAAATTGGTGTCTTTATGCAATATATGGGTGAATGGTTGGTACTTATCTGTAATATATGATATGAACCTTTTGAAAGACTATATCTTACCTTGTAGACTGTGTAATTTCTTGAGTGTCCTCAGGGGAGGAATTTCCATTATTGATTTGACTTTCTTTGGATCAATTTCTATGCCTTGTCAAAATACAATGAATCCCAAGAGTTTTCCATATGTAACTCCAAAGACACACTTCTTTGGATTGAGCTTCAAACCATGATGATGGAGGTGATCAAATACACATTCTAGCTCATTGAGATGGTCTAACCTTATTTTTTATTCTTTCAAAATATCATCCATATAGTCTTCAAGGATCTTATGGATCATTTCATGAAATATAATAGTCATGGATCATTGTTATGTGGCCCCTACATTCTTCAAACCAAAAGGAATCATGTTATAGCAGAAGGTACCCCATGGATTCATGAATGTTGTCTTATGCTGATCTTATTTTGTAATACATATCTGATTATAGCCAGAGAAACCATCCATGAGTGACAACATTGCATGCCTGAAAGTAAGGTCCACAATCATATCAATGTTTGCTAGAGGGAAATCATCCTTCATACATGCCTTGTTGAGGTCTCAAAAAGATATGCATATTCTAATTTCCCCTGATAGTTTGGAAGCTGAAACCATGTTGGAAATTCATTTTGAATAGTCAATGGTGCGTATGATTTGGAATTTGGATGTACTACAATATGTACAACTAGGTCGGGGTCCAATCTAGGAATATGAACATAAGACCATGCAAATTTTATTGTAGCTTTTTGGAGAAGTGTGGTGAAAGTTGTTTCTTCGGCCTCTGATAATGGTGTTGTGATATATGTGATTCTAGGACATTCTTCAACTCCCAGATTGATATTCATGGTTTCTTCGATAAGTACAGATGATTTCTATGGCATGTAATCATGGATAAGAGGAAGAGGTGAGTCTTCATATTTTTATGCCTTAGAGATATGTTCACTAGAAGATATGCCCTTTGTTTTTACTTTCTTGGAGTTAGAAAGTGCCCCATAGGGGTTTTCACCAAAAGAATCATATTTTTCTTTTTGATTTTTAATTGTGTGGTTGAAGACTTCTTCTTCCCTAGAATATCCATTAGGGTCTAGCTTGTAGACATGTGCTAAAGTATGCCCCCAATCTTGTTTTTATGTTTCTCCCATGAATCTTAGGAGCTCCTCCTCACTTTGGAAATCATCGATATGTGCAATTCTTGGTTGGTCCCAGTCTATGAGTTCAGGATGACTGAGTGGAAGGTCGATGAGGTTTATGGATAGTTGGCGAAGGATGGAATTTCCCAAGAAGGTTTTGTCATCAAATATATCATTGTAATATTTCTTTACTTCCTCTTCAGGGATGTCTTCAACCTCCATGATTTCACCTTGGATGTTCAGGAGGGTAATGGTGGGCGCATTAGTGCCCCCAGTTGTGGTACTATGACCTTGTACATGAAGGTGATAAATATTGTGACCAAATACAAGGCCTTCATATCTTGGCTAATGAAAATATTCTAGTGGGTCTTTCATACCAACTTCCTCAGGTCCTAGACCACTGGCTTGATAATTCTATTATTTTGTGGCCCATTTGTGTGATGTGGGGTATTGATATTTGAAGTACATGAGGAGTTTAGTGTCAAGAAGTGGGGGATCTTTGTCTATCCATCTTTGATGTTAGGATATCTCTTGATTATTCATAATGTCATGTGATATAAATGTGGATGAACCCATTTTAATACCCCAAAATTGACACCTAATAAATTCAATCAATTTTGGTGCATTTTCATCAATTTTACATCTTCAAAGTCCTACTTTGCTAGGCAATTTTCTCTCTCCTACCTAACTTAATTCGACTTGATGTCAATTGCAAAAACCCTAAATTGCATTAATCAAATATTAAAATTAATTCCTAAAATCTTTGACTTTTATTAGCTAAATTACCCCTATGATAAATTAATTTAATTCTAAAGTCCTAAGTGCTTTAAATTAAATTAAACCCATCCCATTTGGCTAATATACATAAAAAGGAATTAATATTACTTGTTATTTGAATGGACACCTTTATTTGAATTAATAATTCAAATTATTCGAACGGTCACCCTTATGTGGCAATAAACATTCTTTTAATTAAGTAATTCATGTCTTTTTTGTCTCAATTGGGAATGAAGAGTCAGGAGTTTCAAATCAAGAACCTCTTCATTCTGTCCCCGGGCTTGTCTATTTAATGAACCTCATTCTTCATTCAAAAGTGAGCAATTTTGAGAGTAACTAAACTATAGCATTTTTTTGTCTCAATTTGATATTAATTCAAAGCTTTTATTGCATATTAGGGTAATTTTCTCATTTTAGTTTAATATTGCATCTTCATTATAGTTATTTTTCTTATTTACTTTTAGTTTAATCTCATCTTTATTTCAAGTTCTTTAGAGTAAATCAGCACTTCATATTTCTTTCAAAGCTATTTAGATTAATATCATATTTCCTTCAAAGCATTTTAGATTAAATTGCACTCATTCTAGATTAATTTCAATCTTCATAAATTTTCAAATCCTCCATTGTAGAACTAGTCTTATGGTTGTTGGCTCTCGTTCTGAGAGTAATTAAACACCCCGTCTACATAGAAGGCAACAGGTCGCTTCACCATAGATTTCAGATTGAGTAATTCATACTCTCTCTCATAATTTGATCATGTGAGTAATGACTATGTTGCGTGTGTAGTTGGATTAGAGGTCCACATTCGATTATATACATTTTGGTGCACACCGTGGGGTAGAAAGATCAATTTTTGGCCTCATCCTCAATTTTTTTCTGACAGGAAATTTGAGCTCTGTCGTGTGTCTGTACTGTCTATGTATGAATTCTCATGTGAGAATCTAGAGTGTATCGTGTGAAGTTTCACTCCCAGTAGCACTCTCTCACAGAAACTATTACATCCTTGTGTGGCACCCCGTGCTTTCTCGCGCGCTATGGAGTACTTCCTCGCACGAGATTTGGATACAATTTTTAAAAAATTTCAGTCTCTGTTTTTCCTATTCCAGATTTTTGACAGTTTTTGTTTGCTATTAATTTCTATTTTTCTATTATTTTCATAGCATAACAGTTTTCTACAGCATGTTTGTCAAAGAACATAAAAACATGCTAATAGTTTGATTGCAGGACGATAGTCGAAGACTTGCTAAAATGTTGTGGTTTTTTCTTGTTTTCATTCACATAGTCTAAATAGGGCTTGATTAAAATTTGTTGAGAATTTTGATAGTGAGTAGGGAATTTGGCTCTTCATTACATGGAGGTGATGACCATGAATGAACCCGAAAACCTAATGATCTTACTAATATGACAAATTCTTAGGGAAGCGGAGAAAGGTAGTGAATATTTACGCTTCTACTTGCTAGGGGATTATGCTCTTCTCTCTTTGAGAGAACCACAAACCCAAAAGCTTATAGGTGTGGTGGAGTGAAGCTAACTCAGTGATGAATCTTCTTGATGTGTTTGGGTGAAGTGATGAGGTAGAGAAGTATGCTCTTCTCTCTATGAGAGAAATAGAAAATCAAACCCTTGGATCTAAGCCAAGTTGTGTCACCTTTAGAGGGCCTGCCAGAAGTTGAACCTCTGGGAACGATGCAAGTGAGTACGCATCTTTCACCAATGATTTCACCTCACTCTAATAAAGAACATTTTGTTGATTCTAAAGACTCCAAAACCATGTTAGCTTTCTTCTCAAGATTTTGACTATCATCTTGAGAAGGCCTTGTTTGTTACACTAAGCGGCACCACTCCTAGCCTTGCTTGCAGGGGTGTATGACTTTCAAGTGTTGGTGTGGCTGTGAGGCCTCAACCCTGTATTGGGGGCACCAAAGGTTACCATGAATGGAAGCCTATTACAAACTTTCCTTAGCTAGTGGCCTACCCAGTTCATCTTTGAAAGGAGGCATAATCTTTGCGTAGGGAGGGGGAAGAACCTCTCCCATAGATTCCCATCATAGGCATACACCTGGACACTTGAAGGTGGTATATGACATTGTCCCCTACCACAAGGGTAACCTTTGAATGTATACTATTGAGTCCTTGGAAATACCAAAAACATGGGTGCCCTCTAGGGGGTGGAACGACTGTGTGAGGTGCATGCATGTGCATAAGCAATGGGGCAAAGGTTTTGTCTTCTCACCATTTTTTTTTAGGACTAAGCCATGTGTTTTTTATCGAGTCTTAAACATTGTCCAATCATTATCAAACAAAGACTCCCCCGATGCTATCAAGTTGATTTTTCCTTGATAGGTCTGTTAACAACTACTTCTTGTATCACAACTGCTTGATCTAAACCTTTGTGTCTTTAAACAAATGCTGGAAACCTCAAAATGAGATTGTTGATTAAACTATTCTACAAACTTGTCAGGAAACTAGATTTTTTGTCAGACATCAATTTAGGTTGTACCTCAAAATTCAACTTTTACCTCGAAAACTATGTCAAACTGTCAGATTTTGGACTTTTCCCGCGTGAAGTTTCACTTTTCATAACACTTTTTCAAGTGAGACTGTGTTCTTTCGTGTGAGATTTGGTGTTCTCTCGCGTGGTCTAGTGTTCTCTTATGCGAGATTGTAGCCTAGTTTTAAAAAATAGAGACATGTTTATTGTTGACTATTTGACTTTTAATCTGATCTTCTTTTTGTCTAAGGTCTATTTTTCTATTTTCCTGTCATTCACTGTCAGAAACTGGTTGTCTCAAGTTAGGAACCGATTGATCTTTGCTTTGGCTCATGTTGTCTCTCATTGTTTTACCTTATCTCTTTATGCCTTTTGTATCTTGTGTTTTGATAGTCTTATCTCAGTTGTTCTAGCCCCCTCTTTTGATGATTCATACCAGGTCCATCTCGCATCTTGGTTGTTCTAGCCATTTATCTCTTTTTCATTATCTTAGAGATGGAGTCTAGCATTTATCCCGAGTCTTCTCTCATCACATCTTCATCTATGACTGTCATGACTAGAAGTGGCAAGACTTATCCCATTCAGAATACTGATCAAGGTAGAAATGAACCTCCTAATCAAGAAATAGATCATCCTGAATCTATCGCAAAATCTAAACTTTGTGAGATATCCTCCAGTTCCTCATTAAGTACTTTGAAGGATAGTCCATCTCAACCATCACCTCTGGTGTTTCAAGAGTGTTTTAATCCACTATTTGAATCGCAACCTGGTTTCTCATTTCAAGAGAAAGACAACTCATACTTCTAAAACAACTCATTGTTTCATAACTTTGGAAGATCACTCCCTCGGGCTACTCCTATCATTGAATATGTTGACACTGATCATGATATCTTCCTGCCTGAATTTATTAAATCTTTTGATCCTGTTCATTCACCAAAAGTTACCTTATCTGCACCTCATCGACATCGTTCATATCACTTTATTGAGGCTTCAATCGGTGCACTATCCCACACCAACAAGATGGGAGATCCATTTGATTTCCAATTGGGCAAGTACAGTCAAACTTTTGACAAATCTCAAAACAATCAGTATCATGGTCAAACCTCTAATGACCCACATCCTGCTCAACCTCGGAATGAGCAGCCTCATGGTCAATCTCAACAGGACCAAAATCAGTCCCACAATGATGATCAATCTCAAAACAAACCTCAAGGTGATCGACAACTTGCATATTTCTATCACCCTCCTCCGTTTGATCAAAACCAAGATGATCAACAACAAGATTAGATTCTGAGCATTTATGAGATTCTTGGGAATGAAAATGATGTGATAACTCAACATGATATAAATGTTGCCAAAGCCAATAAGAGTCTTGTTAAAATGATGGAGATCCTTCTTCTAGAGGAGAAAGAAAAATACTTCCTTGAGTTAGCTAAGCAAGGGGCCAAGTTACCCCCAGACTATCAAGTTGAAACACTCGTGGCCAAGGAAGAAGAAACTGAGACCGCAAAGTTGCAAAAAATTGTCTGAGACATGCAAGATTAGATTAATCAACTTGCAAAGAATAATGACAAACTTGCTCAACAATTCATAATGGAAAGTATTTGTCCTTTCCCTTTTGATAGAATTCTTCATATGTCACCTTTTCCTAGAGGTGTAGAACTCCCTAAATATGACAAATAATTGGGTGAAACCAATCCCCAAGATCACTTAAGGGAGTTTGGCACATTATCTATGGAATTCATGCATGATCAAACATATCTTATGCACTTATTTCCTCGTAGTTTGGGTGGACCCACGATGGAATGGTTTTCTAGATTTCCTACTGGCATTAAGACTTTTGATGAAATGGCTAATATGTTTCTCCAACATTACTCACATAATATTCAGTATCCAGTCAACATCCGAGATCTCTTCAATTTAAAACAGTGACAAGGAGAATCTTTTTTGGCATTTCTCCAAAGGTAGAGACAATTATGTACAAGGTGCCCTCACAAGCTACTAGATTTTGAGAGACTCAACATTTTCTTGGACAATCTTGTCCCAGACTTTGTTTACCAAGTGTAGTTGCAAGTCCTCTAACTTTTGATAGTATGATCAAACAAGAAGTGTGAATAGAGGCCTTTATGATCAAGAAAGGTGAATTGACTTTGGGTAAAGACAACAAGAAAGGATCTTCAAACTCAAATAAGGATAAATAGAAGTTTGTTAACAAGAATAGAGACATTGTGAATGATGGAGTGGTCAACAATGTGACCCCGAAACCTGCTAAATCTATTTTTAATCTCTCTTCCACCATACAAGTAGTTAAAGCGGCTGAAAAGCCCATGGTGGAAAATCAGTGACCTTCGAGGTTTTCTAGAAACAAACCTTGGGCTTCTCAACCCAAGCATGAATTCACCTCTTTGGGAGAGCCTCTTGATGTGGTCTATAAAAATCTTATACAGAATCAGGTTCTTGCTCGTTTGGAAAAGCGTACCTATGACCCACAACCACGACCTCATTGGTGGAATGATAATGCTTACTATGACTATCACCAAAACATTGGTCATAAGACTTCTACTTGTCTCCAACTGAAGCATAAAGTTCAAGATCTCATTGACAATGGTGACATCCTTGTGGAGAACCATAATAAGAATTCAGACCATCAAGCTTTTAAAGATCCCTTCCCTCCTCACTAGAAGGGTGAGTCTTCAAATGCCAAGAATACCAATGCTAAAGTAAATTACATGTACACTAATGATGAAAATGTTATTAGTATGATTGAACATGTTGAGATAGATTATTGTGATGTGATTACTTCCAAGGGGAGTGGCGATGCTCCCAATCCTAAGACTCCTTTCATCTTGCGTGGTTGTGCATCTTGTTTGTCTTAATCTAAAAAATCTCAAGACTGTGCTAATGTCGTCACTCGATCATGAGGAAGAGTTGTTTTGAAAGGTCTCGATACTTCTACATCCACTCTGAAGAAAACTATGGATAAGAGACTCGATACTTCTACATCTTCTCTGAAGCAAACTGCGGATAAGACTACTATTGGCCCTGCCAACAAGAACATAAAATCTATTCCTACATCTATCTCAGCTAGTTATAGCATCTTAGATCAACTCTAGCGAACCAACGCTTAGATTACCATTTTTGAGCTATTGAAGATCTCACCTACTCATAGGAAGATGTTGGATAAAGCTCTCACTGAGGCAAACGTTCCCAAGGATCTTGATCTCAACTGGTTCCAATCTATGGTGGGTCATTTGACCTCACCTCACTATCTATCCTTCTCTAAAGAAGATGATCACTCTTTGAGTCATTCGCATAATGCTCCCTTGCATATAGAGGTCATGATAGGTCCTAAGCATGTTTGTCAAGTGCTCATAGACAATGGTGCTAGTCTTAATATCTGTTCCACTAAGATGCTTACTCAGGTAGGTTATAATGAGAATTGTGTAGACTCCTACAAAAATATTACCATTAAAGCTTATGATGAGGAAGAATGCAAGTCCCAAGGCTTAGTTGTGCTACCTATCTACGTAGGACCTATTGAGAGAGATGTTACTTTTCAAGTTCTTGGCATTGCTCTTGCCTACAATATCTTGTTGGGTAGGCCTTGGATTCATGAGATGCAGGTTGTTCCATCCACATATCATCAATGCATTAAGTTTCCTTCCATGTGGCAGAAGTCACTATGCCTGCTAATACCAATTACTCTTGCAACACTCTTACACAATCTGCAGATAGCTTTGTTCTAGCAAATAGAGAATCCACTGAGTTTTATGATGCTAAGCTGAAAGAAATGGAATAAAATTTGAGACTTAAGGATACAAGCATGGGAGAATACCAAATTGAACATGTGCTATCACTTGCTTCTCTACCTTTGTCCCCACGCTCTTATGGGAGACCTTCTGAGAATAACCAAACTTCTAATGCTTCTCCTCAAATAGTTTATGATGGCACCTTTGTAAGAGCCTCTATACCTTTAGAAGATGAAGATGAAGAAAGGGCTATCAGAGCTTGGATCTATAAGGGAAAAGAGATAGCTGAAACAACTACTTCACCTCCAGACTTAGAGCAAGAACCATACAATGAGGCCTTTAAAATCATGAAGTGCTTCAGCTATAAGGGGAGTAGTCCTATAGGGAAGAATGATAATGGTCTGCTGAAGCCCATTGAAGCTACAGGATGCCACACAAAGTATACTACTAGCTTAGGATTTAAAAAGACTCCCTTTCATTTAGGGACCAGGAAATTTGTGTCAACTCCTGAACCTGAACTACAATCTAAATCAAAATTTGAAGATGCCACTCCAGAGGTAAATCTAGAGACTAGCTCTAATGGAGACACATTTCCATATCCTATTCCTTTGGATCTTACAGCACTCTTTGTAGAACCTGATGAGCCTATCATACATGTCCATATGGTAGAGACTGATACTGATACTGATTCTAATGAGACCACTTCAGTGCATCAATTTACATATGAGAAATGGAAAGAAACACTAAATAATGACCCCAATTTTCCAAGTGAACAATATAGGCCACCACATTTTCAAAAGTATCTTGAACAAGAACAACTTCAGCAAGCTATTAATGCCACAAGGAATGAAGATGAGTTAGGGAATGAAGATGAGTCAGGTGATGCAGCTAGTACTAATGAAATTCCCACATCAAGTACTGACTCACATGAATATGAGTTTGACTCTTTGTCTGATGCTACTTATGATGTAGACATAGATACTATTCACGTGTATGAAAGACTTCTCAAAGTAGGTGAAGGGTCTAGTGCTAGGCCACATGAATTAGACACCACCAGTATTAACTTGTTCACTACTTTCAACATAAGGTCTTATAGGGATTCAAATGCTCCTTTCGATGAAATCTCTCTAGGTCTTGACTTGCTCATCCATGCTTTTGATGGTTATACTGTGAACGCAGTTAAACCATTCACTACTTCCCTTTCACTCCGTCGTCCCGATCTGATAAACTAGAACTCCCCTTCTACATCTAATGAAGTCCTAACATTCCAAAATGATTATGATCTAGCCTGTTACCTCCATGCTATTGAGCCTATGATGTCCTCCACCAATGAAAGTAGTGTTAGCATGACAGAGCCAGATATCAAGTATCTTAGTCAAAAAATTAAAAGAAGAAAAAATAGATGCTCTGATGGTGAAAACCACTTTATGGTAGTATCAGAACCCAAAATAGTAAAAATAAAAGACGTATCCAAGGGTGAAAACCTCTCTAAGGTGCCCAAGGATGAGATACTTGATATGCTTCTGAGCCACTTTCAAGAGAGGTCATTAGTATTGATTGAGCCAACACAGCCAGTAAATTTAGGTACAGAAGCTACTCCATAGATTATTCATCTAGCACAATCATTGTCTGCCAAAGAAAAATAAGAGTTCACTAACTTCTTTTAAAGCAAGAAAATAAACTTTGCATGGACCTACTCTGACATGCCTGGATTAGGCCCTAATCTAATCATGCACCATTTGTCCATTGCACAAGGTATTAAACCTGTTAAACAGAAGCTGCGAAAGATGCATCCATGCGTAGCACTTTTGGTCAAAGTGGAGCTAGAAAATCTTCTTAAGGCCAGTTTCATAAGAACTATATATTATGAAGAATGGATTTAAAACATTATTCCAGTCACTAAGCATGATAAATCCATTTGTGTGTGTATAGATTTTTGGGATCTCAATAAGGCATGTCCAAAAGATGACTTCCCACTACCTAATATTGATATGATAGTAGACATGACAGCAGGATATGAGATGTATTCCTTGATGGATGGATTTTCTAGCTATAATCAAATAAAAAATATGCCAAAAGATCAAGAAAAGATTGCTTTCACATGTGCCTGGGGCACCTTTTGCTGGAATGTCATGCCTTTTGGGCTTAAGAATGCTAGAGCAACATATCAGAGAGTTGTCACTAATATTTTCCATGATATGATGCATAAAACAATGGAGGATTATGTGGATGATACTTTATCCAAAAGCATGCAGTGAAGAACTCATCTCATAGATTTGGGTCCCATCCTTGACCAAATGGAACAATTTAGTCTCAGACTTAATCCAAATATATGTGCTTTCAGTGTCACTTATGGGAAACTCTTGGGTTATATCATTTAAGCTAAAGGCATAGAAGTTGATCCTGAAAAGGTGCAAGCTATTATGGACATGCCTCCACCCAAGAATATCAGTCAAATGAGAGGATTACAAGGAAGGCTACAATCTATCCAGCACTTCATTTCACAGTTGGCCGACAAGTCACAACCATTTACTAAAACTTTGCATAAGAATGTGACCTATGAATGGAATGAGGAATGTGACAAGGGACTTACTTAAATAAAATAGTATCTTTCTAATCCACCAATTTTGATGCCTCCTATTCATGGGAAGCCACTTATACTGTACATCTCAGCCACAAACACATCTTTGGGTGCTCTCCTAGCTCAAGAAGATCAAAACAACAAAGAGAGAGCCATATATTATATCAACAGAACATTGGTTTCCTATGAAATGAACTATTCTGTCATTGAGAAGGCATGTTTAGCAATGGTATTTGCTTCTCAAAAGTTGCACCATTATATGCTAGCTCATACTACAAGGCTTATTGCAAAAATTGATCCACTAAAGTACTTGTTGAGAAAGGCTGCCCTCACAGGTAGATTAGTGAAATGGGTGATGATACTTAGTGAATTTGACATTGAGTATGTGGAGAGAAAAGTGATTAAAGGACAAGCAATTTCTTATCAGTTGGAGGAAGCTCCTCTGAAAGATCACCAGCCTTTGAGTATTGAATTCCCAGATGAATCCATCATGCTTCTCACACATTAATCTTGGAGCATGTTCTTTGATGGATCATTCACTCAACAAGGATCAGGTGCAGGCATTCTGTTTATAACACCTCAAAGATACTCATTACCCAAAGCTTACAAATTGTTGTTTCCCTGCATAAACAACATTGCCAAATATGAAGCTCTCATTAATGGCATGAAGATAGCCATTGAATGGTGTGTGGATGAGCTCAAGGTCTTTGGAGATTCTTAGTTAATCATCAACCAAGTCGATGATGTTTACCAAAAAAAAGTTGACAAGCTAGTACCTTACAAAAGAATGGTGGATGATCTCAAATAGTATTTTGCACACATTTCTTTCCAGAAAATTCCAAGGGCAAACAATAAAGTGGCTGATGTTATGGCCACTCTTGCTTCAATGTTACAAATGCCAAAAAATGACTTCAGACACAAATTCTTGGTGGAGGCATTACACTACCCTACCTATGATATTCCTGAATCCAAGATGATCTATTTAGTCATTGGACATGATTCATCCCACTGCCACTAGATATTTTCTTACCTTCATGACCAAATCATTCTAGACACCTATACCCAGAATGAAAAGCATCACCTAATTCGTACTACTTCACGGTATGTCCTCATAGAAAATGACTTGTATAGACATCTAGACGTACCCTCCTTAGGTGTTTAGAACCTGATGAGTCCAAACATGCGCTAGCCAAGGTACATGAAGGTATCTGTGGGTCTCATTCTAGTGGTCTGATGTTAGCTCAGAAACTTATTAGAGCTAGTTACTACTGGCCAGACATGGAAAAAGAAGTTGTTCAATATGCCAAGACTTGCAAACAATGCCAATTTCACGAGAACCTGATTCATGCTCCTACTAAAGAGCTTAGTTGTCTCATCAAATTTTGGCCATTTCAGCAATGGGCCTTTGATTTGGTAGGTTAGATACATCCTTCTTCAAGAGGACATAAGTTTATCATCACATCTACTGATTATTTTACTAAGTGGGTTGAGGCAGTGCCTCTAGCTATAGCTGATGGCAAGTCTGTGGCTATGTTTATACTGAACTATATCATTAGTAGATATGGTGTACCCTCATCCATTATCACTGACAATGGAGGAAAATTAAAAAATAAGGACCTAACAGACGTATGCACCAAGTTCATAATCATTCAGCATTGGTCATCTATCTATTATCCTCAGGGTAATCAACAAGTAGAAGCTTCTAATAAGACAATTCTCAAAATCTTGCACTGAAAAGTTCATAAATCTGGTAGAGATTGGAATCTCTAGATTAATCTAGCTTTGTGGGCCTACAGAACAAGTATCTGAATGCCAACAGGGGCTATGCCCTTTGCCTTGGTTTATGGGACAAATGCGGTATTACCTATTAAGGTTGAGATTCCTACATTGCGAATCTCCCTGAGGGGCCTCATCACTGATGAAGAAAATAGAATATCCTAACTTCAAGAGCTTGAGTTATTGGATGAATGTCGAAAGGTTGCATTCGATCATCTAAGAGCATATCAAAAGAGGATGTCCAAAGCCTACAATAAGAAAGTTAGACAAAGAGAATTCCAAGTGGGTGATCTCGTCCTGAGAGAGAACCCCAAGAATCAGTAGCAGCGAGTTCAAAAAGGGAAATTTGAACCAAATTGGCTTGGTCCGTATGTCATTACTGCAACATTTGGGTCTGGCGCTTATCGACTCTCCACCACTGAAGGAGAACAGCTCAAAGAGCCTATCAACGCTCTTCACTTGAAGAAATTCTACACTCGAGGCATTCTTTGTGTGCTCATGTACATACTTATTGGTCCTGAGAAAATCCAAAAAATGATATATTGCAAAAATCCTAAAAATTGCAAAATGTCCTAAAAAAAATGATCATCTTATTGAAAACCTGGTAAACAGGCACTTTGATGTATCTATTATCTTGGTGAAAACTTGGTAAATAGGCACCTTGGTAATAATAATAAAAAAATAGAAAATTTGAAAAACTACAAAAAAAAAAGAAATATTCAAAAATACAGAAAAATACAAAATAGAGAAAAGTACAAAAAAGTTGAAAAAGATGAAAAATGTGCCATTGATGAAAACCTGGTAAACAAATGTCATGGTAGCAAAAATAGAATCTCTGCCAAGATGGTGAAAACTTGGTAAATAGGCACCTCTTGTTTCCTAAAGCTATATCTCATCTCAACATCGCTTAGCTCTTAGTTTCCTGCTTTAGTCTATTTCCTACTTTAGTTTGCTTTCCTGCTTTCCTACTTTCCTACTTTAGTCTGTTTCCTGCTTTAGTTTGCTAGCTCATGCACTTGTCTTCAGTTGTCTTCAATATTTTCCTCAACTCTTCATGGATTAGAACTTGTTCACACTTGGGGACACCTTCCTGGTCTAGGGGGCATTGTCCTATCACTTTCAAAAGCTTTGTTTGTGCATCAGTCACAGCGATTCTCGCTGCGTCTGCCTGCTGATGCCTAGCTACTTTTGAGATTTCTCTCCTTGAGGATCTCTCGTGTATCAGTCACTAGTGGTTACCACTGTGCCTACCTACTGATACCTAGCTCTCATTCAAACCCCTCTCTCTCTCTCTCTTGGGATCTCTTCCTTACATCAGTCACCAGTGATTCTCACTGCGTCTACCTATTGATGTTCCACTTGTGTTTTATTCTCTCCTTTGAGAATCTTCCTTGTATCGGTCATCACTGGCTCTCACTACGTCTGCCTACTGATACTTGGTTCATGCTCTGATATCTTCTTGAGACTTCATCTCTCGTGACAGTCACCAATGGTTCTCACTGTGTCTATCTGTTGTCGCTATCTCATTGAGACTTTGAATGTTGTTCGCTTCCGATCCGAATTCAATCCGCTTGAACACAAATGTAAACTAAAACTAAAACTACATTTGTTTCCTTTGAAGCATGCTAAGCTTTTCCTTTTCTTGTTTTTTTTTTGTCTTTATCATTTCCTCTTGAGTGAATCTAAGATGTCTTTCTTGACTAAGAAACGCGAAGACTAGGGGCATGATCTTTCCTTTGCTTTCTATTTGCTGGTTTAGTTCCAATGATCCAAAGAATCTACATAAGAGGGGTGTCCATCTCTAAGAGCCTTCATCTCATATTGGATGGTCATGCATACCTCGAATCCTTTTATATGGATGCTTTGGTGAGGTTAGTGCTTCTCCTTGTTTGTTTTGGGTGACTTCTTTCTGCTACAAGTAAAATCGCTAATGCCCGTCCTGCTAAGTGAACGTAAGGGTCACTGTGAGAAACCTTTGGCAAAAGAAGGAACTCTTGCATGTCTGGTGTGTTTGTTTGCAAGCAATATTCAGGTCATTCTAGCAATTATGCTTTGATGCTTATGTTAACTTGCTAAATCAAAAGGAATGGGTGTTCAGATCATTCTGGCTTCTTGTGCCCTAATGCTTACACCTCATTCTGACAAATTTAAGACTTATGTCATATTCATATTCTCATGATTGTAATATCAGTGAGGATTGTATGGAATCTTGTGATTGTCCCATGCTTAAATGAACTCGATGATGATAAATATAGTGAGTCCAACAACCATGTCCTAGGGATTGCATCCGCTCATTCTAGGCTTGCATTTATCTTTGGCTTTCATTTTCATGCTAAGCTTGCATTTGAGACAATATCTTGTTACTCCCTTGATTGCTTTCTTTTGAATCTATTCATCAAAGGTTCTCATCTTGTGTCTCAGGTTCATCTTAGCTGCACAAGTGTCTGGTCCTCACTCTTGATCTTTGAAACGTATTCCTTTTGGTTAGTACCTGTCATATATTGCGACAATCCTACATGAGATGATTAGTACCATATACATTACATATCCATTGCATTTTCATTTCATTTCCATTTTCATTCAAAAATTCATTTGCATCTACATATACATGTGCATCCACTATAAGCATAACTCAAATCATATATTACACATATGCATACATTCTATCCATCTATCACTGCATTTCACATTGCATCATCATAAAAAAGAAAAAAAATGTGCATATTCATCATCATAAAAGGAAACATGTGCATTTCATACATCTAAGCATATAGAACACATCCCATAAAAATAACACTAAAGAAATATGTCAACATGTACGATGATATCAAAATTGTCAATCTCATATATATATATATATATATATATATATATATATATATATATATATATATATATATATATATATATATATACGATCCAATGTCATGTACAAAAGAGAAGGGTGCTACTCGAGCACAGTATCAAAAATGGGCTACAATACATGGATATCAAATGTGCTAACTGTGTCCCGCACCACCTAGAGGAGGTGGTGGTAGTGGTCTCTGTGGAAGGGGCATCGACTGCTGTGGAGGTGCCTGTTGTGGAGGTTCCTATGGAGATGCCTATGGAGCTCCAGCATACTCAAAAAATAGCGGCACATGCTTTGATAGATTTGACATGACCCTGCAGTAAGTTGCATAGTAATAAGCTGCTTGAGCAACCTCATATCTTGTCTTGATCCTCAACCATGCTAGCTCCTCCTGTAGCTACCTGATCTCAGCATCCCTATCAGCTACACAAGTCACCTCTCTGATGACTCAGGTGTGGTAGTCATCCCACTCCTTCTGGACCTACCTCACTCTCTCACGGCTCTTCCTGAGAGCCTCCTATAGCTGTGGTGTACCTACTCCTGCTGGAATATCAGGCATATCAGTATCATCATCTGGAGGAGCCTGCTATGATGAATCACCTATCCACTACTTGGTGGACCTCTATTGGGCCCCACTATTCCCATCTCCTACATCTATCCCCATGGTCATGGAGGGGATGCTAGTTTGTCTTGATCTAGGTCTCAGCACTCTCTACTGCTATCCTTGTGGTCCCTGCTATGCAACCTATTGTTGTGAAGGCTATTGAATTGGTACCTGCTGGGCCAATACTTGCTACTATTGTGCTCCCATACCAACAAGATCAGTGAATCCTAGATGAGGTCATGCTATCAACTGGTCCATGTATGCAAGCATCACCCCTGCATTGGTGACATCCACCATATAGTCCCATCATGCTGCTGGTATGCGTACCTCTATCTCATATCATCTGAGATCCAGTCTCGTGTGCCACCCCTTCTTCTCCTCATTGGTGAAGCAGGCATAGGGGCAGTACTTGTGTGATATATCCTAATGCCTACCAAACTAGTGCAAGACACGTGTAACAAGGAAGTGCTCAATGATAGTAACACTATGTCTAATCAGTGGACATGACACAAACATGAAAGAAAGCTCTTGACGAGCATCATCCTAGGGCTCAATGGCAACCCAAGACCTCCAGACTACAGCTACCATGTCATCCAGCTATCCTCACCACTGCTCTATCTTACCCAACAAAGGCTGAGTCATCAGACCTATGTACCTATAAATGTAAGGTTCTAGCACATGTCATGTATCATGGAATATAGGCCTACAAATAGGGAGATGCTCCCAGGCCCAGATCTGCAAGAAAAAGACACTTGCCACCATCGTCCTCACGCTATGATATACTATCTCATGCATCTCATGATACATGTGGGCTAACATACACTCACCCCATCCGAACCTGATGGTCGACCTCTCTAGCATCCTCCGCAGCATCATACCCCAGCCGCACTCTAGACCATACTGACCTTAATCTAGAACAAGGTAGTAGCTCAGAAACATAGCAAGAACAATGGAAAATGGATGAGCACCATCGTGCCTACTGATGAAATCATCCTAGGAGATGGACCGGCCCATCAATAGATCATCCTGGAAGATAGCCCTCAAGGCTACTGTACCCTACCTCAGTTGTGTCTCGTACTCTACTTGAGTACCATGGATGGTATCTACAAGATCCTATATATATCCTCAGGGGTCATAGAAATCTCCCCCATCGACAAATGGAAAGTGTTCATCTCCGAATGGAAACGCTCTACGAGTGCACCAAGAAGACCGTGATTTACCCGAATGTCGGGTAAATCACGCAAGTATCCCAAACTGAGTCCCTCAATGTGAGCACTCTCTGCATCCATCAGTCTTTGAACTAATGTAGTGATCACCAGATGATGTGACCTGAAGGCAATGTCGGGGAAGTCAACCTACAAAGAAAGCAATGACATTGGATCAGTATCTCAACATGATGGTTTTCAAAACAACAACAATGAATGCAACAAGGCATCTATCCTAGACATGAATCTGCGACACTCTACTTGGCTGACTTCATGAAAATTTGACAAATTTTGACAAAGGCATTCAAACTCTACAGTAGCTTTTCACGCAATGAAATTGTTTCCTAGCGCGAGACAAGACTTGCCCTTGCGTGAGCAGG
This sequence comes from Chamaecyparis obtusa, assembly GCA_027943335.1. Lineage (NCBI taxonomy): Eukaryota > Viridiplantae > Streptophyta > Pinopsida > Cupressales > Cupressaceae > Chamaecyparis > Chamaecyparis obtusa. The sequence continues at coordinate 158,510 of BSBK01005547.1, read as the reverse complement.
AGAAATTTTGCACGAGACCAGCTTTTAGCTCGCGTGAGCTTCTAGATAGGCACCATGTGAAGAAACCCTAACTGATGTGAGGAAACTACTTCCTCGTATGAAAGGAGATCTAGGTTGGCATGAGGAAACTACTTCCTCACGCGAGATTAGAAGAAAACACCCTAAAACTTACTAGATCTATCCTAAATTGACCTAGAAAGCAGTACAAATCAAAATGCAAGGAGGATTATCGACTACTTACAGGTGCGTCATACTTTGGTGGCAGGGAGTGACATTGAGAGTGCTCAAATCAATGCATATGCAATGGAAGACCCTCCATTTCTCTCTCAGAGCTCAAAATTAGCAAGAAGACAAAGTGAATAATGACTTGAAAATGACCCCTCCGGGCCTTATATAGCTTTTGACCTAATTTTCAAAAGTGCTCCATTTGGCATGAAAATTGCACCCTTGGCTAAATCAACTACTCTGAATCCATTTTCGGGAGAGAAATTGAAATCTGACATCTCTAGATAGCTCAAAATCACATTTTAAATTTTGGGATCCTTTGGGAGCGGACGCTTGTGCAGTCAGTCTTCTGGCATCATCTTCCTGCCAGATCCTCATCTTTGCATCATGTTCTAGAGATATTTTTGTCTTTTCATCAAAGTCAACTCTAGTCAAATCTAGTCAACCATGGTCAACAGGACCTTTGCATTAGTCTGATTACTTCTTCTCTACAACCTCTTGTTTTCAATCATCTCTCTTATGTCATCTTTCAATTTCGCTCCCGAGGGGGTGGGATGATTACATCATTTGAATCTCGTCGAATCAATTCTTGAATCAGTCTACTATGAATCATCAGTTCTGATTGCTAGTGGCATCTCGGTGCCTCACATCTTGCTATCTTGTCATCTATCTTTTAGGTATCTGAGTAATCTAACTCGGATCCTCGGGAATCAAGCTTCATTCTGGAGATGGTTCTCAAAATCTATTAGGTATTAGGGAAATCTAACCCTAATTCCTGGGAGTCAATCTTCATTCTGGAGATAGCTCTCAAAATCTCTTTTAGACCGTTATTTGGGAAATCTAACCCAGGTCTTGGAGGGCTAAAGCTTCGTATTGGGGCAATCTAACCCTGATTCTGGAGATAGTCCTAAGTCTGCATCTCTCATCAATTGGTATTGGGGAAACCTAACCCTGATTCTAGTTCTCTCAAGACTGTTGTCTTCGTAATCTAACTTAGATTTTGAAAAATCATGCTTTGATCTGTTCGGTGTCTTGGCAACCTAACCTAGACTTCCAAATTTCTCTTCATCTATCACTTCAGACTATTCTTTGAATCAACGCATTATTCGCACATCAATTCAAAGAGTGGAAAATGTAATACCCCAAAATTAGCACCTAATAAATTCAATCAATTTTGGTGCATTTTCATCAATTTTACATCTTCAAAGTCCTACTTTGCTAGGCAATTTTCTCTCTCCTACCTGACTTAATTCAACTTGATGTCAATTGCAAAAACCCTAAATTGCATTAATCAAATATTAAAATTAATTCCTAAAGTCTTCAACTTTTATTAGCTAAATTACCCCTATGATAAATTAATTTAATTCTAAAGTCCTAAGTGTTTTAAATTAAATTAAACCCACCCCATTTGGCTAATATACATAAAAAGGAATTATTATTACTTGTTATTTGAATGGACACCTTTATTTGAATTAATAATTCAAATTATTCAAACGGTCACCCTTATGTGGTAATAAACATTCTTTTAATTAAGTAATTCATGTCTTTTTTTGTCTCAATTGGGAATGAAGAGTTGGGAGTTTCAAATCAAGAACCTCTTCGTTCTCTCCCCAGGCTTGTCTATTTAATGAACCTCATTCTTCATTCAAAAGTGAGCAATTTTGAGAGTAACTAAACTATAGCATTTTTTTGTCTCAATTTGATATTAATTCAAAGCTTTTATTGCATATTAGGGTAATTTTCTCATTTTAGTTTAATATTGCATCTTCATTATAGTTATTTTGCTTATTTACTTTTAGTTTAATCTCGTCTTTATTTCAAGTTCTTTAGAGTAAATTTGCACTTCATATTTATTTCAAAGCTATTTACATTAATATCATATTTCCTTCAAAGCATTTTAGATTAAATTGCACTCATTCTAGATTAATTTCAATCCTCATAAATTTTCAAATCCTCCATTGTAGAACTGGTCTTATGGTTGTTGGCTCTCATTCTGAGAGTAATTAAACACCCCATCTACATAGGAGGCAACAGGTCGCTTCACCATAGATTTCAAATTGAGTAATTCATACTCTCTCTCATAATTCGATCATGTGAGTAATGACTATGTTGCGTGTGTAGTTGGGTTAGAGGTCCATATTCGACTATATACACCCATTTTATTCATTTTAGGTTCCTCTTACTGGGGTGTTCTTTAGTAGGATCCATACCCTTGAGCACATGGATTAAGTGGTAAGGCACCTACTGCAAAGGCATCTATTAGGCTATAATCCCCATAGCCCCTGTTGTTGATCTTGATGGTGGAAAGGGTGGAAGTGAGGATTGTCTTTGGATCACAATGGGATTGGGAGGAACTGGCAATATAAGTGTTGATGTCAATTCCAAGACAATGAGTGGAGTGGGGGAATGAAGCTTCTAACACATGAGAGTATGTGAAAGGTTGGGGATTGACGTGAATGGTGATTTCAATGCCATTATGTGGGAATTTGATGCATTGATGAAATGTGGGGGGAATGGCCTACATGGAATGACTCCAAGGATGAATGAGAAGGATATTGTAAGGGAGGTCAAGATCAACAACATGGCATATAGTTTCTTGTATTGTTGGACCTAGTTTTATGGGTAACAATATGGTACCTTATGAGGTACATTCTAGGTTTTCATAGTCCTTGATGAACCCATGTGATATGTCTGCTTTAGTGTACCCCACATGTTTGATGAATTTAAATGTGCGTAGGTTTAGAGATGAACCATTATCTATCATGACCTATTTGACTGCAAAGTTATTGACCATGAAGGCAATGAAGAGTGAGATATTATGATCTAGTTCAATGAATGTCATGTTCAAGGGTTGAAATAAAAGGCCACATGATATAGATAAGTGTCCCAAAAGGTTCTCAAACTAGGTGGTATTGATGTCTATGGGGACATGTGCATCTCGGAGGGCTCTTTTTAGGATCTCTTGGTGGACATGGGAAGTGTAGAGAAGATCCAAAATAGAGATTTGGGAAGGGGTATTCCCAAGTTTTCCTAGGAGGTTATATTGCACATTAGATGAGGAAGTAGAATTGGCACCAACAACAAATATCCTACCTTGACATGTGATAACCGCACATTGATTGCCTGCACCTTTGACATGGATAACTTTAACTATGGGTTCAATTAAGGAGATGTATCCAACAAATTTATCATATTTGATGTAGGCAACTGTGCAATATTTTCCATTAGTGTGGTCTCCTTGGTTACTCTTGCCTTGGATTTGGGCTGGTGGATTTGCATTAGTTATTCCTTTGTCAGAGTTGTGTTGAGGAAACACATTTTGATAAATTTGAACATTTGCATTGGGTGAGGCCTAGGCAGGTGCATCAACTGTGATCTCCTTCTCTATGAGATATTGAATGTAATACTTGAGTTGCATGCACTTCACAGTAGCATCTCCCTTGACATGGTAATAGTCACAATACTCATTTTCCTTGTACCATATGGATTTTACGGTTGACTCATCAAATGGTTGGGTCTGAGGATACATGATCAAGTTAGCATTGGCCTTTCTATGGAAGATTATGTAAAATGGTTTTTCGAGAGGGGTGAATGTGTTATTTTGATTATTTTGGACATGTGGCTTGGTCTGTCCTTGTATGATTGATATAGCACTAGTTTTCTTTGCTAGGGTTTGGAAATTTGTTTTCGGTTGTTGATAAGAGGGTACTTGTTGCTAATAGGTTTGTGTGGGATGTTGGTAGGATTGTGTTAGCTATTGATAGTTTTGCACAAGTTGTTATTATTGATATGTTGGAATAGGAAGTCTAGGACTCGCATCAACAACATGGACATGTTTGGTGTCTATGGCTCCATCCATGATGGCATTCTTGTTCTTGTTTCAATATTGAGGACTATCATTGTTAGATTTATCGTTGTAAATTTCCTTGTAATAATTTATAGTATCATCCTCTAAGAGACATTTCTCAATATCCATACCCTTTCCTCAAATGTCCTGGTAGGTATGGAGATAATTCATACACATGTGATGTGATAACTTGGGGTGCAAGTTGTCGATGAATATCTTTGTGAGATGTCTCTCTAGGGGTTGGAATAATAGTCTTCTTGCGATGCCTTACCATCTCTATAGATAATCTGCAAGGATTTCACCTCCTTTTTTCTTGTAATTACAAAGGTCAAGGAGAGATAGCTCTTTCTTGATGTGATGTGTGTATTGTACCACAAATATTTCTAACAACTCAGTGGAGGTCATGATTGTTCTATAGGGTATTTTGTAGAACCATTCAAGAGTGGTTCCCCCTAAGATCTTTGGAAAGAGTTGCATGATGTAGTTTTCACAATAGGCCACCTCTTAATAGGCCATATAAAATTCCTTAATGTGGCTGATGGGATCTCCCTTCCCCCTATACTTGTCAAACTTGGGAGTCTCAAAATATTTGGGGAAGGGGACTATTGTGACAGAATGGTTGAATGGATAAGGAAAAACCTCTTCAAACTTAAAGGTTTTATCTCATTCTTGACACAAAGCTCCTCAAGAGTATTCTTGATTTCCTCCCATTCTTGGTTGATAGGCGCTGGAGTGGGTACTCTTATTTGGAAAGGTTCAGATGGTGCAGGTGAATATGGATGATTTTGAGGGGGATATTGTGGCATTTGATAAGGGGATTTTATTTCTTCATATGCGGGTTGCAATGGTTTTGTAGAGGAGGTTGGGAAAGGTATTGTTGGTGAGGTTCCTACATATAATTCTATGGGAAATGTGCCAGTGGATGTGGTTGTAGTGGTAGGGAAGGGTACTGTTATTGTAGAGGTGGGAGAAGATAGTGTTTTTGTGATGGGGGTTGGTAAAATGTTATGTATTGTTGATGTTTTTGGATAGAGGGGATTGTATGGGCTTTCCCAATTTAGGTAGGATGCATACCTACATTTCTAAGGGGTGGATGAGTCCCTTGGACATTTGAAATGACTGGTGGTGGTCCAAGGAATTGGCATAATGGGAAGGACATGGTTGTTATGATAGTGGTACTATTTGGGGGATCATAGATGATGACATGACCAGGTAGTTGGTGAATGTAGGGGCAGTGGAAGTTGACTATTGAGGTTCTATGGTTTTTTCTATGAATTACATGAGTAGTTGTGGGATTATGGGATTGGAGATATGTGAATGTGTCTAGATTTTGAAGGCGCACATTTGTGCCTATGTAAGACCCCAAGAAGAGCCTAACCTTGCAATAGGTTTTGATGTGGAAACAACTGGGAATGTGGATGTGACTATGGATGGGGACTTGTGGTATAAGTGGTTGGTTTAGGGGTCTTGTAGGAGGCATCCATATTGTGAATTGTGTTTGAGGAGGAACAAATGGAGGTTTTGATGATGTGGCGATAGCTTGTGTCACAAAATCTTGCATGATAGTTTATGACATGATGATTGTTTAAGGGATGATTGGGGTAGCTACGAGCTAGGTGGATTGGGTAGAAAGGTTTGGGATAGATTGCAATACATGAGGTGGAGGGAGATTTGAGGTTGGGGCCCCATGATGGAAAATGAAGTGGATTAGGCCATTGTATGCACTATGGGTAGCATGGAACTTGGATGCAATAAGTGGAAGATGGGTGAAGCAACTTAGGATGTTTGTAGGTTGGGGTCTACAATTTGTTGGATAATGGAACTAAATGTGTTTCCAGGGATGTGTATAGGATGTTTAGGATTGAAGGGCCTAAGTTCTAGGGGAATAAGAGTACCCTCCTATGCATAATTGGCCAAGATGGTGGCACAATTTTGGGCTATGATAGTGCTAACCATTCGTACATTCCCTGGATGACTCATAAATGCTTCAATGGAGTTTGTATTGGGCATTTCATCTGGATCGGCCCATACATTTTCAACTTTTCCTTGATTTTGAGGATCAAATAAAACCATGGCATTTTGGGGGTCGGGTATGGTTTTTGATGTACCAACCATTTGGTTGGAATCTATATCCTTCCTTTTCTTTGAGTGTGTCTCTGCAAGCATGAAATTTAGATTGTAGGATGAGTGATGGGAATGAAAAGATGGATCTAAGGTTTCAAAAGGATAATTTTTATGCAAGATGATCCTAAGAGAGTCTAAGGAAAAAAGGATGGGGATAGTGTAAAGACTTAGGATAGTCCTAGGATATCTAACGACAAGTGATGATGCGAGACCTAGGTGATCTTTGAAGACTCAAAGGATGATTTTGGATGAGGATAATGAGGATTTCTTAAGGACCTAAGGATTACTTGGTATCGAATGAGTTGATTTACCTAATGTAGAATCAAATGGATATGGCTAGTCAACTTAAGATAGACTTCTGGTCCTTTGGAAGATGAGATTTATTGTCAATGTGAACCAACATTTTGATCAAGGTGATGAGGCCACAAGGATGAAGATGAGATACTCTAGACAATGCCTATTCAAAGAGTGAAGCTAAAAGGATGGGTTTGATGTAGGATGTAGGTGATAAGAAACTCAAAAGGATGTGACACTAAGAGGGGGATGTTTTGATTTTTTGGATTTTCTTGGATTTGGTCTAAGGATGAGGTTTGGATTGGGTGGTTTCCTAAAGGGAATGATTTTGGATGACTAAGGTTGATCCTAAGGATGAAAATGCAATCTAATGATGATGAAGAAGAGTAAGAAAGGATAGTCTTACGATGTGCCTTCTAGTCATATGTCTCAAAGATAAAAAAGGTGTGATTCAAGTGATATTTCCCATGAAGCATGAAACATTGTTGTTGAAGATGATTTTTTCGATCTTCTCAGGCTCTTGGATCCCTTGTTGGATTGACTTCATAATATTTTGTCTTTTTTTAGCCTCTTGGTCATCTATCTTCTTTTTTTTTATACATGAGGTAATAGGATCTTTGCTTTCTTATGTTTCATTGAATTGGTCATGTGTTCAATCTCTTTGGTCCCAAGGACTATGAAGGTAAATTTGTGAAAATTTGTGAAAATTTTGGATTTTGTCAAACTAGGTAGTGACTATGGTAAGCATACCTTGGCTTGATTTTGGAAATGACTTCTTAGATTTGATCTCTTTTTAGGTCAAGTGAGCAAGCAATCCTGCAAGGGACAAACCAACCTTGCAAGAACAACATGGTTTTATATTTGATCTCTTTGGAAAAATATTGTAACTTTGAGTTGTGTATGTTTGGACAAATGTTTCTCATTGGGATTATAACATCAGAAACACGCTCAAGCAATTCTACCCTATGGAATCAGCTTAGCTTGAAAACCTTTTCTCACAAACTTAGGCACACACCCAAGAGTTAATTAGAATATGACCATTGCAGACCACACAATGGGTCAAACAATGTTGTATTAGCTGACTCCAAGCGCTCAAGGATGACATGATATGGTGAGTGTCTTGGGGAGGTTACTATTCTCCTTGCACAAAGATTATCAAACCTTTGGGAGTAGATCGGGAAGGTTTCTAGTTTAACAGTTTCTAGTATTTCTGTGACATCCACCCAATTAGTTTGTACACATGTGAGTCACTTAAGATCCTAACAAACCATGTTGGCACCTTAGGAAATTTTTCCCGATCTAAACTATCATCCACACATCATGCCCGAGCTTGGTTGGATATAAAACCAGAATTTACTCATAGTCTTATTTATATACTAGTCGGGGTATTTATTGGTTTGAGGTCATCCTCTAAAGGGGAAGCACACCCTCTAGATAGGCCTCACTAGAAGAAAAACCAATTAAATTTGATCTTTCTCTTCACCCGAGTTCCGCAAAGGAGAGGGGAGAAGATACATATATAAATTAATTATTTTTACGTCACTTACCTAACAAGGATTTTCCATTAAATAAAATCTCTAAGTGTTGAAAAATAATCCTTCAAACACACCAAAAACACAATCTTCCCAAATTGATGATTAATTACCTAAGTGTTTTCTATGACAAAAGACACTCACGTTTAGCATGTACGGTTCATTTTGGAAAAGTAAATGCTTGGAAGGAAAAAATTGTTTTGTGAAAAGGAATTTTTTTTTACTCCCTTAATATTCAAGATTGTGTGAGTTCATTTTAAGCCCAAATCAAAAATTTTGTCATCGCATTATTCTTTGACCTTTAAACACTCAAGAGTTTTTTTTAAACTCCTTTTAAGCCCAAATTTGAAGTGTGAAGATTGTGGGTTCTTTTTAGCCTTGTAAATTTCAGAGTGCAAATCCGAAATGTGACGTGATGTTTGGCATACAAGGTAAATTTTAGAACCCAAAGTCAAAGTGTGAATTAATTTTATTTTAATTAAAAATTAAACAGAGCATCCCCACAGTTAGAGACCGTAATCCCATAGGCCTGCACAAAAACCAAAAATACATATTGTGGAAGGGGATCCCACAGGCCGTACTAGTGATCTTGCATATTTGTCAGAAAAATAAATAGAAAACAAAGAGCAAAAAAATGATAGGTTACAAAAATTTATACCTTTGCAATCTCGAAAGGTCTACCTGCATTCCCATTGAGTCAAACAACTATCCCACGAGAACAAGTACCAATACAAATTGGCAAATTTATGACACTTTTCTTTTCTCTTTTTATGCCTTAAGGCTTACAAAGGCATTCCTACTTGGTCAAACCGTGTTCCTGCTAACTTTGTTAGAATATAGGACAGAGATAAGAAGAAATAAGGTTTTGGGAGGCTGAGAAGCCTTTGGTTACAATATCGTGATCCCACAAGTTGTACTTTTGATCCCGTCGATTGTTCATGTATTCTTGTCGCTCGACATTTTTTATGTTGTGCAAAATCTGACCACGTGAATGATGTCTCCCAAGCCTCTTGTTTGGTCTTACAACTTGCAAAAACTAAAAATCACCTTGAAAAGCACTTAAAAAAATAAAAAAAATTAATATTTGTTAGTTTCTTGCAAACTAAAATAGTGAAATGGATGAGAGAATTACCCTTTTTGTGGGTCTCATCGGGTGTGCCAAAATGTAATACCTAAAATGTAGTATTTATGGAATACTAAACTAAGAAAGAATTCAAAAAAACAAAGTAGATAAACACTTAGATTATACCTTAAAAGAGAGAAATGAATAAGAAAAGAAGTGAGTATGAAAAACCTCACAACCCAAGTATCAACCCTCCTTTGTTGAGTGGATTTGGTCCAAACGAATGGATGTGTGCTCAATGATAGTGCTCAAGCCTAATGGTTTGGTAGAATTTTGGCATTATGAGGTTATGGTTGATGTTTTTAGCTATCAAAATGGCATTATAACTTTGAATAGATGGTGGATCATTTGTGAAGGGAGAAGGGTTCAATTTATAGGCAAATGGAGGATGCAATGGATGGTCAATATGCAAACCTGAGGAAGGGTGGAGATGCATTTGAGAGAGAGCACATGGATTGTGCTTTCACAAATGGCTCTCATTGTGACAATGATCACAAGGAGAGAAATTTGGAAGAATGGGGGAATGTGACCATTTTGGGAGATGTGAGAGGGGACAAGAATGTAAGATATGGATGGAGTGTGTAAGAGGAATGTAAGCACATTTAAGATTGACATTAAGTGCATTTGGTTGGGGAGTGGGGGATGGTTAAGATTTCTTAATCCATAGATTATGATTGTGCAAATGTTTAAGGGGTGATTAGGCTTGTGATTAGGAGGCAAGTGGAAGATTATGGAGGATGTGATGGGATGAGAGAGAATGAGTGGAGGGTGAGATTAGCTAATCATGGTTCATTAGCTTTTTTTAGAGGGATTAGTATGTGTGAAAGGGCTAGGTTGAGTTGGAACTAAGAGTTAGCTGGTTGAGATAAGTTAGGTTAGGGATTAAAGTTAGGATCCATGTGCTCTAATTGATTAAATGAGGTTATTTAATCAAAATGGGGTATTTTGGAAATTAATTTAAATAAATTTATGTATTTATTTAAATTAATAGAGGAATGTGGATTTAATTAATTATTAGACTATGGGCTATCATTTAGATAATTAATTAGACTATAGTTAATTAATTAAATTAATTAACTAGGGGATGCCATAAGTTAAATAGATATTAAATATTTAATTAACAATGTCTTAGAAGAGAACTAAATACGATTACTTAATTGTGTAGCCGAATTTAGGTGTCTACACTAGGATTGATGCTTTTTAAAATCTTGAAGAAAGCCCACGATTCATTTAAATAACCTCATATATATCATCAAAATCATTAACATCAACATTGTTATCATCAATAACTTTTTGATCCATATCATCATCCAAATTAATCACAATAGGATCTTTAATATAAAATGAGCAATTACTTTGTTTAGACAATTTTGTCTTTTTTATATGATCTTACTCCTTTGGGTTAGGTGAAGGTTGGTCAAATGGGATCAAGTCATCATTTCATGTCTTAGGGGAGGAAATAGTTTGGGAAGAAAGTTCATAGGCCTTGGCATGACATATGTTGTCAGTGGTCTCTTGCACTATAATTTCTCTTGGTTCAACTAGATATTTGTGAAGGTTTGGGATCAATGACCATCAACTCCTTTTCTTCCTTTGTAGATTGAAGAATTAAAGAAACCTCCCATGGTTGAGAGGTGTAGGAAGAATTCTAGGTTAGGATGAGGAGATGTAATATCATTAGGTTTATTCAAGGCTGATATCTTTTCATGTTTAAACTTTTGATAGGTTAGGAAAAGGATGTATTCTTGGGGTTTTAATGGTCCAATTTTATGAGGCCAAAAGAAGTCAAGGGTGGATTTTCCACGTCTTGCTAATGGCTTATAAATATTGATTGATTGTGATAGAATGTCCACTATGAGGGAAATTCCAATATTCATGGATGGTAGAAGGTCTAGATTTCATGGAATCAAGGCAAGTATATCTTAAATTAACACAAAATGGATCAAAGGTAGGGATAATAGAAAAAGTAACATCTTAGCACTTAGTACCAACCTCAACAATAAGAGTGATAGAACCTATGGTAGGACAAGAAAAACCATCAAGAAACTTAATCATAACATCGGATTTTCCACATGCATCTTGATGTAATTATTGTGTAAAGATATGTTCTTCATAAATAACATTCACCATTACTGGATCAATGAGCTCTCCTTCTAAGATATTTCCTTTAATTTTCACAATAATGTATAGGGGTCCATTGGGTGTTTCAATAGTTTCCTTAGAGTCAAAGGTTTTGCAAATTTTAGTCTTAGGTTTAGGTTGCTCAATAAGGTTCACAACATTGTTGGCCTCATCACACATGTTATTAACTTTTATGTTTTTAAGTTTTTTACACTTAACAACATTGGAGGAATGGGAAGACAAGGGATTTGTGAAGATTTACAAGTTTTGATTAGGGGGTACAACACACACACACACACACACACACATATATGTATATGTATATGTATATATACACACACACACACACACACATATATATATATATATGTATATATATACATATATATGTGTGTGTGTGTGTGTGTGCGCGTATATATGTATATAGATATATATATGTATACACACACACACACATATATATTCACACCCTTTGCAATTAGCATTGATCAACTTGAGCATAATATCATTTAAGGATTCAAAAATTTGAGTAAAAGTATGACGTGTATGTTGGAAATTACAATTGAAACAATTATTGTATTGTCATTGATGTCAAACCGTAACTGGTAAGACAGTTGCTATCTAAGAAAGTACTATATCTATTGGTTGATGAAACGGATTAGGGCAAGGGAGATAACTATAGCACTTAAGGAAAGGTTGAGTTATTTGATACTTCAATGAGTACTTGATTATTTGGCACTATGATAAGATAATTTATTGTTTATCTAAGTAAGAAGAAAGATTGAAGAAGTAGGCTTAACCGAACAAAAGTGAATAAATCTAGTTTAAGCCGAGTGATGTTAGTGTCAACCGAGCGCCAGTATATGCCGAGTAAATCTAGTGTTGACTGAACATTAGTTTATGTCGAGCAACAAGAAATTACTGATAAATACAGTGTTAGCCGAGGAAGACAGATTGTAGAGATGACTGAGTTACATAGTGATGACCGAGGAGATGAACACAGTATTGACTGAGCGTCAGCAATTTACATTTGGAGGAAGAATTCATATTTCCAGCTGACACAAATGAATTCTTGGGTTATGTAAATTGTGTTGACTTTATGAATTGATTATATGGAGAATTTAATGCATGGTAAATCATTTTATTATGATTTCAATGAGAAGATTGAAGATGTTTCTAGAAGGATGTATGAAGGACTTAAATGTTGGAAGGATTTGTTGGATCTGACCTAACCTAAGATCTACGGAGGAGATTAAGAGACAAAAGATAGATCTACCTATCTGGAGAGGTATAAAGGAAACCTAATTGTGAGGTTACAGAGTATGTTGGTGATGTTGATGTTATTGACTAATAAGTCTAAGTAGAAGGCTGAAGGTGAAGATCAGAGTTGTGATTGCTTGAAGAAAATTCTGAGCAGATCAGAGATGGACATGGAAATGATACTCAGTCATTAAATCAACATATATGTGCAAATTGGATCTGATATCTGCAAAGTGAGTTGTATGTTTTATAGATCAAAATCTACTGCTACTTTCTAACCATTGTAACAGTCAAAATCCTTTAATCAAGGTTGACCTAACAGTCATTGATAAATCCTTTAATCAAGGTGGAATTCTAATGGAATGTACTCAAGTCCTTTGACCAGGCCACTCCTAATAGGGTGATTGAAATCCTTTAACAGGTTCACACCTAATAGTGTGTTTGTATACCTTTAACAAGGTTGGTTTTTCACATAGCTCACTTAAGAAGATTGAAAATATCAGTAACATGTTACAAAGTGGTTTTTCCCAATTTGGGTTTCCACTATAAATCCTAGTGTCATACTTGTTTGAATGTTTTGATATTCTGTAAGTTAAATACTATTGGACAGTGGACTGCATGTTACATGTTTTCTGATATATGTTCTTTAGAGACTGAGTTGAGTTGGTGATTAGATCTGAGTTTGTTGAAGTGTTTGAATATTCAATTGGTACATCTGGACCTGAGAACAACTGATTCACCCCCCCCCCCCCCCCTTTCTGTTGTTCTAAATCATATTAATAGTGTGAAGATTGATGATGAAAGGGCCACACCTAATGTTGTGGCTACTACCCATGTATCAACCTAATTTGAACAATCATTATTAATATTGATGAAGCCTTTTTTTTTCTTTTTTTTTTTTCTTTTGGAACTTTTGGAATGATTGTTGAATGACATCATTCTTATAAACTAGATCCATTAATGATGATGATGATTCAAATTGACTCACTTGAATTTGATAATTATGAAGCACTACATACAATTGTGTAAAAGATGTAAATTTAGAAAATAACAACTTATCTCTAATGTCTTTTTGTAAATTAGAAATGAAACTTCTTTGAACATAACCATCAGGTACATGATAAGTAATTTGTGCATGCAAATGTTTATATCTACCAATAAAATCAATCACTTTTTCTTAACTCCTTATTTACAATGAATCAAATCAGTCAAAGTAATTTGAGGACCAATATTATTTTTAAAAAATTGTATGAATGTATTAGCCAATTTTTTAAAAGTGACAATAGAATAAGGAGAAAAAGAACAATACCATTGTAAATCTTTATCACTAAAAGTGTGAGAAAATAAATTTTCTATGAATCTATGATCATTTGAAAAAGCATGTAAGGTTTGAGATGTTTTCACATGAGTGAAGGGATCACCTTTTCTGTTGTGTAACTCCAATTGAGGAATTTCTATTTACTGAGGGAAAACGGTATATAAAATGTCACAGGAAAGTGGGCTAGCTATATCACATGTTGGAATATTAAATTTGGACTCAGTTATGCAAGCCAATTGTTGTTGTAAGGATGAGACACTTTGAGATAAATTGTTGATAGTGGATTTAGTGGATAAATTGGTGTTGGACACATTTGATTAAGAAGGAGGTGCAACATTTTGAGAAGTGGATGGAGGATTGGAGTACAAAAATAGAACATTATGATAAGTGACTAAAGAAGATGGTTGGGAAACACATGGAAAACTAATGAAAGGAGGTGTATAGGAGTTTTTATTAATAAATATTCCTCTAAGACTAACATGTGTAGGATTAAATTTTTTTGTAGATGTAGCTAAAATAGGAGGTGTATATTTAGGCATATTAGGCAATGATGTAGGTATAGTAATGGAATTATCAACATGATTAGTAGGATTTGAGAAGTTAAGAGCTTCGAAACAAAATTTTATAGGCATAACATTAGTATAAACAATATTAGAAATGTCAAACAACACTTCTACACCAGTACATTGCTTTGAATCATTCTCCTTAATCCTTCAATCAAGGGTATTGCCTCACTATTCAAGTATTGTTGACCCACCCATTGTTGATTCTTATCGAAGTCATTGAAAAGCTTTCCCAATTGGTCAGTAGATACTTTCATTAAGGAGTTATCCTCATCATGAGAAGTGCGGGAATAATGATTCTCCACAATGTTAGGTATGTCATGTGTAGGCATAAAGGTTTCACCTAGTCCCCATAGAATATGATAGTTGACTAGGGATCTACACCCTTGGTACTTAAAATTTAGGCAGCCATAAGTCTATATCTTCTCCCCACATATATATTGATTTAGGAATAAAGATGATAAAACTCATGTACAAAGATAGATATAAAATAAATGATTAGATAATATAAATTATCAATAGATTGACCAATTATCCATTGCATAAATGAAATATGATTGCAAATTTGAATGAATTAAATGCATGCAAATCATATTCAAACATAAAAATTAGAAGTAAGCATACAACATGTCGAGTTCACGAAAATGTAATGTAGGGAAATAAGGTTCACTGGCTTATGCATGCAAAGAAGGAAATTGGGCATATTTTCACTTTAATTACATGGAAGGAGAGTGGATCCTTGAGGCTCAAATTCAAATCTAATTGAAAGGATTCAACACAAGGTGGGTCCAACAATCCTTGTGGGGAGTTAAAAATGATATTGAAATTATGTAAAGTGAATTCTAGATCTAGGGCTAAAAGTGAGAAAATGAGGGATTTCAACATCTAAAATGTTACAGATAAAAGATATGTAGATATTTAAGATAGATCTGGAAATGAGAGGTGAAAAGAAATTTGTCTCTAAAATATGAGCTGAAATCAAGCCATTTTTTAATCCTCAATGACCTTGACCTAGAAGCACCAAACAAAAATAAAACTAATGTTTCTAGGAGGAGGATGTTGCTTATTTTCCCAAAAGTTGTTTTAGAAGTGTTTGGGTCAATTTCAATTAGGGTGAATTAGACCATACTTTTTCAGATACGCAAAAGTCCAAACTATAGGTCTCTTTCTACTTGATTTGTATTCCAATTTTATGTCTTCGAATCTAGTCACCCGCACACAAAAAGAAAGAAAATTATTGGGTTGATGGGGGTTTTCCTAGGTCACACCCCAATTTTGGAATTAACCATGAAATGAAGATAAAATTGAATTGAAATGAAAGCTTGTTATAATCTAGCTGAGGCTAGATTTGAATTGAATTTCTTGAATGGAATGT
Organism: Chamaecyparis obtusa; assembly: GCA_027943335.1. NCBI lineage: Eukaryota > Viridiplantae > Streptophyta > Pinopsida > Cupressales > Cupressaceae > Chamaecyparis > Chamaecyparis obtusa. Next base: position 142,728 of record BSBK01005547.1, on the reverse strand, counting down.
TTATACTTTCACAATCCTTCCTTGTGTCCATCTCTTCATGAAGATGTTGATGTTGACTTTAAGAGTTTCCTTCATGAAAGGTTGATCATAGGTTGCCATCACGAATGATTGAGATTAGAAACTTTACGTATTAATTCAATTCCTTGACGATGTGTGATCACTTTCTCACTGATAGGAGAGAGTATGTGTGTGTAATTGTATGTGATCATTAGGATTGATTTTTTAAATGAGGGGGATACGCTTTCTTTTATACCTCTCCCTATGAAATGTGTTTAAATTTTCAAATTAGGCCAACACTAAAGAGGATTTATCACTCCCATAATATGGCCCTTAGATGATTAAATTATGGGCCCATTTGTGGTTTCAAGGTCACCCTATGGAACCTATCCTTGGTTAAGATTTCTCCAAGTGATTTTGACCTGGGTCAAGGATGGAAACCTTGACTTATTGAATCAGGCTAGGTCAAGGACCATAAATCCATAATGTGGTGAAGATCCTCATTTTTGAGACAATGTGCGTAGAATCAAACATGATCATGCATGGAAGGCCATAAATTATTAAACAAGGCCTAGGTGAGCATGAAATTGTATTGGGATACAATTTATAATGCTACACAATCATTGTGCCCATCTCTCCAAAGGGTTTGTAGCTAGGTGTGTTGTTTTCTCTTTAATGTAGTTTATGGGATGGGTTTGATTCCTAGTTTGCATGTTAGACTAGTGAGTCCCTATTCCCTACATTATAAGAATCAAAGGCCAACACCATGTCCATATTTCAGTGGCTTTGGATCAATCTACTAGAAGTTAAATTCACATGATATTCACATTTCAAAATAGTTATCACTCAATTCATTAGATGAATTGTGTAGAACCGTTCTATAGATTGTGATATGATTAACACAATAGGTAACGAGGAAATATTGGATCAAAGGAACCTTCCATTAGAAAGGAATCAAAATTTACTAACACTTGTCACTTTGTCATCAAATTTAGGGTGACCTACATGTTTCATAGACCTTGATCTTTGGACACAACATGGTTGACATATCATTCCTAAAGTTTGAAGTTAATATACAAATATTTTGCATTCGTTGGGAAGTAGTTAGTGATTTGTTGAGTCTAAAAATATTGGCAGATCAAGTTATTTATTTTTAGTTGATTATTAGCTAGCTAGCTAGTCCTTGGGTTTTGAGTTTTAGATTGACTTTCATTGACATATCTTGCATATATGCTTGTAATAATATTGCAATGGCATGCAATCCAATTCATACCTATAATCTACATGCAAAAGGTAAATGATATTTGTGTAATTAGTCTAAGATATTGAATCAAGATGAGAATTTTTTCTATTCTATGCTATTTTTGTTTTGTTGAACTTTAAGTTGCATGGTCAAACATATTTTTTCTAGACCCTCTATCTATGATTGCATCAAGTGGTATCACATTGAGTTTTAAAATCCTTTGGAAGTAAAAACATTCTAAAATATCAAAAGGTGAATAAATCATCAACTTGAGGTAGCTTACAAGTGTTTGTCAATAGAAACCTAGTTGTGAGGAAGTTACAACCTTGTAATTTTTTTTGAATTAAGACTATTGCACTAGATTTGAGGAAAGATACCATCAAGAAGGATGCCTAGTATGACCAATGTTTCCATAAGAATGGAGGAAAAACTAGAAAGGATGAGAATGATGAATATTTTATTGGATGTTATAGAATGAGATTATAAAAGAGGTCTAAAATTCTAGACATGAGGATTAGAGTGATGATGATACTTTGGGAGCTCAAACAATAGATCAAGATGAAGAAAATATAGAAGAATAAGAACTAACATCATATCAAGATGTTGAGATCCATTTAAAAAATTGTTATGAGACCTAGGATTGAAATCACTAATTATACTAGTAATTTAAATCTCAAGGAATTGATTGACTAGATAAATGATATGGAAGAATATTTTAAGTATGAGGAAATTGAAGATTTGGAAAGGGTCAGAATTACAAAAAATAAATTGATAGGACATGTTTCTATTTTCTAGAAAAGAATTCAACTAGATAGAAACAAAATAAAAGAAAGAATCACAAGATGGGATAGGATGGTGAGAAATTTGAAGAATCAAATCATGCCTATTAATCATGAACTAAAATTGGTGAAGAGATTGCAAACCCAAGGCAAGGAGAAGATGGTGAAGGAGTACACTAAATAATACATAAGATGATCATTAGAAATGGACACAGTGAAGCCAACAAGGATAAAATTATGTGATGTATAAATGGCCTCAGAATGAATATTAAAGAATAATTGAGCTTGATAAGAATTAAAAAAATTGGAGTCACATCAATTTGTGCGAAAATTTGAGAAAATTTTGAACAAAAGAATCAAACAATTAGACTCTAGAGAGGTAGAACACAATGTGGAGAAAGGAGATCATATGAAGAGTATAACAAGGGTGGGATCCCATACCAAAATGATGGGAGAATTGATAATTTTGAAGGAGTGGTGAAAAATTCCTATCACAATCATAGAGTAAGAAAAAATACCTACCTCAATGATGGATATCATAGGAAAGATAGGGGACTCGATAAGAAGTGATTTAAAGGAACTTGTTTCAAATGTGGAGGACATCAATCATGTGAATGACACTAAAGGAGTGATAGAAAAAGAGGGAAGAATAATGCAAGATCAACATATGTTGAGGAAGAGCTTGTTGGATCACTAGGATCTATAGGAAAAATTGAGAAGGGTGGATCATTGGTCATGAGAAGAGCTTTGTTACAAACTAAAACAACTTAGGATTTGATGTAAATAAATTATTTATTCAAAATAGTAAGTAAATTAGAAGGTCAATGTTATAATTGATAACGGTACTACATAAAGTTTAGTCTCTAAGGAGATGGTAAGGATGTTGATTTTTGAAGAGGATAAAACATCCAACCCATATAGAATCATATGGATTCAAGATGATCACAAGATACTAGTAAGTGAACAATGTTGGGTGAATTTTCATATAGGATCATATAATGATCACGTATTATGTGATATTATGTCAATGGGTGTGTGTCATATGTTGTTGGGGAGGCCATGACATTATAATAGGAAGGCCTATTCATGATGGAAGAACATACACCTACAATATTATGTCGATCAAGAAGAATCATATATAAAGACCACTAGTCTAGAGCATCAGTCATTATAAAGACCTAATACCTAGAGCTAGTTTTCTAAACAAAGGGGTTGAGTTTAATTGGTTAAAATGTTGGGTTTTCGTTAAGGAGACCCAAGTCCAACTCTCCATAGGGACATCTATAGTAGAATTCTAATTTGTGACTCTTTATCTTCCACATATGCTAAATAAAAGTGGATTTTTAAGTAGTGACTCTTGGTCTTCCATAGGTGATTTCTAGTGTGTTTTCTCATAAGGATCTTGTATTGGTCTAATGTCAATGCTCAAATGAGAAAGATGTTTGTAATCAATATGCAACTCAATAAAAAATCAACACAAGATGACACTAATAGAGAATGTGAAGCTAAACATACAAGTTTAGGAGTTGTTGAGAAAAGGGTTGATTTGAGAAATTTTAAGACAATGTGCAATATTATTAGTGTTATCACCAAAGAAAGATAGCCCAAAATGGAGAATGTGCATGGATTCAAGAGCCATCATTAAGATCACTATCAAGTATATATAGTCATTGTCTAGGTTGGATGATATTATGGATTGTTTGAGTGGTACAAATACTTCACAAAGATAGACCTGAAGAGTGGATATTGTTAGAGAGGGGAGATTAATGGATGATTATATTTAAGATAAATGAGGGGTGGAATGAGTGATTAATCACACATTTTGGATTAAGTAATGACTAAACATAAGTTTTTAATTTCTTACTTGGATGATATTCTAATTTTTAACCAAAGAGGAGCATTTTTGGCATATCACACAAGTGTTTCACAAGTTAGAGAAGACAAATTGATAATAAACATAAAGAAGTATATTTTCCTAGAAACTTGAAGCTGGTCTATTTGGGCTTTTTCAATTTTGCAAAAGGATTGAAGATGGACATTGAGAAAGTAAGGAAAATAGAGTAACCAAAACCAACAAGAATTGAAGAGGTGAGATTTTTTCATGGATTGTCAAGTTTATATAGAAAGTCCATTAGAAGTGTTAGTGCCATCTACACACCAATGACAAAAACAATTAGGAGAGGACAAGAAGAAATTATAGTGGATATCAGGAGCACAAAAACATTATAAACTATTGAATAAAAAGGTAAAAACATAGCTAGTGTTATTCGTACATGATTTTGATCGTGTTTCAAGTTGATTATGATGCTAATGGAAGTGTAATATGCGCAATATTGAGCCAGGAATGGAGACCAATAAATTATTCAATAAAAAAGTGAATGATGTGAGAAAGGGATACCTATCTTGTAATAAGGAGTTCTATGCCATAATTCAAGTCTCAAAGAAATTGAAACACTACCTATTGCCAATGGAATTTGTGTTGTATGTTGGCCATCAATCTCTACAATACTTGAATAGACAAGAAAAATTGAACTAGAGACACATGAGGTGAGTAGAGCTCACGCAAAGCTATATATTTGCATTGAAACACCGTAGTGGAAAATCAAACAACATAGCTAATGTGTTGAGTAGAAGAAATTACTTGTTGACATGGTTGAAGGTAGAAGTAATGATGTTTGAAGAGATGAAACACTTATACAAAGATGACCTAGAATTTATAGAAGCTCGGAAAACAATTAGAGAGCCAAAATTGATAGAATGAAGCAAGTGACTAGATTGGTATGTTATATAAGATACCAATTGCATTGTCTCAAGAATTCTATGTGGGAGAACTTGATCAAGGAGAAACATAGTGGTGGATTGACATGACACTTTGGTATAGATAAGAAAATGGCTTTGATGAGTGAACATTATTTTTTGCCTCCAAATTTATAAGGATGTAAGGAAATTTGTTCAACAGTGTTGAACTTGTCAACTTACAAAAGGGAACAATTAGAACATAGCATCAACCTTTGAAAACACTAGAAAGAACTTGGGAAGATATAAACATTGATTTCATATTAGGTTTACCAAGGACATAGAGAGGACATGATTCCATATTTGTAGGGGTAGATCAATTTTCTATGATGGCTCATTTAATTCCTTATAAGAAGACACGTGATGTTGAACATGTTATTGATCTATTTTTTAGGGAGATTATAAGATTACATGGATTACTTCAAAGAATTGTTTCAGATAGGGACACTAAGTTCATAGGACATTTCTAGAGGACATTATGGAGGAAGATGAAGATAGAGCTCAAATTCAATTCAACATTTCACCCATAGACTAATGAACAAATATAGGTAGTAAACAAGAGCTTAGGAAATTTGTTGAGATGTCTAGTAGGAGGTAAAGCAGAAAAATCGAGACATATTTATCGTACAACCAAAGTTTGCGTAGAATAATTCAATGAATAGAATCACAAGAAAGATGCCACTTTAAATAGAGACTATATTGCATCCTAGATGAGTAGCGAAAATCAAAGACATCAGTAAGAAAGATAAAAGGAGTGTGGAAGCAGAGGAATTTGCAAACTACATGAAGATAATATACAATTAGGTTAGGAACACTTAGAGAAAATGGATGCCAAATACAAAGGTCAAGGAAATGAAAAAAGGAGACATAATGAATTTTTTGTTGGGGATGAAGTTATGATATATATAAAAAAGGAAAGGTTTCCACTAGGCACATACAATGAGTTAAAGATTAGGAAGTTTGACTCGTGTAAGATTCTCATGAAGTTTGATTCATGGAACACTTGTGAGGTCAAGTTATTGAAATTAATAGGCATACAACCTATATTCAATATTGTAGATAATCTTCAGTATCATGAAGGGCAGTCAAATGCTAACACCACAAAAATTTCCTTTGAGGGACAACTATCATAGCAACAACATGAGGAAATAGAGCAATTTTTCAAACAACAAAATCAAACACAGTACCAAAAACAAGAAGTATAGAGAAACCTAGTTAAGTGAAAAGGAAGGCTATTAGAAAAATCTTCATGGATTTCACAAGCTAAGACAAAACACCTTGAATTCTCTTTAGAACTGACAAAGTGTGAATCTCACTTTCTAAACAACCTCTAGTGTCTGATGCAAGAGCACCACATTGAACCTTGCCACATTTCACTCCATAACCTCAATTTGGTGAGTGACATATAAGTAGAGTGTAGAAAAATCTCACTTAACGTATCCATATATTTAGCTCAATTCATTAGAAAAAAATTGTGGAACCTTTTTGTATCTTATGACATCAAACCTAATATATCACAAGACAATATTGGACTAGAGGGACATTCCATTCGAGTCGCGTCAAATTTCACTAATTCTTGGAAGCTACATAGTCAAATGTATACTACCCTACACATTTCATATGACTTAAAGTTTTTGAACACATCACAATCATGGATCATCCCTAAAGCTTGGGACTAATAAAAAACATCTCTTACATTCATTAGGAAGTAGTTAGTGAATTTTAAAGTCTGAAATAATTGGGAATTTAAGTTCTTGATTTGTAGTCAACAAAATATTTTGTTTGTCAGCTAGTCCTTGAGTTTTTTTATTTTCATATTTAAATTTTATTGCCATATCTTGCATGTAAGCTTGTAATAAGCCTACGAAGGCCTTGAGCCAAGTTGTAAATGTAATTTGCATGTAGCATGCCAATCGACTATCTATAATTATTCTGAGATACTAAATGAGAAGTTATTTTTCTATTTTATGATATTTTTGTTATGTTGAACTCTAAGTTGCATGACTAGGCAATCCTTTTTCCAGACCCTACATTTGTGATTGCATCAGAAACTGACTAATAAATCAACTAAGTGATGTCTACGGAAAAGGAAACTTAATGAGTAGATATTTTAACCTTCACTTATTCGGTCTCAATGTAAAAACCTTATTGTCTCCAATCACTAGTGCACGGTTGGGTATTGTGAAAAGGTGTGAGGTTTGGTCATGCAAACTCGAAAATTAGTATTTAAAAAAACTACTAATATCATTAAAATTTTGCACATCTTTGGAATCACCTTGCTTGGCAGCACTAATGGGCTTGCTCTACTAAATGGAAATACATTCACTAGACCAACAAGGGATGAGGTCAAGGGAGTTTGGCAAAAACAATTGCACATGTAGGTTTTGTTTGAAAGTTTGGTATGATGATCATACATAATTTTGGACAAACATGTAGTGTTGTAAGTTTCTTGATAGAATTTGCCCACAAGGAAGTCTAAAGTAAAGACAACATCTAGATGTGTGTTGTTTAATCATTGGTCAATGTGCACAATTAGATGTGTTTGTAAATGAAAATACATTTTAATGAAAAGGTGACATTTTATGTCAAAATAAGTTGGGCAACATTTAATGAAACTAGGTAAGATATCAAAAGAGACAAAAAAATAAAGAGAAGCAAAGGGTTGAGTTTGTATAGATCTATGATTGTGCTAGATATTCTTAATAAACATCATAGTCATCTAATGTTGAAAGTAATATGACATCAGTGTGAGAATAGGTGTTTGTCATACAAAGGGAGTCAAAATCTAAAGCATATTACAAAATGGAGAAAGAGAACTAGAATGTGATCGACTTGTAGTGATGTCCATTAAGGTGACACTAGAAATAATGTTGAGGAAGATAGTGACACACTAACAAGGTGATGAGGGGTCATTATTAGAAATAAGACATCTTAGCAATATTGCCAAAAATAGGAGCTTAAAAAATGAAAGTCTTACAAAATCTTCTATGCAAACCATGGCTTTGACTTACTAGTAAAGTAATAGTTGTGTACCATAAAGGCTATGATATGCATGTATATGTACATACCTTCCCATTTATGTTCTTCATTCCTCCAGACCTAACTACAAGAAACACTAATGAGAACAAGAGACCTTCTATCCTGACTTGTATACTACATCCCAAAGGACCATACTCCATTGTGAGTCCAAACTATGATATGGGGAACCTCCACCAAATTGAGCTCCAACTAAGATGAGGACATGACAAAGATTTTGATTATTTCCTTTTTATTGTATTTCAAGTTTGTCCTTTTGATTTCCTTTTAAGATGCACAACTTTTCCTTTTCCTTTTTGGTTTCTATTGAGTTTTAGATTTTTAATGTCCTCCAAAGGAATTTAGTAGGCCAATAATAGGCATCTAGGAGAGCATCACTAAGAGAACTTATGTCTGGCTCCTACAAATGATAAAATTATAAACCAAGGTGCTTAGATACTCTTAGATTTGCACCCTATCAAAGAGTGTAATCTTATTTATGACCCTAGTGCAAACAAGAAAATAGGTATTATGAGTTGTACAAGAGGATATCATGTTGGTATAGTGATAGGAAGCAAATAAATGACCACTAGAGGTAGGAGTTGCCTCAACCATGAAACGGGAATGGGATGCATGTGTGATTGTAATTGTAATGCTATGTTAACATGTATGAATATAGAGGGCAAGCCCAAAAATTTGTAAAATGGGAAAGCAAGGAGTGATGATAATGGCTGGAAATTGTAGAGTTGCATAGGGCTACAACAAGAAATAATATGTGGAGAAACCAAAAAAAGATTGTACAAATAGGGAAAGCACGTAGTTTTTGACAATAGCTGGTAAGTGTAGACTTGGATAAGGGATAGTGATATGTAGATAAACCCAACGAAGATTGCAATAAGCAAAGTGGGTAGTAATGACAATAGTTGGTAAGTGTAGACTTGGATAGTGCAAGCAATTATATGTAAATAAATGAAAGCAAGATTGTAAAATGCGGAAAGCAAGTAGTAATTTTTGACATTTGTAACTCTTTCAATATTCCAAGGAAGCTCAGAAGAAGTGCATTTGCTATTTCCAACTAGTTTTGCCTGCCTTTTAAGTTTCCAAGATAAATCTATAACTCTCTTATGTTTTTTTTGTTATTGTTCATGCTTGCTAATTGCTTCTTCCACTTTGAATGTGCACTCAACTCAAATTCAAATGATTCCACTGTCATTTAAATGAAATCCAAGTAGCATAGTGTGAGCAAGAATTAATTTTGACTGTTACTTTACACAGACATAATCATGTAGAAAATTATGGATCGTCTACCACGAGAGGATTCATAGCATTTTTACCAACAAAATTGAAGTCTCGATCAATTACTAGCTCAAGCTTTAATTAACACAAATTTTTAATCTATCTACAAACATATATTCATGTCAATCATGTGCAATTACATTCATTCACTATTTGTCGTTATGCTTATCTCTGTGTAAAAAATATTTCTGTGATTGTGTTTTCTCCACGCTTAATCACTCCGTGTTCCGTTATATTTGTACTGTAGAAAAATCACTTCTTGAATCATTTTAAGTAGAGAAAAAGGTAACTCCAACTCTGAATTAACAGCACACATTCAAGCTATGCATACCAATTCACATTATAATTTACGTCCACTTTGAGGATTCTTTATGCTTCGGTTATAAGCTGCCTGACTCAAGAAGAATACACATTTTTTGGAATGAGAAACAATGTTTTCCTAGATTCTGGGAAACGGAAATATCCATCCTCATGAGCTTGTGTCCCTTACCTGGGTTTTGGAGAAAGAAAACATATATCCCCGTCAGTGTATGCCACAAATTGTGATCCTAAAAACTGATCGCAATCAATCTAAGCAAATGTGAAATATGGAAAATGGCATTTAGCACAGCAACAACGAAATGTTTGGTACATGCTTTGTTGAAACCTTCTTAAGTAGTGATAATATCATTATGAAAATGTTCGGTACTGTGCATCAGTGGATCTCCACGATTGTAGGGCTAAAATTGTCTGTTTTTTCCCCGGGAGAAAATTCCCTGTCATTCTTAGGAAACATAGATGAAACAGGCCAGGAACATTTCTTAAATAAAAAATATTTTGAGAAAAATGTACAGCCACTTCCCACTGTTTCTTTGCTTAATTTTATAACAATCCAAGAGTCCAAAAGTTTTGACTTTGGAAATAGTTAAAGTTGATTTATATCCAATAACACAAGTTGAAAAAGAGTATCCTGTCCTTTCGATCTGATACTTCCATATTAAATTTTCTAAAGGAAAATTTTCTTTACAAATTACAGGATGGTGGATCATTTTACCCATTTAAATGGTGTCCAGATTGGATTGTGTCATTTTCGGCCTTTGGTAATAACAGTTGAAAAAGATCCGAGCCGAAACCATGGATAAATGACTTAAGGATGAAAAAATGATGGTTGTTCCTCTAGCACCTTCTTGTATCTGACCCCGTAGATGTTAAAGGATTGTCTCCTAATGAGATTACCGCTTCTGTTGATCTTCAAGTGTTGTAGCTATCATCTTGTCATATTAAGCCGCAATACAAGAAAAATCTCTCCTGCAATTCTCTGATCTCTGCAGATATGTTCGGAATATCCTGGGGTGCAAGTTTATGCAGATCTAGTTTTTCTCCCTCCATAGCACTGCTTTCTACACAACATTCCTCATTATTTCTCCCAACAAAACTGCTGTAACAATATGATCCACTTTTTTCTCTTCCTCTGAATATTCTTTGTCCAGATTGGAAGATAAGACTTCATTTCCACTGTAGTTATCATAAGGATCATGATATTCATCTTTGTCTTCATGCTGTTGCATTAAGAAAATCACTGTTTAATTACTTGGTTAATTACAATGAAATAAATAAATATAAAATATTTTCCTTGTTTAAAAGAAACATAAATGAAAAGCAAATATACAATTGACATTATAGTGCATGGTCACCATGCTTTTGAAAAACAAAAGAAGTTCAGAAAAATCTAAAAAAGCTTTCAAGAGATTAAAGTTCGGAAGAAACATGAAGAAAAAGTTGACAGATATTATTTTTAAGTACATATCACAAGGCATAAAGTATATAAATAACTTCATGTACAATTTCTCATTTTGTTTATCAGAATTCTAAAATTGACGTTAACAAGGAGGTGATATTTTTAGTGTGTCTAATGATGATGTTCTATCAGGATTCAACTGCGTAGTTTTTGAGTAAAACTCATTCACCCATATTTTATGAGTAGTGGTTCACATGAACCGATCTATCATGAGCATGAATGGATCCAGTTAATACTCAATGCATCTAGGCAATGTTCATGGTATGAAGCATTAGTTCTTCTTGGGAGGTCACACATCTCAATACTACAACTCAAGCTCGCTTAGCCATGGAGTTTACACCATTGGGTAAGCAAGCTAAGCCAGCTTGATCTTGAGGGTAACTCAATGTAAGCACACTTGAGTTGTACTCTAGAGGTGGGTGGCCTCGCAAGAAATCTCAGTGCTTTGCCCTTGTGAACATCACCTAGATGTGATGAGTGCTCAGTGGATCATCGTGCTCATGAGAGATGGGTTCAAGTGAACCTCTCCTCATAAAATGTGGTTCAATGGTTTTGAGTCAAAACTATGCAGTTGAATCCTGATAAAACATCATAAATTGAGGTTAATAAGGAGAGAGAGTATGTCAACATTGAGACACTTCAAAAAAGTGAAAGTTTTATCCACATGGCCAGAAAAACGAGCTGATGTGATTTTTCGGATTTTCCCAATTTGATGGTCTTTTGCTACTGTTTTATAAAGCATTAACTCATATAAGACAGATCCTACCTTTAAACCTTCTGAAATATTTGTAGAGTCAAATTCTGCACCGAAAGCTGCAGCACTTTGCTTCTTAAGGGGATCTCTGTGCAGCTCAGAAGACACATCATTTTCACTATAGCTGTCATAAGAATAATCATATATGTCTTCATCGTCACTCTGTAGCATAGAAACCATAATATCAAAAAGAATTCAAATAATATCCAAATAAATGAAATCACGAGAAAGGCTTCCTTGCTTAAAAGAACATAACAAAAAAATGTACATGAAAGATGACATAATTTTCTAGCTCATATATGACATCCCACCTCCACATCTTCTGAAAGATATGCAGAATCTAGTTCAGAAGTAAAAGCTGCAGTGCTCTGGTTCACGTCAATGTCATCAATTCTAGTCTGAAAGTATAGGATAAGCAGGAAAACTATCAAATTCTACCTTATCTTATTGATCTCAAGAAGAAATTTAGGTCAAATGCGTCTGAATATTTCACATAAAACTCCCTCTAGCATTTTACTCTTATCCATCATGTGTTAAAAATTCCAAAAACATAAATCCCCGTATAGTAAGTGTGTCATAACATTAGTAAATGCACTGCTAACTAAGGAACATACAAGTTCAAATTTGAGCTCCTCCATATTCTTTTCCAGCTGTAACATATGTCGATTCAATGACTGAAAATGCACCAGACAACCAACATGAGCCTTGCACGTCAGATGACATGCAAACAATACATAAGTACTACAGAAAAAGAAATATCTAACTCCAACATGGAAACTCCATTTCCTTTTCTGTAAGAATGGCACTAACAAGTCAACCAAGAATATTAAGTTACACATTACCTCACGCCGTTGGAGTTCAATCGAACGCTTTAAGGCTCTTCTCTTGGTTAAAAGGTTCTTAGGCTTTATTGCAGGTGGGCGGGAGTAGTTTTTACCCCGATAAACTATTATTGCATAACCTTTGCTTACTTTATCGACAGACACTAATATTCCCCCACTTTCAGCCTCCAACATAAGTGCAGTGTATTTCACCTCTGCTAGACTCTTTCCATTAGATATGATTTTTACTAGTTCTCTATGTTTCCAATGCAAATGCATGTTTTCCACTGTACCATCAAAGATTCCTCGTCTCCCTGTTATATAGGTAAAGAAAAGCAAGGCATGCCACACTCAATATTGATCATAAATGCATGCAATCCATTTTACTAGTAATTTTTGCAAAGACCAAGAAAAAATTATCTCTTCAAATGAAACTGCTTACCTAAAAGCAAGAATGCACCCATTCTCAGACCAAGCTTCCGGAACATGAATCTCTCTTCATCAGTTATCGTCTCTTGATCTGATGAAGGTTTGGCAGGCAATAAAAATGCCTCCACTTTGGCCAATTCTTTTTCCGCTTTAGCAACCTTTTTCTGGGTCTGCAATTCCAGAAAATATACAAATTAGCATGTACCTTTTTGAACTAGCCAGATATTCCACCAATCAAACAGTACTGGACTTCAATATTAATGTGAAAGCATGCAAGAAACCTAGTATTTTTGGGGTGCAAACACTCTTCACTTAAAGGACTGTCTCCCTTTATAAATAGGAGAAAGTTGAAACCAACTAAATGCCAAATTCACTATCTCGGATGCTATTGAATTTCAACTTTTATGCGTTTTGCATTAACGGATAAACTTACAAGCTCTAGCTTTCTCTCAATCCTTCTTGCTATATCAGCCTTTCTAGCCTTAGCTGCCTCTATTATCATCTTTTCACGATCTTTGCTATCAATGTCCTTTGACCATCGAGATTTGGCTTCTAAAGATTCAGCCAAAGTACCAGCAACACTGTCTACCACTTCAGCCTCTTTAAATCCATTTAGAATTACCGAAGATGCTTTTAATCGTGCCATTTCCTCCTCATCCTGAAGTTCTCTTGCCAATGTTTCCTTCTCCATCAAAACAGCTGAAACGGTGGGTGAAAGAAAGTCCTTTCCTCTATAAATAACAATGAACTGTTTATCTCTTGAAAGAAGAGTGCCTCCAGTAAGTTTCTGCAATGGAAATCACTTGTAAAATTCCATGAAAACACAATTTGCACATTATCCAAAATGCGTCTTTAAAAAGCACTCATTCTCTACAAAAGGGCATAATTGGAATCTTATTGGATCCTTCATCCTTATATTAATTCATTCTGTCAGACATGCCAAATGTAACTTTTCACTTAAAAAATCACAAAACAATTCAATTTGTATTTGTCGTTCATTTGTATATCAAACAAATATCAATTTGAAATAAATGGATATCCTCATAAGGATAAACCTCAGTGTCAGAAAATTTCAGATCCAACAAATGGTTAGAAAGATCAAAAAGAAAAGCCCACAGGTACTCAGTACATAGGCATTTTATGGTATGATTATAATAGTGGACTTTACAGCACAAGGAAAACCGAAAATTCCAATGTAAACAGAGGGATATTAAATGTATTTGGAAAAATATACCATAAACTGCGTTTGAATCAGAATAAAGATATGAAAAAGAGAGGCAAAGCTAAAAATTTGTATGTAATTGGCAGAGGAAAAGATAGATTGTCTTCTTTCAGGAATAATTATTAAATCAGATATCTAGTTAACATTGTTGTATACTAGCCATCAAATTAGATTGCTGATGAAGATTAACTGTTTCCCATAACAATCAATTCTCATAGCCAAAAGCATGAAAATATGTGTGATGTTACAGCAAATTGCTCCTTAAGGTAATAACAACCAGAGTTTATTGTCTTAATCCAGAATTTACATGGGCTTTTTGTCTAGCTTGGAACTGGTCATGACCAAACAACTATGAATTGGTGCTATCTTATGTCTATATTCTTATGGATTAGCTGAGTTGCAGAGTGCATACTAGTGTTCCATTTAGATGGCAATTGATACAGTCTGGCAAGGTGTAAGCGGAATTCATTTACTCACTAGAAAACCAACAATTATTTCTGTGCTTACCCTGATTTCCTCAGCCATTCTTTCATTGCTGGTATTTAGAACACCACGTTTGATTGCAAGTTTGGCAATTTCACATTTTTCCCAGAGCTTCACAATAGCAGCAGCCAATCCTTGATGTTGCTTGTTTCTCCCTTTTCAGGAAAATGAATTACGCAGGGTAAGAGATGCAATGCAGAAAATATAAGATCAAAATCTGAAGAAATATTTTTAAGCAACTCAATAAAGGGTACAACTACAATCACAATGTACCTATGGCAAAATGAGGAGGTAATCTTCTTGCAAGTCTTCGCAACGTTGTCATTTCCAGATTACTCAATGCGCGTCTTGTGCCAAAAGGAAGAAGCCTGAAAGGTTCCTTGTAGCCAGGAATTACTTTTGGCAATAAGTCAGCATCTACAGGCAAAGGCTCAATTCCTGTCCAATCAGTAAACCGTGGACCCAGTTCATCCAGTATTTTGTTCATTTCACTTTGATAATCTAGCTCGCTTGGTTGCTGCTCGGAACCATTCTTCCCAGGCATTTCTGCGCCAAGATGAGTAGATAACAAGAGATCAGTCTTCACCATATGATCCGGCATATCTCGACCTGATGGAGAAATCATGGCTCTTCCATCTTTACCAGTTATTGGCTTGTTTTTTACAATACCTTCAGCTGCAGATGGCACATATGCTTCATTCTGCAAAGCAAGCCCTAAATTGTTTTCAGATTGACGCTTTACAGCTTTTAGAGATGGTGATTCATAAGTCATTCCTCTGTATAGAACAATAGAACCTCCAGACCTCCAAATAACCAGTCCTCTGGTTCGTCTCTGTCAGCAAACATTATAATTTATAAGAGACTAGCCATGATAGTTATGATAACTGAGGGTATAGAACCACAGATGCAAACTTTCAATGTTTTGCTTAAGCAAATGAAGACTTGCCCCTATTGCATCACAATTGAATGTGCATCAAGAAATAAAATGTGCTAAATTATATGAAAAAATAGCAAAACTGTCACTTTACATATCAACAATATGATTAAGCATAGCTTGCAAACTCTGTGAGGACTCTCCAAATTGTTAAGTACTCTATTTTTTTGCTGGGCGATTTTTGACAAGTTTAAATCTCGCATTTTTATAGATGCAAAAAGATGTGGACAAAAATGTTGATGCAGGTAAAACACTGGCTAAAATGTGTTTTTCAAATGTTGTTTTTGCTATAAAACCATGCATTTTCTCTTTCAAGATGTCAATTTTTAATATAATACATTTTGTAATTGTATTTTACAAAAAAATATGTTATTTTATGGGATTCTAATTTTTAGTACTTTCTAAGTTGCTGAGTTAAAAATTTTGGGCTTGCGGAGTACTCTCGGAGTCTAAGTCTGTGAACTATGCCATTAAGTGCCAAAAGTTCAATCACTATTTGCACATGACAGAAAAGTCTGCAAACTGTTTCCAAACCATTCCACCACAGATGAAGAAAGCTAATATGATAAAACTTGAGATATATCAAATAAAGGCATTGTAGACATAAAGAGATTTTATTGTGAGGAAAGTCTGCCATGGCACATTACTCAGGGTTCTTTGCTTTTAAAAACAAATAGTTAGCATCACACTGATCATAACCTACCTTCATTAATATAATTATTACCTTGTCATTAATTGGATAAAAATGGTCAAAATATGATGTTGGATTGAGTTGAAAGCTGGTTTTTATTACCTACTTCCTGGTTCCAAGGATCACAGACACAACCAGGAGAACAATTATAGCATTGGAGGCTAATGCCTTCTCAAGCTCTAGAGAAGTGTTATGGTGTAAACAATCCATTCAAAATGTCATCTCAGAAACAGTGTCTATAGGAGGATGGTGTATAGCCATCTCAAACATCCTACAAACTCCCTTCTCGAGCAGTCAGGACCATTACTGTTATATAGGACATATATTCCTTTGGTCTAACTCAACATAACATTTTCCACACGGTTACCCCTGCATCATACGACAATCAGTGTAGAAACAATTCCTACCTTAGAGACCTCATTGTTGAGAGTAGCATAATGAAAGCCAACTGATTTTGCAATAATAACATCAACCAATCAACTAGATCAGTGGTGATGAAGTTGTTAAATATTGACCATCAAGGTGGTCAATAAGTTAATAAGAGCACTCATCACACAAAGGCTTTAAAACTCCTTCAAGTTGATAACTCTGCAATTAGTTCTCCTTTTTTATTAGGCCTAACACAACAATAATACAATGAGATTCTAAGTATCAAACAGTCCATAGCAGTCATTGTCGTTGTAGTTGAGACTTAAATCACTTAATCGTCAAGTGATCTTGGTGTCAATGTGCCACTATGAGCACCATTCAAATTCAGATGTGCATCATCATAAACATTTTCAAATGTTTACCTTTTTTATATTTCACACTTGTATATTATAAATCATTTTGATGCCCATAGATCTCAAAGATACATAATAAAGTATGACCAAGCTCAAGATGCATTCTTCTCCATGCTAGCAGCTATTAAAAATCACTTCTGTACAGGATAAAACAAGTACACAAGTAAAAGAGGTTTTGAGGCCTCTACCAGTGAGCACATGCACGAAGGAACCAACAACCCCCAATCACTCCCTTATACATGTAAGACATAATCTTCCAAAAGAAAACAAGTGCTGGAGCTTTAAATATCTATTAATCTTGACACAACATAATATGAAAAATGTTAAGTAAGACTGGGAGAGAGTGAAGGAAAGAAAATTGTTCCCCTGAAAATCACTTTTGAAACTGCAAAAGTAGGATCCAATGAAATGTGATTGGAGGAAATTTTGAACATAATTAAGAAAGCAAGACCAGACAGAAAAGACCTAGTTGTTAAAAACGCTATAGTAGATCTACTAAAGGATGACAAAAAACAGGCACCTATCATAGATGAATGTGCTGCAAAAAAAATATTTGGTAAACATGAATGCTTTTGCTGTAATATTCTCACCCGATTACAAACAAATCACACAAAATATTCCTTAGATGGGGAGTACAAAATAATCCATACTTTTGCTAAGGGAAGAACTAGTAAATCGATTAAAAGAATGATTAATTACCTGGAAATAAGTTGTCATAAGATGCGATTAAAGGGAAGAGATGTTAAATGAATAAATTAATGTTATTTAGTAGAGGACATGGCTGTTGGAAAGAAACCGTGCCAAGTGAAAGGACATAACTCTTGATATTAGATCTGTTTGATACATCTCATTGAAGCGGATTAGCATTTCTATATTCATTTCCAGATTTGGAGCATTCTAAAAGAGCAAGTTAGCAGACAAGTGAAGGTGGTATTCAACCACCAGTAGCAAGGCCAAGGATGCATAAGTATCAAGAAACTAAACAGAGATGGCATCAAGACATCACAAGTTCACAAGAGATATATTAGAAAAAGAGATCAGGATGAGAAATTAAGGTCTACCAGACCCAATCAGTAGTAATCTAATCACACAAGCAAGAAGGATAAAGATCAGAGACTGCAATAATTATATCATTTACATATCTATAAAGAGTTCGCTATAAATTAGTGATTGCATTTATAACTCATTTGATCCATAACGGATCGATTCAGAAATATATCAGAACCTCTTTATCTTACAGGATTGGATATCATATCAGATTCTATGCCATCATAAATTCGATTTTCAGTCTAAGAGCACTATCAATTTTGTTGATATAGCAGATATAGTTTTTTATATATATTTGTATCCATTATCTATAGCATTCCTAATATAAGGTTTATAATAGTCCCTAGACTCGCCGCGAGTCTCACAAGTCGGCGAGCCAAGCAAGCGGTGGTGAGTTCTATTGACTCGCCGACTCGGACTCGCAAGTGACTCGCATGACTCACCGAGTCATGCGAGTCATGCCAAAACTTGTGAGTCCGAGCTTCATGACTCGTGCCGCGGCAGACACTTGTTGCCAAGTTAAAAACAAAAAAAACATAAGTTTTTTCCTTCTTTTTTTTAAAGTTATGCTTTCTAATTTTCCCTAAAATGTATTCTATTTACTTGTTATGAGAAGAAGAGAGGAAAAGTGAGAGTGAGGAAGGAAAACAAGAGGCCATAGGTTTGCAACCAGCAGGGAAGAAGAGCATCAAGGAGACCACAAATCGCAATCGGGAGGCCATAGGTTTGCATTGAGAGCATCAAGAAGTCCATAGCAAGACTTCTCAACTCATTTGAAAGAGGTAAGTGTTATATTTTGTAAATTTTGTTGGTTTTTTTTTTGGTATGTTTATGGATTTTTCATTTGTTTGTTAAATTTATTAACTTTAACTTTCATCTTTTTGTTAAAATATAAATTACATAGTTCAATGAGAGAAGTAGAATAATAGCGAAACCCTACATTTTTTTAGAAAAAAATTGTAAACATGTATTTATAATTTTTTCTTTAAAAAATGTAGGGTTAACTGACTTTTTTAATTAGTTTATAACTTCATAAAATTATCTTATTGCAGCAGCCTTCACATTTTAAAAACATTCATTTTTCACAATGCCTAAAAAGGATGATGCTTGGAAATATACTGAAGAGTTTCCTGGAAGACAAAAAAATCAAACAAAATGTATGTAAAGAAATAAATTTTGGTGGCATCAATAGATTTAAATACCATATTGCTGCCATACCTGGCCATGATATTGAGATATGTTAAAAACAAACTGTTGAGGCAAAACGTTTCTGTTATGTCTAGTTAGAAACATATGAACAAGAAAAAGAAACTAGGAAGAGGCAATTGAATGAGTTAAGTGCTACTAGATCCCATTCATCTGCATCCGCAGCTGTATCCACATCTGCAGGCTATGTTGGAGAGGGTTCTACCATGTCTCCCTTTCATCCCAGTGCTTCTGCTAGTGCTAGTGTTTCTGCTTCTGCTCCTCCTAGTGGCAATGTTATCTTTGGCCCTAGAGTCCGGTGATCCAAGTTGGATAGTTTTTTTGTGCCATGCACTATTCCTAGGGCACAACCCTCGCTTGAGAGCATGGGTTGGAACAAGGAAGTTCATGATGTTGCAAATAAACAAATTTGCAAGTTTTGCTACTTTTGCAGCATTCCATTTATTGGAGCTAGGTAATTCTTTTTTATTTGATTGCTTTAAGTTTAAAAGTAAATTTAAAAATTTATAGTTTGAAACTTTGAAGTTGAACTCTGCTTTGTCTAACCATAATCTATTTGTGACAGGTCTCCTTGCTGGCAAGGCATGGTAGATTTCGTAACCATTTGTGAGCCGGGGTTTAAAGCCCCTACTAATCATGAGTTAAGTGGCCCCCTCTTGTTAGAAATGGTTGAGGACATGAAAGTTGAGCTAGAGGATCACCGATGGTCTTGGAGGCAAAAGGGTTGCACCATCATGACAGATGGTTGGATGGATAGGAGGAATAGAACACTCCTAAATTTTCTTGTTTCTAGTGGAGGTGATTGATCATTCTACTTCCCTAAATGCATTGAATATCAATAATTTAAATTTTGATCTGTTGATTGAACTATGATAATTGATAATTATTTTGCTTTATTTTCAGGAACCACCATGTTTTTGAAGTCCATTGATGCTTCCTCACATGTAAAAAATGTCACATACTTATGTGAGGCTATTGAGGAAGTCATACGTGAGGTGGGGGGAGAAAATGTGGTGCAGGTGGTGACGAATAATGCAGCAAGTTATGTTGCTGCAAGTAAACTTTTAACTTTTTAAGTTTTGATGGAGAGGCATTTATGAATTTATTTAAAATTTCCTTAACACATCTAAATTTCTAATTAATTTAAAATTGTTGAAGGTAAACTTTTGATGGATAGGCACCCCAAAAAATTTTGGTCTCCATGTGCGGCCCATTGCCTTGACCTCATGTTGGAGGATATTGGTAGCTTGAATGGGTGAAAAAATGCGTTGAAAGGGCAAAAAATATTTCCAAATTTGTCTACAATCATGCATTGGTCCTTAGCATTATGAGGCAATACACGGGGCAAAAGGAGTTGGCTCGTCCTGGTAACACGAGATTTGTCTCAAATTTCCTCACACTAAAATCCTTGATGAAATCAAAGGCAACTTTGAGGCGCATGTTTGTTGGTGAAGAGTGGACTTCCTCATCCTATGCTATGACCATTGTAGGGAGGGATGTGGCAGATTGCATTTTTTGATGAGCTAGGTTTTTGGACCCCTTGCGCAGAGATCGTGCAGGTAAATTTATTACAATTTAACATTTAGTATTTAATTTTAATTTATATACATATTTTTGTTTTCTTTGCAACTTTGCAATTTTATTTTTTTTATGCACACTTGTGACTTAATTGTTTTTGTTTAACATTATCTGTAGGCCACTAAGCCCCTAATTCTCCTACGAGTTGTTGATGGGGAGAAGCTGTCTATGGGCTACATATATGAGGGCATGGATAGAAGATGGCAAAACCAGCTTCATAGGCCCATCCATGCAGCAGCTTATTTCCTTGATTCGACATTTCGTTTCCGCAATGACTTCAAGGCGGATGAGAAGGTTCTTAGTGGCCTATATACAGTGCTACAAAAGA
Source organism: Chamaecyparis obtusa (assembly GCA_027943335.1). Taxonomy (NCBI): domain Eukaryota; kingdom Viridiplantae; phylum Streptophyta; class Pinopsida; order Cupressales; family Cupressaceae; genus Chamaecyparis; species Chamaecyparis obtusa. The sequence continues at coordinate 121,550 of BSBK01005547.1, read as the reverse complement.
TGTCTACTAATGGGAGTGGGAACACTATAGTGTACGATATAGATGCATATAATAATGAACAAGGGGTGATTTTTGCAAGCAAGATGTGCAAAGACTCTCGGACAACATTGCAGCCAGGCAGAAATATATATTAATTTTTCAACTTAAGATTCTTAGGTTTAAGTTTATGGCTTATGCATTTTGATTTTCATTTTATAATTCAGCCTTAAAGTTGGAAATGAGACTATTTTTTTTTCTTTTCCTTATTTCGGATAGATGGTGGCAAATGTTTGGGGCTACAACCCCAAACCTTCAACAACTTGCCATCCGTATTTTGAGTCAACCATGTAGTGCTTCTAGACGTGAGCGCAATAGGTCTATGTTTGAGCACATCCACTCAAAGAGGCGTAATCGATTGTCTATGGAAAGGTTGAATGATCTTGTCTTTGTTCATTACAACCTCTGTCTTAGGACCAAGCAAATTTTGGACACTGACTGATCTAGAGTCCAAGTGGCTCACTGACTCTACCGATCCTATTTTCACTGAGGAGGACCATGAGTGGGTTGACCAGGTAGACAGAGAGGTTGAGGTTGTGGCTATAGCAGAGGAGGATAGAGCACGATTTGGCAGATGCACTGTCATGTCCCTCTCTAGTTTGACTAGCAGAGTCATGAGAGTTGGCCTATTATTGGAGTCTCGTAGGCTAGCAGTGGTGGATAGAGACTCATACTGGATTCTTAGTGACCGGAGTTGGTTCTACATTCAGTTTGAGAGCCAGTCGGGGCAGTTCCTTAGTTTTAGAGATTTTCCTAAAATTTAGGAGGTTGTGGCAGTGACCAGATTTGAGGCTCCTCGGGACCAGTATATAGTTTCAATTTCAGGGTGATAGGGTATATTCCCTAGTTTCTAGGAGCATCCCTAGTTTTTAGGGATGGGACTGCAAGTTGGCCCACATCACCCGACATCATTCACAGACAGGTGACAGAACCAGTTCATTGATTATTTGGTTCGTTTGGCTTTCCAGTTGAATAAAAGGAAATATTTTTAATATTTCCTAAGTTTGCATTTAAATAAATTAAAATAAAGTTATTTATATAGCTAATTGGAGTAATAAGGGCTTTTTGGTTTCATCTGGTCAGGCAGGCCTATGTGTTATAGCTCGTTGGAAAGGTCTTAAATTATTATAACTTATTTTCATCATCCGAAAACCTTCTGGCACTTGGAGCTATGTTATTTGAGGAAAGAGGTGTTTTTCCTATACATAAAGGCCTTTTAGTTGAGAAGATGTCATTTTATAATAAAGGGAAAGGCATATTCTCCCTTTAGGGTTCGATTGGCTTTGAGAGGGAGATAAAAAGAGATGTTGGTTCATTCTTTGATTATCTTTTACATCTTCATTCTTGGTATTTGCAATTTTGCTCTGAGGAGCGATTCTAGAGGACTGGGACACAAACCCCAAAGCCTGGCTATTGGGATGCAAACCCCAATAGATGGTTTCCAGCATTCTACAGTATTGTTTCAGTAGTTGACAAAGATTGTCAAGTTCAGCATTTGGGAGTACTTGTGCATTGCACGTTGGGGGTCTTGTTTGGCACATTGGGATCTTCTTGCTGCCTTGGTGTGACTATAGCAGCCGTATGGCTGCCTTTCAGCTGGCACGTGGTTTGCTGGTTGGCTTACGTCAGCCATCTCTCCCCTTTGGTGCGTGGCTGGCCATTCTTGCAGCTGGCGTCATCATTCCTTGTTTGTAAACACCTTTGCTGGCATACTGATTGCATATGTTGTCTAGTACAATTTGTAGCTATTTTCGTTGACTGGATATTATATTATTGCACGCTGTTTCCAGCCTATTTTATATTTGTTGTTATTTATTGTTTTACTTATATTTGGAAAAATACAAAAAGAAACAATCCTTCTGCAACTTCTGTCTAATTCTCTAAGACCACAAAGAAAGCACAGGAAAATCCATTATTTTAATTAAAATTTACAAAAGTTCAGTGAAAGGATCCGTTTGGGATCTTTCAGTGGTATCAGAGCCTGAATTCTGCCAACTTGTAGGGTTTCAGTGAATTTATCACAACAGGTTATAGAAAAGGGTTTGATAATTCATTTCAGCATTTGGCATCTATTTTTATATATCTTCTATGCATCCTGGTGGAGAAATACATAGGTTCTACGAGCGCAAGAGAAACCAGTGGCAATCAGAGGCTGCCAGAGACGTAGAGACACCAGCTATGGGTGAGGCACAGGGTGTTGCTGGTGATGGCATGCCTATAGAGGCAGAGGAGAGAGAGTTCATGAGAACTATGATTGCTACACAACCTAGGATAGTCCAGACACTTGACAGATTATAGGATACCCTGGAGCGGATGGAATTGGATAGGCGTGGAGGTAGACAGGAAAGACAGGGAAGGAGCAGATCAGTTTCCATTGCAGGAAACCAGCGTAGTCATCGATCCCATGTCTCAGCAGGGAGCTCCCTTCATTCCCATAGGCAGGAACGTCCATGTATTCCTGCTCTGGATAGACCATTATTGCCTCAGTTTGGGCAAGTTGAGCAGCCGGCACAGGTGGAGCCACTTGAGGTTGGATTCCAGGATTCAGTCATGGCAGCTACAGCTGAGTGGAGAGCCCTACCCCCAGAGGTTAGGGATGTTTTTCCTTTTCCACAGTATTGTGCACAATGTAGGGATAACACCAAGTTCAGAGGAGACAGGGGCTACAGACCACAGCAGAACAATGACGTCAGTAGAGCCACTGGGAAGATCACACTGGCTACCTATGATGGCATGGGTGATACGAGTGCACGAGCTTGGGTGCACAAGTTGGATATCTATTTATTATTGAAACCTATGCCTAAGAGAGAGGCTATACAGTTTGCGGTTTTGCATTTAGACAGGGTTGCCTATGATTGGTGGCACCATGGATTGGTCACCCAGGATCATGCCATGGTTCACTCCTATGCTAAATTCACTGAGCGGCTCATTGCTAGGTTTGATTGTAAAGACACAGAGCTTTACTACGGGGAGTTGGCACACATTAGGCAGACAAGGAACGTGGAATCTTTGTGAATGAGTTCCAGCGTATTGCAGTCATGGTTCCTGACATGTCTCAGAGTTGTTGTGTGATGTTGTTCATAGAGGGTTTGCAGGAGAGGCTGAAGGGACTGGTATGAGCATTCAGGCCAGCCACCCTCAAGGAGGCCATTGATGTTACTTTTAGACTGGACACCTCTCCTACTTCTTATCAGGCAGATAAGAACCCTTTCAGGGATTCTCAGCCTCCCCAGAAGGCCAACACTTCCTAGGGTAGAGGGGGACCACCTTCTAGACCACCCAGGATGGACCAGGAGTCGAGGAATGAACTAAGGAGGAAGAAACTATGCTTCTCCTGTAAGGAGCCATGGGAGCCTGGACATCATTGCCTTGGTAAAGGCAAGGTTCATTTGATAGAGGTGACATCTGAGATAGGCGATGAGGAGATACCTGATACTGATATTGAGGATAGTCCAAAGGAGTTTGAGCAGGGACACCCACAATTAGAGCTAGACACTCCGGAGCCTTTGGTGTCAGCTAAAGTGACTATGGCTGCTCTCTCCAATTATCCCAGATTTCATGCCTTTCGTTTGAAGGGTACATTGGGAGGCCAGTGGGTTATTAGCTTGGTAGACAAGTGCCACGCACAACTTTATTGACCGGAAGCTAGTTGACAGGCGTGGGCTCCAATCCGAGGAGTTTGTTGGTTTTGGAGTGAAGGTGGCAGATGGTGCCGTTTTGAGCTATACTCAGAGGATTCCTCAGCTTAGCATCCAGATGGGGGACTATACTCTGACAGATGATTTTTATGTGCTACCGCTGGAGGATTATGATGTAGTTTTGGGCATGCAGTGGTTATAGGGTATTGGGCGATACATCATTGACCACCACCGCATGCAGTTGGAGTTTCTTTTTGGAGAGAAGACTATCTTGAGGGCAGCTTCAGACGGTGGTCCTAAGGAGGTAACTTCCCACAGGATGGAGACTATCATTCGTCATGATGACATACTTTGGGCTACACATTTTGTGAAGTCTGAAATACCTACACCTCAAGATGGCAGGGCCTTTCATATAGACATACAGTCAGTGATGGACTGGCATGGTTGAGTCTTTGGTGATATACCTCCTGGTGTACCTTCTAATAGAGGTTTTGAGCATGTCTTTGGTGACATACCTCCTGGTGTACCTTCTAATAGAGGTTTTGAGCATGTCTTTGGTGACATACCTCCTGGTGTACCTTCTGATAGAGGTTTCGAGCATGGGATAGAGATGGAGGATGGGGCTAAGCCCGTGATTACTACCCCATATCGTCATCCTAGAGCATACAAGGATGAGATTGAGAGGACCATCCATGAGTTACTGGATATGGGATTCATTCGCCCTAGCTCTAGCCCTTTTGCTTCTTCTGTGGTGCTTGTTAAGAAGGATGGGACATTGCGGATGTATATTGATTACAGAGCCTTGAACAAAAAGACAATCAAGAATAGGTACCCCATTCCACGCATTGATGAGTTGTTAGATGAGCTACATGGAGCTATCTACTTCTCGAAGATTGATCTCCGTTCAAGCTATCATCAGATTCATGTGCGGGATGAGGACGTGCACAAGACTGCTTTCCGTTGTCACTATGGGCACTATGAGTTTCTGGTGATGCCTTTTGGCCTCACTAATGCACCTGCCACCTTCCAATCTTGTATGAACCACATCTTCAACAAGCAGTTGAGGAAATCGGTTCTGGTGTTTTTTGATGACATATTGATTTACAGTCAGACATGGGAGGATCATCTCAGACACATTGAGGAGGTGCTTAGCATCATGGGGAGTCAGTCTCTATTTGCTAAGTTGTCCAAATGTGAATTTGGACTCAGAGAGATTTTATACTTGGGTCATGTGATCAGTGCAGAGGGAGTGAAAGTTCATGAGGAGAAGATTCAAGTGATTCGTGATTGGCCCTCTCCTAGGAACTTTACTGAGCTGCGTGGGTTCCTTGGTTTATGTGCCTATTATAGGAGATTCGTGAGGGGATTCTCTCAGTTAGCAGCACTTTTAATAGATCTCACGAAGAAGGGAGTCTTCAAATGGACAGAGCAGGCACAAGGAGTCTTTGAGAGACTCAAGGAGGTTATGAGCACTTGTCCAGTTTCGGCACTCCCTGATTTCTTGCAGCCATTTGTACTTGAGTGTGATGCTTCAGGTGAAGGCATAGGGGCGGTGTTGATGCAGAACAGACACCCCATTGCCTACGAGAGTAGGAAGCTGCGGGATAATGAGAGGTATTCCACATATGACAAGGAAATGTTGGCTATCATGCATGCATTAGCCAAATTTAGACAGTATCTTGTTGGCAGCAAATTTGTGGTGAGGACGGACCATAATAGTCTGAAATATTTCCTTGATCAGACAGAGCTTAATGATAGGCAACAAAAGTGGGTAAGCAAGGTGCGGGCGTATGATTTTGACATAGAGTTCATCAAGGGGAAGAACAATACTGTTGCTGATGCACTTTCCAAGAAGCCGTCACTTGCTGTCCTATGTTCATTGAGCGAGATTTTAGTAGATTGGAAGGCTCAACTTTTAGTTGAGTATTCCAAAAATCAGCATGCTTGTGAGATCATGGATGGGTTGACACGGGATGACAGATATAGTGTAGTGGATGATGTCATATATTACAAAGGCAGGGTCTACCTTGTTCCTGAATCACAGTTGAAAGAGCATGTTTTGCATGCTTACCATGATACTCCTACAATAGGGCACCTGGGTTATGGTAAGACCTATAGGGCAGTACGGGAGAGATTCTCTTGGAAGGGTCTCAAGGATGATGTCTTACGTCATGTTTGTGAATGCATGACTTGTCAGCAGAACAAGTCAGAGTATACTTTTCCGGCTGGATTGTTGCAGCCTCTGCCCATATTGGAGCAGAAGTGGATAGGGATATCTATGGACTTCATTACAGGTCTTCCTCGAGTTCAGGGGAAGGACTGTATTTATGTTGTGGTAGACAGGTTGACTAAGTATGCCCACTTCTTTTCTATTGCAACGGATTTCACAACTTCACAGGTAGCCAAGCTGTTTTTCAAAGAGATATTTAGACTCCATGGTCTCCCCAAGACCATAGTGAGTGATAGGGACAGCAAGTTCATGAGTTTCTTTTGGCAGGAACTTTTCAAGCTAGCAGGCACAAAGTTGACCCCTAGCACTAGCTACCATCCTCAGACGGATGGACAGACTGAGGTAGTTAATAAGTGGGTGGAGGGGTATATGTGCAGCTATGTGTCAGGGCAGCAGAAGGCATGGATGCGTTGGCTATATTTGAGTGAATATTGTTATAATACTACGCACCACATGTCCATTGACATGACTCCCTTCAGAGCTCTTTAAGGCTACAAGGCATTATCTTTTGTTGATTTGGCTTTCGGTGATAGCAGAGTTCCCTTGGCAAAGGATTGGTTGCAGAAGAACCAAGATATCATGAGATCTCTCAGGGAGAACTTACAGCATGCTCAGAATCAACAGAAGATGTACGCTGATCAGCATAGGACGGAGAGAGCATTTGAGGTGGGTGACATGGTTTTCCTTCGTCTACAGCCTTACAAACAGAGCACCCTTAAACAGGGAGGAGCTAAGAAGCTCAAGTCTCGTTTTTATGGACCTTATAGAGTTCTCAGGCGAGTTGTAGAGGTGGCCTATGAGATCGAGTTACCACCAGATAGTAGGGTTCATAATGTGTTCCACGTGTCATGTCTGAAGAAGGCACTGGGGCAGCATATAAAAGCATCACGTGATTAACCTCCTTTGGATGAAGAGGGTAAATTGACTTTGGTCCCTGAGGAGATTCTGGAGGTCAAGGAGAGATGATTTAGGAGTAGGGTGATTTGAGAGTACTTGGTGAGCTAGAGAGGTCTACCCATAGAGGACGCCACCTGGGAGGGTGAGTCCATTTTGCAGCATCGAGGATTGCAGTTGCTTGTGGGCAAGCATCTCCGAGAGGGGAGGACTGTCATGTCCCCTCTCTAGTCTAACTAGCAGAATCATGAGAGTTGGCCTATTATTGGAGTCTCGTAGGCTAGCAGTGGTGGATAGAGACTCATACTGGATTCTCAGTGACCGGAGTTGGTTCTACATTCAGTTTGAGAGCCAGTCGAGGCAGTTCCTTAATTTTAGGGATTTTCCTAGAATTTAGGAGGTTGTGGCAGTGACCAGATTTGAGGCTCCTCGAGACCAATATACGGTTTCAGTTTCAGGGTGACAGGGTATATTCCCTAGTTTCTAGGAGCATCCCTAGTTTTTAGGGATGGGACTGTCAGTTGGCCCACATCACCCGGCATCAGTCACAGACAGGTGACAGGACCAATTCACTGATTATTTGGTTGGTTTGTCTTTCTAGTTGAATAAGAGGAAATATTTTTAATATTTCCTAAGTTTGCGTTTAAATAAATTAAAATAAAGCTATTTATATAGCTAATTGGAGTAATAAGGGGTTTTTGGCTTCATCTGGGCAGGCAGGCCTATGTGTTATAGCTTGTTGGAAAGGTCTTGAATTATTGTAACTTATTTTCATCATCCAAAGACCTTCTGGCACCTGGAGTTATGTTATTTGAGGAAAGGGGTGTTTTTCCTATACATAAAAGCCTTTTAATTAAGAAGATGCTATTTTATAATAAAGGGAAAGGCATATTCTCCCTTTAGCGTTTGATTGGCTTTGAGAGGGAGATAAAAGGAGATGTTGGTTCATTCTTTGATTATCTTTTACATCTTCATTCTTGGTATTTGCAATTTTGCTCTGAGGAGCGATTCTAGAGGACTGGGACGCAAACCCTAGAGCCTGGCTATTGGGACGCAAACCCAAATAGATGGTTTCTAGCATTCTATAGTATTGTTTCCGCAATTGACAAAGATTGTCAAGTTCAGCGTTTGGGAGCACTTGTGCATTGCACATTGGGGATCTTGTTTGGCACGTTGGGATCTTCTTGCTGCCTTGGCGTGACTATAGCAGTCGTATGGTTGCCTTTCAGCTGGCACATGGTTTGTTGGTTGGCTTACGTCAGCCATCTCTCCCCTTTGGTGCGTGGCTGGCCATTCTTGCAGCTAGCGTCATCATTCCTTGTTTGTAAACACCTTTGCTAGCATACTGATTGCATATCTTGCCTGATACGATTTGTAGCTATTTTGGTTGATTGGATATTATATTATTGCACATTGTTTCCAGCCTATTTCATATTTGTTGCTGTTGTTATTTATTGTTTTACTTATATCTGGAAAAATACAAAAAGAAACAATCCTTTTGCAACTTCTGTCTAATTCTCTAAGATCACAAAGAAAGCACAAGAAAATCTATTATTTTAATTAAAATTTACAAAATTTCAGTGAAAGGATCCATTTGGGATCTTTCACGCACAGTTGATGTTGATCATTGTGGCACCTCACAAGCAGAGATTATGGCTACTCAGTCATCCAGGACCTACCTTACACGCCTTTGTAGGAGGCAGACAGACTACTCGGAGGCTGAGGCTGAGGCTGAGCTAGAGCCTGAGCCATAGACTTGTTTTTGTTTACAGTTACACATGTTTGGGAACATTTGATGTCATGGATTTTATATACATTTGACAATATTTATAATTCTATATATCTAGGTTTTCTATTTCCTTCACTACAATTTATGTTTGTAGTTGTACTTATGTGATGGATCAGGATGTATGTTTCATTGTTTAATAGTTTATGACATTATGTATGTGATCAAATTAGCTTGACTTGATGATGTTATTGTGTCTTTAAGCTTTATTCAATAATGGGTGCATGAAACAAATTTTAAATCGTTAAAAATCTCTAAATTTCAAGGTGTTTTTCATTTTGCTGAGTCACGAGTCAAGTCAGCCTTGCCGAGTCCAAGTTGAGTCCGAGTCTGGGAACTATGGAACTTTATATAGCAATATTATCATAATAACTACAAGCATGATTATCTCAATAAATTATAAAACCAAATCTCTCAAGGGGACATTGCAAGTGGTACCAGAGCAAGCTATCCTACCAGCCTATGAAGGTTTAAAAGGAAAAAGAGATACGGTGACAGCACAAGCCCCATCAAAGAACATAAAACAAGAGGAAACTGGTATGGGGGAAAAGGGAGAATTCAAAGATTGGATAAATCAATTCATAGCATAGAAGTGGAATACACAACAACAAATAACACAATTATTAGAAATGTTGACTCATTTGTGATTAATAACAATCATAACAAACATGAGAGAAATAATGGAGGTAATGGTGGAAATGAAGGATGTTCAATCAACAATATGACAGTCCCAACCGATGTTGAGAGGGTAGGGGTGAATCAGCACCTATAAAACTTTAAAACAAATTTGATGTAGTATACTATAATTGTAAGCAAAACAGATTCTAGCATAAAAATAGCATCAAGCAATCAACCAATAAGCAACACCAGATTTATCACATGAAAACTCAAATCGGGAGAAAACCACGGTGTGAGGAAACCTCACAAATTCTGCACTCTTCTGAAGTGCGCCCTGTAAGGAGCCTTCCCTATTAAAGGATTACAAACACACTGTTAAATGCGACCCGGTTAAGGGATTTGATACAATAAGGCCTCTTAGAGCCTGCCTAGTTAGAGGACTTAGAACACCTGAACAAATGTCACCCGATTAAGGGATTTAGTACAAGGTACTTGTTAATGTCCAACCAAAATACTGGGATTTAGCTAGTGGAATTGGTAGAGAACAATAGAGAATTTTGACCTTTTAGAAATGACTTTGCTTAGCCTGATAAGATCTCTATTACACTTGACTGAGAAACATCACTGGTCGCTGCAGGTATGCTCTCCTTTCTTGTTGTGCTTCTTTGCACACTCTTCTCTCTTCTCCTTTCTCTTCACCTTAGCTTCTTCAGCGTACAAGTTCACTCTTTACTTTGGCAAAATGAGGGCAAACTATATTCTTGACAGGCAGAGGAATATATAGACTTCTTGCCCTATTTTCTTTTTACATGCACGATATGTTTAGTTCACTAAGGAAACATCTAATGCATGCTCTACTTTATCTACTTTATGAAAGAAAACGATGGATGCGTGTCAAAAGCTTTGCTTCACAAGAGATATCTCCATGATTTAATGCCACAAACTCCGGCATTAAGACCTCCAATCGCGCCTTGTACCGTTCGTCTTGATAACTCAAAGTCTACCGGATTTAGTGCAGTAAATCCTGGTCAAAGAGTTAGATAACTGAATGTTGACTATGACTTTCCCTAGTTCATCTACTATGATGACGTCTTCACTTGATCGGCAAAGATCCTTAAGTTGTCCACAAGTAAGAGCTTTGACCTGTCACCTTCCGTTCCTCTATCTATACCAGCTGCATCCTTTCCTTGGTTTCTGTTACCAGTTACCGGTTACCAGTTGCATCTCCCTTGGTGACCGGTTGCACTGATGATTAGATATAATCTCTTCTTCCTTGCACAGTGTCACCGGTTGCCAAACCAATCTCTCCTCGCACTTTGTTGTTTTCAGATGTATATGTCTTGCTTCACAGATCCAACACTGGTGTCCTTAGTCACAAATGTCAACATGTAAAGAGCCTGCCTAGCTCCTTCTAAATATAATTTCCTTTTTTGAAATTACTTGCAATAATTGTATCTTTGTGTTTTGTTTAAGTTTATTTCAAATGAAATTTCCCAACAATTTTAAATATCATAAATAATATTAGACTAAATATGTTTTGAACGATCATCAATTATTCAAAATTATAGAAGTGGCAATGCTTATAAACATCAAATTATTCAATAACTATTGGCACTTGGCAATTGTATGAATGTTGTAGAATTAAAAATTACATATAGGAGAGTCAACACAGCCTATATGAATCTTTAGCCACCTCCAAGAAAGAGAATGCAGCTTCTCTAATTCCAACGCAGCCTGGTTGGATATTCACAAAATCAATTAAAATTGATTTCCAGCCTCCAATATTAATTACGCAGTCTATTTGGTAGGAAACGCAGCTTGCTAGCAAAGTGACGCAGCCTCTTTGGGAGTCACAAGCTGGTTGTGAGCAAATACGCCAGCCTCTGGATGAAACACAACTTCCTTCAGTGAAGTCTACAACTCTTGCTACCCCACGCTGCCTTCTGATTGATCACAGCACCAAGTAGAAGATAAAACAGCCTTCTACTCAACACAATAAACATTGGGAAGAAAAATCGAACCACCTTTCAATTCAGAATTTGTTCACAACTCCTCAAATTTGATATACTTCAGGATCAAATTTGAATTAATTTAACCAGCAAAGAATCTCCAGTAAATTAGAAGCAAAATTCACCATTAACAAGTAATGATTCAAATTGCAAAATGAGGAATCAGTCCTCAAACCCTAGCCATGTTCTCTCTCCAATTTCAATAAAAATCAAAGTCCATGAATGAATTCCTTTTTGCCCGAAGCATTGCTTTTATAATAAAAGATATCTTCTCTCACACACTTTTCACTTACAAAAGACTTTGCTTTATGTGCACATTTGAAATATAATAAACTATTATATTTCTCTTCACTTTAATGCTGAAAATGACCCTTTTATTAAAATAATGTTATTTTGACACATAGGGTCCCTGTTTTATGAGATCAGGATTTAAAACTTCTCAACCCGGTTCCAACGAGCTATAACACTAAGATGCCCAGAATACATTCCCAATAAAAATGGCAACCTTGGCCGATTTAATTAAATAATAATCATAATTCACCCATCTTGCGAAAACAACCAAGGAAGCATCAGAATCAAAATCTGACAACACAAGAATGATCCTGATGATGAAAGATGATGAATGAACCTGACGGGGTGACTTACTAAAAATAGACGCTCCCTCCAAGAATTTTGGAGTCCAAATCGGAAGCCGAAAATAAAATCTGAAAGCATCATATAACTCCTCTAAATCCTCTGAGCTCAGTAGAACCATAAGTTGACTTACTATAAATAGTAAGTCCCTCAAAAAAGGGGCCAAAACTCACAACAGGGTCCTCTAATCACCAGTATTAGCCTACAAGGACCCAATGATAGGCTAAATCCACTAACTCCAATGCTAGCTCAAAATGGGGACATTACACAACACCTCTTTTGTCGATCAATGACAATACCTCTATTGCCATGTACCAGTTGCAATCTTACCGGTTACCATCCCTTAATGCCAACACAATAGAAGTCCACAACATCATATACCTATCACAAACTCTACATTGATGATACCTACCTTCCTCCAAAAGTGGAACGGCAAGAAGACAATGAACCTACTTTGGTAGAGTTACAAAATCAATTCCCTCAAGATTGGATAGATGGAGGGTTACAAACAAAGATGTCCCTCAAAGACTACATGGATCTAAGAATGAGACACTTGCCCAAGAAAGGTACTCGAGACCACCACTTTGATTTAAGAAAAAAAATCGGTAAGCTCAATTTACTATACTTCAATGGTTCGGGGAAGACCACGATGTGTGCATGGGTTCAGAAAGTAGATACATACTTCCAACTCAATCCAATGTCAAAAGAGAAAACAATCAAGTATGCTGCCCTAAATCTCGACGAGTTTGCTCACGAATGGTGGTACCATGGCATGATCACCATGGACCATGCACAAATCACCTCATATGTGGAGTTCATGGAAAGACTAATAGAAAGATTTAACAAGAAGGATCTTGAGCTTTATTTTAAGGAATTAGCAAAATTAATGCAAGGGGTATCAATTGATGAATATGTTGCAAACTTCCAAAGACTTTCCATTTTGATCATCGATACCTCCGAAGAAGATTGGTTGTCCTATATATAGATGGTCTAAGGGACCCTCTTAGGGGTTGAGTCAAGGCTCTCAACCCTAGCACACTTTAAGAAGCCATTAAGGCCACCGATATGGATTCTAGTACACCTAAGAACAAAATAACATCAAAGGGGTCATTGATTCATGAAGATAAAGCTAAACATCCTTATCAAAAGGAATTACCAAAAGGAAACACAATGGATGAAGTTATTAGACAACTAAGAAGGAAGAAACTTTGTTTTACTTGCAAAGAACCTTGGGAACCAGGGCATATATGCATGGACAAAGGAAAGATTCATTATATAGAAGTGAGACCTGATGGCGATGGAGAAGACAAATCTGATCAAGATAGTGATCGAGATGAGGAACCAAGGTCATAAAAACCCTATCCTAAAGATGAGAAGGGTAGTACAATTGCCACTATGTTGGGAATTCCAAGATTTAACTCCTTCAAGGTTTTTGGTGTATTGTAAGGACAAAAGATAACGGTGTTGATTGACATTGGAGCTATGCATAACTTTATTAATTCAGCTTTGGTCACTAAAAAGGGCCATCAAACAATTGAGCATGAAGGTTTTAGTGAGATGGTGGCGGATGGCTACCAAATATCTTGTTTAACAAACTTCCAAAGTTAAATATCACAATGACGATTATACAGTCACAGATGACTTTTATGTTATAGAGTTGGGTGACATTAATGCTTGGTATCCAATGGATGATGTCCATTGGTTAATACTCAGAAATTTCAAACCATGGGATTCAAGTTCAAGATAGATGGCAAATGTGGTGTTTAAGGGACTTCTGATGGAGCTCCTCGAGTGGTATTAGTCAAGAAGATGGAAAGCATATTTAGGTATGGAGATGTTACTTGGGCCACACAATGTCTTGTCTCATCCAAGTCAACAAACAGAAAACCCAAGTATTATCATGATGATTTGCAAACCATTTTGAATAAGCATAGTCGAGTTCTTGCAGACATACCACCCAACAGGCCACCACATAGAGGATTTGAACACACCATCAAACTAGAAGAAGGTGCAAAACTAGTCATTACCACTCCATACAGGCACCCTAAGAAGTTCAAGAATGAGATTTAGAAATCTATCAAAGAATTACTCGAAATGGGACATATAAGACCGCGCTCAAGTCCATTTGCATCTTTTGTGGTACTTGTACAAAAGAAAGATGGAAAACTAAGAATGTGCATTAGCTACTGAGCATTAAACAAAAAGACGATCAAGAATAGGTATCCCATACCCATGATCAATGAGTTATTGGATGAATTACATGGTGCAATCTATTTCTCAAAGATAGATTTAAGGTCAAGCTACCACTAAATTAGAGTTCAGGAACAATGCATCCACAAGACTGCCTTTTGATGCCATTTTGGCCAATATGAGTTTTTGGTTATGCCTTTTGGTCTAACCAACACACTAGCAACATTTCAATCTTGTATGAATCACATATTCAATAAACAATTGAGGGAATTCTTAGTTGTGTTCTTCGATGACATTCTTATATATAGTGAAACATGGGAAGAGCATTTGAAACACTTGAATGAAGTTTTGGGAATAATGGAAGCACAATCCTTATATGCAAAAGAGTCTAAATAATGACCAAATTACTATACTTGGGTCATATCATTAACAAAAAAGGGGTTCAAATACACCAAAAGAAGATTCAAGCTATCTTGGATTGGCCTCCACCAAAGAGCCTCACTGAATTACGTGGTTTCTATGAATTGTGCAGCTATTATAAAAGGTTTGTTAAAGGATTTTCCCAACTTGGGGCACCCTTAACAAGTCTGACTGAGAAAGGAGCATTTAAATGGATGAATGAGACACAAAGGGTGTTTGATAAATTGAAGGAGATCATAAACAATTGCCTAGTTCTTGCACTACCAAATATCAACCAACCTTTTGTACTAGAATGTGACGCATCAGGAGTTGGGATAGTTTTGATGCAAAATGGGCATCCTATTGCTTTTGAAAGTAGGAAGTTGAAAGACAATGAAAGATTGTACTCTACATACGACAAGGAAATGCTTGCCATAATGCATGCATTGACCAAATTTTGGCAATGTCTAGTTAGTGGAAAATTTGTGGTGAGGATGGATCAGAATAGTTTGAAGTACTTCTTGGAGCAAAAGGACCTTAAAGAAGGTCAACAAAAATGGGTTAGTAAGATCCAGGCATATGATTTTTGATATTGAGTATGTGAAAGAAAAAAGGAATGTGGTTGTTGATGCCCTATTTTGGAAACCAACTATTTTCTCATTATCCATGATTCAACTAATTGGAAGGCTCACCTTCTAGTGTTGCATTCAAAGAATACCTTCAAATGTGAACTAATGGATGGGCAAATTCAAGATGACCAATACAAAGTAACGGACAACATCCTCTATTACAAAGATAGGATTACCTAGAGCCTAGATCAAAACTGAAGGAAAAGATCATGAGGGTTGATCATGAGACACCATGGGCAGGACACCCTTGTGTTAGCAATTTAAGTTGTCATTAGTGTATATTCACAAACGCCATGCACCGGTAAAAGGTCACCGGTCACTCACATTACTTAGATGTCACCGGTAGACTAGAAACAGAGTGTATGCACCAGTAGTAAAAGCGAAGGGGACATACCGGTATACAGATTCAGTACACCATACCGTTCTCACAATGTATAGAGTGATGAACTAAGTATAAGATAAACCGGTCTAAACTGCCTATAGATCCCCACCGGATTGTGCGGAGCAATTTGAGTTAAAACCGGATTATACGGGATATCCACCGCTCAAAAGTGAAGTTAGCTTTTTAACAGGAGTTAGCTTTATTTCTTCGGATGATCTCACGGTAAACTCTAGATCACAACGCATAGTTTTTTGCTAGTTGCATGATTTATTGCTGAGTTTACAGCCTGGCGGTTCTATGAATTAAAGGTTTCATTACGATGAACTCTTGTATAAATACAGGTCATAGGATGCAAGGAAAGTTGTTGTTGAGAATTGTTGAGAGAAGAGAAGAAGTGTCTGCACAGAGATCACAGCCACCACAAGTGAAGGAGGATAGAGCCAGAAAAGACTCAACAGCCAGGCAAATCGGGAAAGATCAATAGGTATGATTTGATCAGACAATCAGTGTCATAGAAGATCATTGTTTTTGTAAAGTGTGAAAGCAAGTTAAAATCCCTATATCAGGGTGGACCTAATCGGTTCGTTGTAAAATCCCCTAACAGGGTAACATCTTTATTGATGTTTAAAGATCTTTAAGCAGGCAACTCTTAACAAGGTTTAGATCTTAACCGATCTTTTGTAAAATCCCTTAACCGGGTAGCACCTTAACCAGTGCTTTGTAAGCTCCTAACAGGGTGCCTTCATCCTGCAGTAGTGAAGTTGTGAGCTTTGTCTCACCGTGGTTTTTTCCTTCTAACCAAGGGTTTCCACGTATATATCTTGTGTTATTCTATGTACTTCTTTTACAATTATGATTGTTTGATTCTCACTTTGCTTAGGTTTCAAGAAGTATTAAACAAGATAAGAAATAAGGGAAGAAAATAGTTCTTACTGATTCTGTAATGTCCCCACTTAGGACTCACTTAGATTACCATAAAAATTCTTGATTAGGAGTTGGGTTGCACTCTGGAATAGAAATTTATTTAGTCTTTGTAATATTCTCTACTTAAAACGGTAATAATTTCTCTCCTTTCTCCTTCTATTCTCTTAGAATATCTTCCTCTTGATTTCCCAAAATGACACCCGACTATGTCCTTCTTCGGGAACTCACCTCCATATACGATGAGCTGAGCCTTTCGGTAGGAGATATATCTGATGTCCTTTAACTATTAATTTGTACTATTTGGTATATCACTGAGATTTGTAATATTATGTATTCCCGTATAAACTACTAGTTATGGTAATCATTGGTGATTCCATATGATTTATTATATTAAGCACCGATTAGTATCATAATTCTCTTCAAATAATATTAATACATTTTCCTCCACGCGTTTTGACTTTAATAAGACAATAGTCTTCAAATGATTTTCTTTATTATAATCAGTAAAGGACTTAATAGTCTACTTGTCAAGGTGTAATAATCGATGCCTTAATAATGTGTTGCTCTTGTGTATATCAGATGTTCAATATAAGGAAGTTGTTTTGCTGTACACCAAATGTTCTTGATAATATCCTGCTGTCATGTAGAATGAAGCAGCTCTATTAGTATTGTCTTTGATTTAGCATTCGTATCCATTTAATTATTCATGGTAATCACGGTAGATGTCTTATTGAGTACTTATTAGTCACTGCCACTAGTAAAAGTATAAAGAGGGTCTTCAGTGATGAAGCAATACTTATGAGATACAGAGTTTTGTATCTTGGTGTTGGAGATATCTTCCTCAGTCCAAATTCTCATGTCCACTTGACGATATGGCCATTTTGGAAGATTTCTCTATAGACGTGAGTCGTTCTTTCCCGTATGAATTAATTACTGATTGCACATGTCTCTAACTCGTAATCGTTGCCTTTGTCACCAATATTTTCATTGCCTTAAAATCCTAAACCCCGATGATAGAATGGACCACCGTAATTCTTTAAATTATTGTCGCTGAATGTAGTCTCTGATGCCTTCGCTAGTCTTGACATGGCATTCCTATTGATAACAAGTCTTGTCTCTTCTCCTCCCCCTTTGATTGGTTTCAATGATTATATAAATGTTGCACGATACCTCTTGGGAGGTTGAGAGACGCATTTGTTCCTTATAGAGGATCATATCTTTTCAAGACTGCTTTGTTATTTAACGTTGTTCGATCGCCAGTCAAATATAATTGCTATTGCTTTATTATAATCGATGGCCTATGGTTATTAGTTTGCCTCTCTAGTCATCAATTAGATAATAGGATGCAATTAATCCTTATTTCGTTGTCTAGCTAATGTCGTCAAGCACCCATGGCTTATCATTGGAGTTGACTGTTTGTTTATTATTTATTAATAGTATTGATTATTTAATTATAATTATTATTCATTGCTACTAATAGATTATTATCATAGAGCACTGATTATTAATATATTAATAATATATTATATAGCCCATTAATATATTATTATCTTACATATTGTTAATCTATTTTTAATATTATTAATAATTTCTTCATTATAATAATGTAAGATTATAAATTCAATAATAATATATATTGAATATATTTATATATATTCATTCAAATATTTATTATAACTATTTTATCTTATTTATCTACTTGTTTTTATTGCCATGATCAGGGGGTTAATGAGGGACATGACAGATTTACGCCCCCCCCCCCCTCTCAGTAACCAGTTGGTATTAACAATTGGTATCAGAGCCTAGTTCTCTTATATAAAGCTTAAACGCTTGGGAAAAAGATCATGGAGGGTTACAGATATCAGAAGCAACTAGAGGAAGCCAACGACATTATTGCCTCTCTGGAGAATAGACTGAGAAGATCACTTGCAAAGAGGAAGGAGCTGGCTCTGCAATTAAATGAGTGTAATGAGACTATTGATGAACTCTCCAGGCAGAGTGGATCTGTTGAAGATGAGGAGGCAGTATCTGAACTAATGGAAAAGAATCAGATCCTGACTAATCAAATCTCTAATCTCAAGAGAGAACAAGAGGATAATGCCCTGAGGCTAACTGAACTGATTGAGAAAAAGAGAAAAGCTGAAGATGAAAGGAACACTGAAGTCAAGTTTTTGACAGCCTCTGAAAAAGGCAAGAAACCGGGTAGAGGAAGCTGTAGGAGCAAATGAGCTTATCATTCTGCAACTTCAAGAAGACATGCAGATTGTCACCCAAGAAAATGTCAACATGAAAAAGGGCTAGTGTGACAGGGCTGAAGCATGCAAAAGACTGGCACTAGAGTTGTATCAACTGAAGGAGCAAATGAAAGAACTCGAAGAAAGAAACGAAACGAAACCCTGAGAAGATACAATGAGAGCTCGGTCAAGCTTGATGAGCAACTTAAAGCTCAAAGAAAGCATAAAGATCAAACCGGTCTTGGATTCACTAGTGAAGTTACCAAAGAAACTGGAGAATCTTCTGGAGCCAAGACAGGCAAGAAAGAAAAGAAGTCGCTAGCGCAAAAAGGTAAGAAGACCTTTAACACTTCTTGCAATCATTGTGGGAAACCGGGTCACAGAACAAATAAATGCAGGAATGCACCGGTAAAGCCAAACAATAGCTATTGCAAGAACTGTTGCAAAAATGGTCACAAGACCAATGAATGCTGGTCCAGCCCCACTTTTGTGTCAAGTGGAAGCAGGGGAAGCTTCAAGGGCTATTGCTATGCCTGCAATAAGTTTGGACACAAGGTTGAAGAATGCAGATCTAAGACTATGGCATTCAGAACCCCAAGACCGGTATACACCAAGAGAAACAAGAACCGGAGCACAACTAATTGTGCAAATTGTGGAACACACAGCCACAATGACTCATGGTGCAAATCACCCAACATAAGAAGGGTGAATCCACGGAAGGCAACCGGGATAGTCTGCTATCACTGCAACAAAGTCGGACACCTAGCCATAAATTGCAGGAACCGGTCATCCAACAAGAAGAAAGAACTGGTCAACCCGGTAGAGAAGAACAACAAGGAAGGAGAGACTGAGAAAACAGTCAGACATATTTGGTTCAAAAAGGAATCAAAGAGCTCCGCTGAGGAGAAAACAGAGAAAAGATCATCATCTGTTGATGGTGATATCTCTTCAGCAAACTAAGCCGTAAAGACCTAAAGGAAACCAATAGAGCATCTATCGTTCCCGGTAGAACTAGTGAGAAGCGGACTCACTCAGTCTACAAGGATAATCGGACAAGTAAGAAGTAATCAACCAAGGTTTGCCAAACCGAAAAAGCTGGATCACTGGTTGGCAAAAACGGAAAGAAAAGTTAGGTAAGGCATTTATTACTGTAGCCATTTAACGAATAGTTACCGTTTCGTAATTACCATTATGATCTAACCCTATAAAAGAAAGAAGAATTACTCATAAGTTTTACTTTGCTTTCATTGTGATTAACGAATTTTTATGAGTAAATTTCTTGCACTTTGATCATCGTGAGTAATCATCTGTTAGACCGATCAAAGCTTCTTTCTGTTAATCAACTGTTTGTGATGGCATCATCATCCTCTACCATAAAGTTGATCAAAGGAGATCAGGTGAACAGGCCAGCATACAACATTTTTCCGGTTAAGAACAAGAGAGAACGACATGGCTGGTGCGCTCTCATCTGTACCAGGAGTCTTCTTAACCAAAGATGTCACGGCGTTTATTCACGCCAAATAGGAAGAATTGGGTGAAACATATATTCAAGGCAAGTACCTGTCATTGTGAGAAGAAGGGAATTTTCCTGACAAGTACGCCAAGCTCGTATCGTCCGAATTGATAAATGGAGTATGCTACCCGAAAATCTTCCGGGAAGACCAAATCAGACTGGTGCTGAGCCGTCTTCACGAACCAGGTTTCTGGCTCACCAGAGGTGCATGTAACGAGATCACCAAAGAAGATCTCCACAGAGTAACTGAATATAGTGACAAAGGGGAAGCACTAACCTTGCAAACCATTGCCAATGCCCTCGTCAACAAACTAAGTCAAGATCTGATGGTCGACTTATGACCATGAACGACATTGAGGATGATGGAGTACGTTTTGCGTCTGCTGTTATTGGGTACAAGGTTTACCAGTCTAGTAATTTAAATAGCATACCGGGTGGAGCTATTCACGCTGCACACCGGATAATGCATGACAGTGCCCAATACGACATCTGTGCAATGCTTCAAAGCCAAATATTTGAAAACATGAAGAAGCTTGGAGTTGCGAAAAAGAAATCCATGAAGTGTGGAACCCTTCTGGTTTGCCTATACTTCTACTACTTAAATTTCTTCCCGAGTATCGGTAAAGTGACTTGGAGAACCGATAAACCGGTCATGCATCAAATCACTGAAATGGCTAATCGACTGGGAGACCAGCTAAGTAATGCTTTGACTGAACATTTCAAGGCATTTCAACTTCGTATGAATGCAAGGGAAAGGGTGCCATCAACTATAGTTGACAAATATAAGGATGATGTATGCTTTCTAGTTAGCACCGATTTCTGCATCATTCAAGCAGTGGAACCTAAAGAAGTATATGCTCCTCAACTAGGGTATGAGATCACTGCCAAAATTGCTAAGGCATATGTTGATGCCCTAAGTGAAGCAAATCTAGATCTCGATGCAAATCGGTATGGCACATATGCTGAGATTCAACAGAATCTGACAAAGAGGGCACCAATAAAGAATGTCTACAAGAGGACCCCCACATCGAAGAAGAAACCGGCCACTAAGCAACCCAAGGCTCGTAAGAAGAAAGCAGAACCAGTATCCAGTGCCCAGGCAACAGAACCAGAGGAGATAGACCCAGAAGATACAATTCCTTTAATCAAAAGGAAGAGGGGTTCAAGCAAACCGGTAAAAGAGGAGCCACCAAGAAGGAGAAAGCTCACAATTGATAAATTTGTGGCAGGACTAAAAGAATCTAGTGGTATGGGTTCTGTTAGAGGCAGATATCACCTAGCAAATGATGAAGACAGAAGGAAAATTGAAGAGGCAATAGTGTTTTGCCTTCATAAATTCAATCTACATCCTAATGCACTTCACACAACTCTACCTAAGGATCTTCTACAAATTATTGAAGATCGGTGGAAGGCTTCTATGGACAGAGAAAAGGAGCTAAGGATACGAGCTCTTCTAGAGGTTCAGGACCATCTCACTCTAGAAGAAGCCACCGAACAGGCTGAAATACATCAGCAAACCTTCTCGACAAAAAGGAGGATCGGTCTCATGCTTGTTGGTAAAGCTGAGGAAGTATACGATGAAGCAGTAGTATTATGGACTAAACTTCTTCAAACCCAACAACAAGCAGAAGAAGCAGCTCAAAGAGCAACAGTTCCACCAGTCCCTGACACCGGTAAAGGCAAAGGAGTGCTTGGAGCGGAAGCACCTGTCAAAGAAAAGAGCTCCACAGTACCGATCATCAACATCACCAATGACAAGATCACTGAACCAGCCGTCATCTCTCCAAGTAAAGGTAACACTAAACATGTCAGTTAATGATATAGTTGATGAAGTAATGGACTTTGGAATAGTAGACAATGCTGCCAAGTGGTATAGTGTGTTAGAAGAAGATGATAAACAGGCAATTATTACGGCAATAGTGGAAACCTTTCTGGACTTTCATAAGACACCAAGGGACTACAAGTCACAGTTTCCACAGGAATTGAATAATAGGCTTCAAGCCAAATGGAGAGCCGGTCTAGGAACTAATACAAGAATAAGTAGAGAAACTTTGTCTCAAGTTAGACCTGGCCTAAGTGAAGATAGGATCAAGCTTCTATTGGAAGAGGCATCAATGAATTTGCAACCCGGACTTAGAGTTGCCAAAATAATAAATGGATTTGAAAAATGAGGTCTACAAGGAAACCCTGGATTTCTGGCAACAGTATGACTTCGGTACTCTAGACAATTTAGGTCCTCAGGATCCAACTAAACAAATGCAGGCACCATCGGTCAGATTCACACATGGTGAAGAATCTGCCACCGGAAAAGAGAAAGTTCAAACAGAGGAGTTCATAACAAGTGAACAAATAAATGTTGAACAAGAGGTAGAAATTGAAGTACCAATAGGTGAACTTCATACAGCTGCAGAGAAACCGGATACGCTACATCAACAAGAACAGAATATAGCGGTTGAAGAGCAACCGGAAGGTGATGCTCAAAATGTAGAAGAACCACCTGAAGAGGAAGAAGCACCTGCAAAAGAAGACCTACTGGAAGAAGTTCAACCAAAAAATATAGCTCAACAAGGAGCTAAAGAAAACAAGGGACAAGAGGAAGAAATCCCAGTCCACACTAAGAAAGCTCAACTGGAGCAAGAGCAAAGGCAACAGGACCAAGCTGACATACCAAGCTCCTCATCTAAGAGAAAGTTGACATTTGTCGAAAAGAAGGATGCTAAGAAGAGTAAAATCACCAATACAGTGGTGGACATCAGCAAGATGTCAACACAATAGCTAAAAGAGCTGACCAAAAGGAAATAGGACATGGTCCTGACCACAGTAAAGAACATCCTATGCAACTTTGTACCAGATACGGATGTTGATGAAGATGAACCGGTCATCGATCAACTTGAAGTTCTGGCATAGGCAATCGGTGAGGATCTAACCGATCCAAAAACAGTGGCCATTGACCACTATGAGAAGAAAAGAGTGGATATTCTCCACAAACAGGTTGAAGAAATCAAGGTTAATTTGACAACCAACCTAAGAGTGTTGCAACAACAACTACAAGTGGCAAGTAGTCTGATGACAAGAACATCAAATTTTGATACATTCTTGCAAGATCTGTCAGAAAAATCAACAAAGGCCTCAAAGGAGATTAGAGCCTTGTCCTCTCAGTTTGATATTAAGAACAAAACTGCAACAACTTACAGCAGAGAAATGATAAGTCTGGCACTTATCAAAAAGAAGACTGCAGAAGAGGAAAACAAGAGAATCCATGACATTGTTGGATTTCAGCTATTTTTAGCCCCAACTTTTGATTCCATGTAGCACACAGCCACAACAACAGAAGCTCTAATGAATGAACTGGATTACAAAACAGTGGAAGATATGGAGAACATCATTGTTTCTCTTAAGGCAGCCCAAAAGCACATCGAATATGTAACCAGTCAATGAGCACCATTCCTTCACTCTGCCAAAATAATTTATAAGGATATCTTCACAAAACTTCAAATGTGAAGAAAAGCATTACCCTTTGTCCTATGGAGGCAAAAAGGGGAAGAAGAGCAGAACAGAGGAAAGACGAAGAGCAGAACAAAGGAAAGAAGAAGAGCAAAACAGAAAAACCACAAGATACACCGGAGCACTCAGATAGGGGAAGTGCTCTACAGGAAAGCGAGTATGGTTTTGTGTATGGTTTTGCCACCAATGACAAAGGGGAAGATTGTTAGCAATTTAAGTTGTCATTAGTGTATATTCACAAACACCATGCACCGGTAAAAGGTCACTGGTCACTTACGTTACTTAGATGTCACCAGTAGACTAGAAACAAAGTGTATGCACCAGTAGTAAAAGTGAAGGGGACATACCGGTATATAGATTCAGTACACCGTACCAGTCTCACAATGTATAGAGTGTGAACCGAGTATAAGATAAACCAGTCTAAACCGCCTCTAGATCCGCACCGGATTCTGCGGAGCAGTTTGAGTTAAAACAGGATTATACGGGATATCCACCGCTCAGAAGTGGAGTTAGCTTTTTAACAGGACTTAGCTTTATTTCTTCGGATGATCTCACGGTAAACTCTAGATCACAACGCATAGCTTTTTGCTAGTTGCATGATTTATTGCTGAGTTTACAGCCTAGCGGTTCCATGAGTTAAGGGTTTCATTACGGTGAACTCTTGTATAAATACAGGTCATAGGACGCAAGGAAAGTTGTTGAGAATTGTTGAGAGAAGAGAAGAAGTGTCTGCATAGAGATCACAGCCACCACAGGTGAAGGAGGATAGAGCCAGAAAAGACTCAACAGCCAGGCAAACCGGGAAAGATCAACAGGTATGATCTGATCAGACAATCAGTGTCATAGAAGATCATTGCTTTTGTAAAGTGTGAAAGCAAATTAAAATCCCTATATTAGGGTGGACCTAATGGGTTCGTTGTAAAATTCCCTAACAGGGTAACATCTTTATTGATGTTTAAAGACCTTTAACCAGGCGACTCTTAACAGGGTTTAGATCTTAACCGATCTTTTGTAAAATCTCTTAACCGGGTAGCACCTTAACCAGTGCTTTGCAAGCTCCTAACAGGGCACCTTCATTCTGCAGTAGTGAAGTTGTGAGCTCTGTCTCACTATGGTTTTTTTCCTTCTAACCAAGGGTTTCCACGTATATATCTTGTGTTATTCTGTGTACTTCTTTTACAGTTATGATTGTTTGATTCTCACTTTGCTTAGGTTTCAAGAAGTATTAAACAAGATAAGAAATAAGGGAAGAAAATAGTTCTTACTGATTCACCCCCCCTCAATAACCGGTTGGTATTAACACCTTGATATTTCAAAACTAACATGCAAGTTAGAAAAGGTTCTCTTGGAAAAGCCTTAAAAATAAAGTTCTTTTTTTGTAAGAGAATGTCATACTTGTCAACAAAATAAAGTGGAACACGTACTTTTCTAGCCAGCCTATTGCAACCCCTATCCATTCCGAAGAAAAAATGGGAGAGCATATCAATGGACTTTGTTACTGGACTCCCCAAGGTCCATGGCAGAAGTTATATTTTTGTGGTTGTTGATTGGCTAACCAAGTATGCGCACTTCTTTGCTATCTCATTAGAATTCAAAGCATCGCAAGTTGCAGAATTTTTCTTCAAAGAGATGTCTTGGCTCCATTGTCTTCTGAAGAAAATGGTAGGTGATCATGATAATAGATTTCTTAGTATCTTTTAAACCGAATTATTCAAGCTATCAAGCACAGAGTTGACATCAAGCATCAACTACCACCTGCAAATAGACGGGCACACTAAAATTGTAAATACATAACTATGTGGCAGGTTAGCAAACAACATGAATCAAATGGCTCCATTTAGGAGAACATTGCTATAATACTACATACCACATGTCAATTGGAATGACACCCTTCAAAGCACTGTATGAATATGACGTATCATCATTCTTAGCCCTGGAATTTGGAGAAAGCAAGGTACCTAAGACCAAAGAATGGTACAAGAATGTCAAGATATTCTTAAATCCATAGTTCACAGACTCGGACTCGAAGTGTACTTGCCAAGCCGAAAATTTTCAACTCGACAAAAACTCAACAAGTACTAAAAATCAATCTCTTAAAAAAACATTTTTTTGTAAAATTCAATTACAAAATGTATTAAATTAAAAATTGACATCTCGAAAGAGAAAATGCATGGTTTTAAAGCAAAAACATGTGAAAATGCATTTTAACTAACGTTTTACTTTTACCTGCATCAACATCTTTACCCATGTTTTTTTTTGTCTAAAAAATGCGAGTTAAACTTGCGAGAACTCGCCCAACAAAAAAGTTAGAGAGTACTTGGCAACCTAGAGAGTACTCGCAAAGTTTGCAAACTATGCTTAAATCCCTTAAGAATAATTTATCAAATGCCCAAAATCAGCAAAAGACCTACGCAGATGATGGAAATATGGCAGCACACAACTAAGAGGGGGGGGTGTGAATCAGTTGTGTCCAAAACTCCACAAATTAAACAAAGCTTTAACCTTAACTTCAAATCTGATAAATAAACAATGAAGCACAAATCCACAAGACATTAAGAACACATAACACCAAGTCGGCTAAGAACATGAAGAACATGAACTCACCAACGAAAAATCACCAAATGCAAGCACCATGATCAATGCAAACCAACAACACAACAAGAGCACGATCTAGGAACATCAACAAGCATCATGAATAATCACAGGAACATCTGCATTAACTCAAATCACTGGAATCATCAACATCATCATACAAAACCTCTGAACACCAACAACAACCACTGTCAACCAAGAAAAATAGTTTGCGAACCTCCAAATCACGAACCAATTGAGTTGAGGACACACATCAATGTCCCAAACACGCTCACTAGATCCACAAAGAAAAATATTGCAATGCGGAGTGCTATGGATCGAATACTGTCACATCCTCACCACTGAACAACCAAAATGCCAGTCTCAACACAGAAACCCATAACTTACTCAAATCTTTATGTGAACCTCTCAAAGTTGAACTGAATCAACTACAGACATCCCATAAAACACTGATACAATCCACAGATTCTGATCATCAATATAAATACCACAACGAATCAAACAGCTCATTGAACATCACAAGAACACTGTCATAGACAGAGAAATATGTTGACAACAATGACAACACACCTCTCAAATATGTGACAACACATCTCATAAGCACATATTTGCACATTATTCCAACAAGATACACATGTTTTGAGAAGTTTTGAGGTTGGGATTTGATTTATCTCCATCAACAACCTTATTGACAATCCTCCCTAAAGAAAAGTGGCACAAAAAAGTTGAAGCCAAGATTCTACGAACCCTACAAGGTGATCAAGAGAATGGAGAAGTGGCCTATAAACTTGAACTGCCAAAAAGTAGCACAATACATAATGCATTCCATGTGTCATGTGTCAAGAAGTCTCTAGGACAAGTCACTGCCTCCACAGATTTGCCACCCTTGGATGAGGAAGGCAAGTTGGTTTCGGTCCCCAAAGAACTTATAGACATAGGGGAGAAAAAATCAAGAAGCCAAAGCATCAAAGAATACCTCATTAAATGGAATGATTTACCCATGGAAGACGCTACATGGGAAAATGAGCAAATCCTCCAACATCCCAACCTAAGATTGCTTGTGGGTGAGCAATTCCAAGGAGGGGAAACTCTAATATCCTCACCCAATTACAAACAAATCACAACAAAATCTTTCTTAGACAGAGAGCACAAAATAATCCATAATTTTGCTAAGGGAAGAACTAGCAAGTTGATTAAAAGAATGATTAATGACCACTAGAAATAAGTTGTAGTAAGGTGTGATTAAAGGGTTAAATGAATAAATTAATGTTAAGTAGAAGACGTGGCTGTTGGAAAGAAACCATACCAAGTGAAAGGACTTGCCTCTTGATATTAGCTCTGTTCAATACCTATATATGGGAGGGTGTGTGGTCTCATTAAAGAAGATTAGCATTTTTATGTTCATTTCCAGATTTGGGGCGCTCTAAAAGAGCAAGTTAGCAGCCAAGTGAAGGTGGTATTCAACCACCAGTAGCAAGGCCAAGGAAGCATAATTATCAAGAAACTAAATAGAGACACCATCAAGAGATCGCAAGTTCCCAAGAGATTTAATAGAAAAAGCAATGAGGATCAGAAATCAAGGTCTATCAGATCCAATCAGCAGTAATCTAATCGCATAAGCAAGAAGGATAAATATCAGAGACAGTGATAATTATATCATTTGCATATCCATAAAGGGTTCGCTATAAACTAGTGATTGCATTTATAACTCATTTGATCCATAAAGGATCGATTCAGAAATATATCAGAACCTCTTTATCTTACCCAATCGGATATCATATCAGATTCCTTGCCCTCATAAATTTGATTTTGTCAATCTAAGAGCATGATCAATTTTGTTGATATAGCAGATATAGTTGTTTGTATATATATTTGTATCCATTATCTAAAGAATTCCTGATATAAGGTTTATAAAGCAATATTATCATAAAAAATATAAGCATAATCATCTCAATAAATTATAAAATCAGAGATCTCCCAAGTTACACTTGCAAACTATTGGGATCATGCCTATGGAAGAAAGCACTTTTGAAATAGACCTTACAAAAGCGGAAACCAACAATAGAGATTGACATTATATTCTTACAACAGTGGAAACCCACAATAGATATTGTTGGAACACATTATCTAATTATTTAATTAATCAAGTCATTTAATTACTTTATTCACTTAAGCTAAGCTTAGGTGTTTTTTCCTTTTATTAAATTATGCTGATAGTAGCTTATAAATTGTCTAATTTATTAAGATTGTGACACTTGACCATAGCTAATTTAATCCTTCTTTAGGGTTTTGCATCTAGGGTTTCATTTCATCCTTTCATAAGGATTCATTCATTCATTTGTATTATTATTCCTTTGTGCATCAATACAAAATTCTCAGGTTGTTGAGCATATTATTCTTGCTTGATCACCTTTTTGTGACAGGTGATGTGCTTGCAGATGATTCTTGGCTTGTGAGGTTGGATCATCAACTTCTACATGGTAGCAGTGCAAATTTGCTAAGAACTTGTCCATATTCTTGAGGGATCTAATGTTGAGAGACTATTTTTTGGACTTTAGGTTCAAATGGAGGTTGCCCTCACATTTGCGGCATCCCAAAACCTATTGATCAGTTGTTTCGTCAAAATCTGACCGGTTGATGTTTTGGGTGTTTTTTGTTGAGGGCGCAAAAATTGAGGCAAACACTGGTCGCAAGCCAAAAATTGAACACCAGCGGGCAAAATTGACCTCACCATCATGCTCATAGCAGCTGAGAACCCCAAGATCACTTGTCCAGATGCCAAAACCCAAGCTGGGAAAATCGAGGTGAATTTTTCGAGTGTTTGACTTCCGTTCAAGAATTTCTATATAGATCCGTATGGCTGTACCAATCAGCCTTTGTAGCTACAAAAAATTTTAGGGTCAATTTTTTGCAATGATCAAATTTTTTTGGAATTTAAAAAAAAATTGCAAAAATTAAAACACCTTTTTAGGCACTTGTGCAAGACACACTTGTGCAGCCCGTATGGCTTGTGCAAGCCTGCACCTACCAGCGCAGGTACAGCAGCTTCCAGGAGAATCCTTTCCTCCTTTTTCATGCAATTTTTTAATTAAAAAGACATAATATACATTTGTAAAAGCATATTCCAGGGAATTTTTGTGAAGACAGAATATTCCAGTGTTCTAGATTATTCTGAGAAGATTCTCCTACTTGCATCAGCAACCTGTTGGCCCCCATACAATTAGGGGCTAACATTTTAGCCCCCTGTTTGATTTTTAAGCATTTTTGGAGGGCTTTCAGTAAATCGGGTATAACTTAGGTATATGAACTTTGTTTTTGCAAATGAGATCATTGGAAAGCCAATTTTAAGGTCTATCCAAATGTGCTAATTTTTTTTGCATATTTTTCTCCTGGTGATTTCTAGACCTTTGAAGTCAAATCTAGCTGTTTGCACTTGGAGGGCCATAACTTCCACGTTCGGACTTTGTTTTGCACAATTCTTGCAGCATTGAAAAGGTGGTTCAATCCTCTACATAGATCTCAAGCCTATCTTTCCAGAATATTCACGAGGTATCTGCTATTTTAAACAGATCTTAGCTATTGTCTTTTCTTGGAAAACATGCAAATCAGTTGATATTTTTGAGGTCCAAGCAAGAAAACATTTGTCATTGAGAGACTATATTGTTGAATCAGTCCATTTCTGTAATTTTTCATTCATTTATCATGGATTGAAATCATATTACTCCGCTCACTCCATTCAACTACTATAGTTGGAAAAAACAAATGGAGATTAATCTAAAGAAATAGGAGTTATAGAGTGACCATGGGTATAGAACTTGAGACTACATGTGTCATAGAGAAGAGAAAGTGGTTCAATAAGTGTGATGAGGCTTTTGGGACATTATGCATGTCCGTCTCCAAATCTTCTCTTTCATGTTGAGTCTTGCACCACATCCTATCAGATCTGGACTACATTGGAGTCCTTATTTAGGAAGTAGGATCAGTTGCAGAATGAGCTTGTTGGCTTAAAACCTTCAGATTTTGATAGCATCCAGAACTTCTTCACCAAACTCAAGTCTCTCAAATAAAAATTGCAGCATTGTGGTATTCAGAAGGAGGGCTCTCAATTGATTCTCTCCATCCTTGCCAAACTTGCTCCTACTTCTTCAATTTTTGTTTCTACCTTTTATGCCACCAAAGATGCATTAGGTCTCAAGTACACCATGCCTTCACTTGATGAGTTTTCTTAACAACTCACTCGCAAGCAATCAAAGTTGATTCAGATGGGTCGATTGAAGTCTGCCAAATCATAGGCTCTTCTTGCATCCCAAGGCTTCACATGGCAAAGGCAAGAAACAGAAACACAAGGATTCCAAGTCACGTGAGCAGCCCAAGGACACACAATCACGCGATTATTCAGATTCTTTTCCTCTTCTAAGAGGTCTTCATCTAAGAAGCATACACCAAAGTGTGCATATTGCACTAAGACAGGACATTAGGAGCATCAATGTTATGCAAAGTAGATTGACGAGCTTCAAAACCTTCTTTTGAAGCATAATATTGAGCCACCATCTACTTCATCCTCATCTACCGCTTCACGACTTGCACATCCCGGGTCTACTTCTATGGCATGTGGCGAAGGCATGATGAAGTGCCATGCGCTCTTTGCATCCAAACATCTTCAGTCCAGCAGGTGGCTTCTTGATGCAGGAGCCTCTCATCATATGGCTTCATCTATGGATATGTTCTCTTCATACAAGCCTTGCACTTTACCACACATCTCGATGGGTAATAACACTTATATCAATGTTAGTAGGAGAGCTTCTATTGCAGTT
The DNA here is from genome assembly GCA_027943335.1 of Chamaecyparis obtusa. Taxonomy (NCBI): domain Eukaryota; kingdom Viridiplantae; phylum Streptophyta; class Pinopsida; order Cupressales; family Cupressaceae; genus Chamaecyparis; species Chamaecyparis obtusa. Next base: position 90,525 of record BSBK01005547.1, on the reverse strand, counting down.
GATGATGGCACATTTAATGTACTATGTGTTCCTTCTTTATCATCCAATCTCCTTTCCATATATCAGATTACTCACAGTGGGCAAGGTAAGAAAGTAGAGTTCACACATGATTCAGTTCTTATCAGAGACCTACACAATAGAGAGATTATTGTGGTTGGCCATGTTGATCATGCATGAGAATATTATTTTTATATTGAACGAAAAGTGGAGGTGAAATGTTAACAAATGAAGTTTCCATAGAGTGTGTTGGTAGGAAGAAACCAGCCAGATAGACTTCCGGGAATCATGCCGCATCTGACACATTAAGGTTGCGGAACACAAGAATTGGAACACTACATATAGACTAGGGGCACTATATATGGGTGAAGCCCCATCCTGTAGCTATAAATATATTGTAAGATACATTCACCAAAACTTTGCTTGGGAATAAATCTTGGGAACTGAATTCTTTGACGTTAAAGTACAACAAGATAAGGGCAAAGAAGAGAAGCCTCAGATAGTTCAGAGCATTAAGAAAGAAAACAAGCAACAACCACAAATCTAGAGATCCAAACCAAGAATATGGAAGCTTCAATCAAGATTTCAATGTTTGGACAAGGCACTACTAAGGCCACTAAACATGTATTTCTACTGGAATCATTATGGGAGAGAAGAGGGATCAAAGAAGAGATACAAAGACTATTAGATTTTGTATCCTCTTTGAGGAAAGAAGAAATAGATTGGTATATGAAAAACTACCCTAACCATAATAGCACTTGGGACAAAATCTAGGGTAATTTCCTAGTCAATTGGACACTCCAACCATTCCTACTAAGAGTGTAAGCAAGATAAGAGAACTAGTCGAAAGGGACAACACGTTTGTTAAGGCATAGTATAAAAGGTTCAAGGAAGTTTGTTGAAAATTGGAAGAACCATTAACAGAAAAATAGAAAATTGAATGGTTCACCTTGGATTACAGAAGGACATCAGGATTGGATTGGATGGAGTCTATGACTCCTACATAAACTTAATAACAATGCCTACCAGATTGAAGCACAACCCTAGCGAAGATCGAAGAAAGATGAAACAAAGGAAGCACTTAAGGAACTACAATTATTAGTCTAGAAGTTAACAATCAAAAACACAATTCTAGCCAAAGAGACACTAAAACCAAAAGAAATTTGGTGCACATATTGTTTGTAGGCAAGACATGTCTGAAACAATGGTCCCAAATCACAAGGAGAAAGAACTGTTGCTGCACTACATGTGGAGATCAAATCTACTATAATCAATTCAACTTGCTATTCTATTTTTTGGGATTGGGATACCCACTTGACAAAGGATAGTCCGGATTACTAACCTCCTGCTCGAAATGTAGGAAAACACCTCCATCATGGATGTCACAATCACAACTACAATGTAGATGAAAGCAATGATGGGGGATACAAGAAGCCCCCATGGAGAGACAATAGAAATGCTTGTGCTATGCAAAACAATTCACAATAAGAATGCATGGAGGAGAGTCGACAATCCACTTATCGATGGGGAAGAGGTTGAAGACACAATACCAATAGGAGAATCGATGCCACATGCTTCAATTGTGGTAAAATGAGGCACCGTGTTGTTGAAAGTTGCGAATTAGAACAGAAAAAGAAATGTCCCTTTTGTGGAGATGAAAATCATAAATTGGTCAAATGTGAACAGACTAGGCAATTTTTCAAAATCTCTAAACATCATTTGAAAGTGATGACCACCAAGAAAGAAAAGCATAGGTAATTTAAAAAATGCCACAAGGGGTAAGACACTGCCAACAAATGGATATCTGGTTCTCCGACACATCCAATGAAGAATATTCTAGAGAGGAACAAGTACTAGAGATAAAGAAAACAAAGAAAATTGGAAAAAACAAGAAAGTCGTGGCCCTTACAAGGCAAGAGACTAACATCAATAAGAATAAACATAGGGAGATTAAAGAGAGTATGAGGACTCTAGTAGGAAGTCACGAATATTCTGGCCTACTCGGAACCAACATGAAAAAAAAGTAGATAAAGCTAAACAACATATCATGCAACAACAACAAAAAAAGATAGATTGTTTCACTAAAGAGGTCAAGATGTTGAAGTCATAGATTGCACACTTAGACTCAAAGAGTACTCGGCAAGCCCATATGTTTTGGCTCAGCAAAAACTTGGCAACTTAAAAAGAACTAAAATTTATTATTTAAAAACTACTTTTTTTGCAAAATTCAATTACAAAATGTATCAAATGAGTCTAAAAACCATGAGGAAGTGTTTTCTATTTGATTGTTCGATACACATGGATTACAAAATGGCATCATCATACGAAGCCGGATAGTGGAAATAAATTTAATAGCTAGCTACTAACTAATAACTATTATGAATTAATGATAATTGTATTTGAAAATCGCCATCATTAATTTCATATATAGGTAACTTAGACATTAAAGGTTTTTACATCTTCCTCTTTTCCACCCTAGAGAAATAATGGGAGGTAGAGGGTATGGTCCTCGCACTCAAATCTGGCTCCCTACTTGGTGTAAAAGTAGAAGATTGTGCCTATGGCTCCACCATGCTGGTAGGTGAAGGTGGCTCCTCCATCATACCAATCTCATCCAATCCAATCTCTCATGCTTCTTCTACAGGCAAATCCTCCATAGCTTGCCTCTCAAAATCAGCAATCTCATCCTCTATAAATAAGGAGGGCTCATCATCCTGCACGGTCCAATCACGGTAGGGATCAATGTCATCCAAATCAATGAGTTCATCTAGCTGGTCTTGCACCTTTTTTGAGAAGACCCAAAGGATATATTGCACAAAAACAAGATCATTGAGGCATTTTTGTGTCAGCTTATTATGCTTCTTTGTGTGAATGGCATCAAACCAAGGTTGCAAAAAGACGGGGGTACTTGTGTACTTCAGAGATGGGTACAAGAACAGATACGACATTTTTTTTCAAAATAGAAGAGGGGTACTTTAGGTACATCAATTTTTTATATATAATTTAATATTTTATAGAAAATCCGGATATATAATGACATTGAGTTTTTGAAACAAGAACACTGATAAAGTTTATTGTCAAACATTAACTTTGAAGATTAAGTACACAAATTGAAATGTCATACAATCATTGTATCAAAGTTTCAAACTGATTAGTGATTACATATTGAAATAAGCTTGATAAACAGCGAGATGATACACAAACAAAATACTGAAACAAAAATCAGAAATTTCAATCAAGGTCCTTAGCTATGATGCTCTCCATTGAGTACTCGGTATGGGATACGCGTACCAATACCCAGTACGTGTCCCATAGGTATGGGTACAAGTACCCATGCATCTATGCATCAAACAAACTCTAGTTACGCTCACAGATAGAAGCACTACAAAGTTGAAACAAAATTTAGAGGGCTAGCCTTTGCAAATTTGGGGTGTTTCCACCAAAGTCTTCCCACCAAGAACTTGAATATAAGATATTCAATTTTGTATGTAAATAAACAATATTCTATTGATAATTGCGATTCATAACTTACAAGATATAGAGCTTCACTTTTTCTTACTTGGTGTTTGGATCTCTCTTCCTCGTATACAAATTTTGGAAGAAAACAATTGCCCCCTAGCTGCCCTATAATTCTACAACTCTAAAAGGATGAGGTCTCTTGTTGCACTTTAGGTGTCATCCTCTCAATACATGTGAATAGACCATCCATAACCTCCACATTAGCATCTTTGAAGCTACCAGACTCAGAGAAGTAGAACGTGGGGTTGAAAAAGTAATCCGCTACATGAATGTGTTGGTGGAGTTGATTGTTCCACCTCCAATTAGTGATGTCCCAAATAGGGGCAAATCTATTTGCATCCCCCTATAATTGTGTTGGATGGCCTATTTCACCCTATCCACTGCCTCATAAAGATATCCCATCACATTTTTCTCGCCATCCACCAAGTGCAAGACCCTCACCAACGGCTCAGTCACCTACAAAGTACAAAGTAGAAACAAATTTAAATTACAACTTGTAATGAAACAAAATAATTCTAAAGTTTAAGATTAAAACTAAAGGATTCAATTTTAAAATTAAATTATGTTGAAGTTACCTTGACAATCTCTAATGCTCTACTTGCGAATTCACCATCAAAAATTAATTTTGCAATCCTTTCTCTATCATCCTTCTATGAGTAAGTTGAGTCTACCCATGGTTGACTCACAAACATTTGTTTCAAGGAAGTCAATAAACTAGTAATGCTTTGTAAAATTAGGAAATTTGTTGCAAACCTTGTAGCTCCTGATCGCACAAGTTCTTTACCCTTGGTGTGCTCTCTCGTCAATTGAAGAACCCATGGGTGATTCTATATATACATATAAATATAGCTACTTCTACAATTGGTTTCACCCAATCAATTTTGCCTGTGTCCTCCAAAAGAAGGTTAAGGGAATGAGCTGCACAAGGGGTCCAAAAAAGTGTTGGATGTCTCTCTTGAAGCAACCTTCCAGCTGCCACATATGTCGTTGCATTGTCAGTAACAACTTGGACAACATTTTCTATCCCCACCTCTAAAACGACCTCCTTCAACATCAAGCTCAAATTTTTTACATTCTTTATTATGTTAGAGGCATCAATTGACTTTAGAAAAACCATCACTCTATTTGAAACCACTATAAAATTGATAACACTGTGGTTTCTTCCATCTGTCCAGCCATCTGAAAGAATTGAGCATCCATATTTTTGCCATTGCTTCTTTTCAACTTCAACAATTTCTTTTGCATCTAAGTTAGCATCTTGGCGCAACCTGCCACTTAAATCTCTTGGACTAGGGGCCTTGAACCCTTTGCCTACAATTGTCAATGTTGTCACCAAACTCTCCCAATATGGGCTCCTTGCCACATTGAAGGGAATGTTGTTATAATACCAAAAAATTGCAAAAGTCTTCTCTGCTTCCTTGTGTACCTCCTTATTCCACCCAGTAGCTTCTAATGAAGGTTGTGATCTTGGTTCATTTCTATGCACAAAATTGAATTTGTTTGAAGTGGAGGAGGACGATTGGCCATGTACACATGGACCACAAGTAGAGCCAACAATATGTTGCATAACCACCTCAGTTATTGTTGAGCGTGACAAATTAGGAGCAATGGCTTCTTGTATGGCTGCTTGTTGCCTTGCCCTCTCCAATTTATTTTCATCTAGTGCTGCAAGGAGGGCTATCATCTCTCGTTTGACCTCTTGAAGACACAATTTACATGGCTTGGCATCACGACAAGTAATGCCTGCAAGATAGTATTTGAGGTGATTGATGCCTCCACTATGCTTCTTCATGCACCAAGTACAAATAACTGTCCCTAGTACCAGTCCCATTATGCCATGTGTCCAAGTGGGGTCATGGCTACCAAGGAGTTTCCTTCCAACAGATTGACTTGCATTGGCTGAGTTCAAAGAGGATGCAGAGCCAAATGCCATTGTGATTATAAATCAACCTACAAAATTGATAGCAACAAAAAAAATTATACAAGCATTGAGCTAAAACTATGATTAATTTTCACTACATTTATTATATTTATGAACAATTTATTAATATGGATTCCTAGTTTATAAAACTTTTCGTAATTAAAAAAAGGTAAAAGTCTATTTGAATCTAATATATATATTTATAGTCAATAATAAATATAATAAAATATCAATTAATCAATATAAAAGATATATTATTATATTGATTAAAATTTAATATTATCAATATATACATTATTATAATTTGTATACATTTACAATTTTAAAGTTTTAAACAACATTAATTTTTAAATATAATATATATGGTATATACACATAATATTTACATTTACATCAATATTAAAATTTAAAACTATATGACCTGTTAAGAGGCCCGACTAGGTGAATCCAGCGGTCTTTGTCTCTAAGGATATGGTGTGGGAAAGACCAGCTGAGAGATTGATTAAAATCAATTTTGATGGAGCAGCTAAAGGCAACCCTAGATTGTCTGGTGCAAGTGTTATTGTCCGAGATTGGCAAGGAAATACCCTTGCTATTGGAGCAAAAAAATTGAAGGAACTAACAATATTGCGGAAGTCAAAGCGGCTTTGCTGGCTGTAAAGATATGGAAATTATTGGAGGTTAAGAAATTACATTTGGAATGAGACTCTTTAATCATAATTCAGGCTATCATGAATGCCACTTCAATTGCATGGCATGTTCAAAATTTTATTTTGGCAATTGTGGAGTTGGCCAAGTTTGAAGATTTTAAGGTAAGTCATGTGTGTAGATCGGGAAATAAAGAGGTTGATTGTGTATCAAAGTGGGCACTATCCTTCAAAGAACTTGACGAATTTAGACTGGAGGGTTTTCAATTTCTTTCTAATGAAGGGGATACACCCAATTAAAGAGGAGAGTGAAGTTTAAATGCTTTGCAAGGTTTTAACATTCTTAGTTCGGGCAGGTTTTTTAGTTCAAAAAGTTTGAATTTCTTATTAGTTGGCCAAAATATTGAGAACGATGTCACCCATTCTAAACAGGTGTGAATTAAGGATTGCATTTGGTGAGGAGTTGTTCAAATGATGTGGCACCCAAAAGTACAATGCTGATTTATTCAAGGTACAAAGTGAGATTGAAAGATATCCTCAATCTTTCAAAACTTTTGTGCGTCTTTTCACATGTAACGACAGATGGAGTTCAATGGGGAGGAATGATTTTTGTTGGGAATGCCAAAATGGCATCATTCCCTTTGCATTGGCTAACAAGTTATTTATTGCAGGGAGTAAATTCATTCATGTGATGAGACATAGGGCTTTGTGGATGGCTTTAAAGTGGCAAAAAGATTTTGGCTTTGTTGAAATTGGCAAGTATTGCAGGTTGTTGGGTGACCATGGAAGCTACCTTTAGCTTGCTCACATATCGCCAACAACGCTTTTCGGCCCTATGAAAGTTCAGCGCTTCAAACAGATGTTGAAGTGTAAGCAAGAGGACGTCATCATGGCAGTTCTAGACTTATTGGGTAAGCATTTTATGGAAGCCAATGTAATGTCCCAAACCCAAACTATTACTCTACCGAGTCCGTACGGAGGAATGAACAAACACAGGGAGTGCCGTACGGATGCTTCAGGCCGCATGGATGCTTCTGGCCGCACAAATGCTTCAGGTTGCACGGATGCTTCGGGCCGCACGGATGCTTCGAGTGCTTCGGGCCGCACGGATGCTTCGGGCCGCACGAGTGCTTCGGGCCACACGGATGCTTCAGGCCACACGAGTGCTTCGGGCCGCACAGATGCTTCTGGCCGTGTGGAGAATGGTCGATATCTTTAGATGGCGTTCTTCTCCTTTATGCGAAAGATTAAGATAATCTGTGTAGATGCAGGATAATAAGTAAACCAAATATATTTGCCAGAAGGATCTTATTATATTAATTGACAGAAACCTCGGATTTGCCAGGTCCGATACAAGCAGGACAAACAGAATAGGGTGAGGGTTGAATCCCACTGAAACTGTACACAAACCAAATAGGGAGGGTCTTTCACCTCCGAAATGGCCAACAGCAGAATCCCAACAGGAATTCGCAAAATACAAATCAAATATAAATCTTCACCTGTCAAAACTAACCTACACGCCGAGCATAAATACCCGTCAGGAAACTCCCGAGAGTGCACAAAAGAGCCAACGACGACAACTACACCTACGCCAACAAAAGAAAATGGGCCCGAGATAAACTAAATCGATCGAGACCCAAATACAATACTTTTATTAAAATTGGGGACATTACAAATCCTCGCCGCCCAAAAATTACTTGTCCTCGAGCAATCCATCATCAATACTCCATGATTCCAAACTAAGCGCAGACACTGATAACTGTATCCACTGGAACCCTCAAGCCGCAACATGACCATGCACTTGGAAGAAAGTGAGGAAAGAAACTCTCCATCAAGCTCCCGCTGCTCCACTCTGATATAATTGTTGCCATGCCCGGAGTCACCAGGATCCCAATGAAACCAAACATCAAACTCATCGATGCTCAAATCCCAAGCCAAGTGCAGTCATTGGTAGTAATATCCGTTGAAAACTCTATGCTGCTTTTGGACCATATGCACATAGTTCGATTCAGTTGGGATGAGTAAACCATCATCAAGCTTTAACTGCATCACTCTGGTATAACTATTGCCATGCCCTTCACCAGGATCCCAACAATGCCAACCCGTGAAATCTTTCACACCCTCATGTTCAACAATCTCTTCTAGCATGGGCACAGACACAGATGCTGACGCCGACAACACTGTAATGTTCTGAAGGTGATTTCTGCCCGGAGGTAATTTTGTGAGACGTCTGGAAAGCAATCTCGGCCCGAAGGGAATCTCCATCCGAAGGCAATCTACGCCCGAAGGGGATCTCGACCCGAAGGCAATCTCGACTCGAAGGAGATCTCGATCCAAAGGGGATCTCGATCTGAAAGAAATCTCGACGACGAACAAAGCCTCGACAGTTGATAGAGTTTCTGTGGCGACAGCGACGGAGAGAGCCTCCACGACGAACAGAGCCTTGGGGACAGACATAACCTTGGCAGCAGATAGAGTCTCGGCGACGCACACAGCCTCGGCGACATACACGGTCTCGGCAGCAGACAGCCTCGGTGATGGACACAGCCTCAGCCTCGGCAACGAACACAGCCTCAGCGACGAACACAGCCTCGGCGGCAGAGCCTCGGTGACGAACACAACCTCAACGACGGACACAGCCTCGGTGATAGACAAGGCCTCGGCAACAGCCTTGATGACAGACACAGCCTTGACGATGGACAGAGCTTTGGCGACGGACACAGCCTCGGCGACAAACAAGGCCTCGACAACAAACACAGCCTTGACAGGGGACTGAGTCTCAGCGGCGACCGTGTCGGAGAGAACCTTGGCGGTGGACAAAGCCTTGGTGGCAAATAGGGCCTCATGTAAAGCATCACCTTTATCGCCGTCATCAACTTTCTCCCACTTGTGCAAATGAGATATTAGTTTTTCTTTACAATGCTTGAATACATTACTCACCAATCTACACGCTGCCATAGATGGAACACATTCTAGATTGCGAACAGCCCACAACATAGATATGATAGGTTGGGATATTTCATCCATCTCTTCAATGCACGAAATCATAAGGCTCTCCGTAGCAATCGAAACCTTACTATCATGACATTCCTTGATTGTGCCCAAGAAGTGATGAAACATATCATGGATCAAGTCTTGCAACTCAAGATCTAAGAGGAGGTTACTTACTTTGACATTTGCACAATTCTCCAATATTGTAGATCTCCTGCCAAAAGGGTCGCCACTGAAGTCATCAAGACTTTGAAAGTTGTCAACGATCAAATGCAATATCTCTATCATGGTGTTGTCATCATATGGTTCTCTAGGAGCCCAGCTTCTCAAAATCTCACTGAGACATGCTGCAGCTACCAACTTCATTTCCTTGTCATGGTCTCTCAAAAGCCTAGGTTGACTTAAGGCATCCTATATTGGAGAAAGGATCCTCTGTATGAATCTTGAAGGTGATTGGTCAACCTTACACAAACATACTTCCAATATATCTAATGGAAGATCAATACCCTCGCTGAGCTCTTTGCTAATCCTTTGTAGTGCCTTCAACCACCATTGTCCATCACTGTTGGGCGCCATAGTGTGATCCAAATCCCAAAATCTCTCAATCATCCCAACAGGCTGGCAAGATCACCAGCTCTAATACCACTGTAATGTCCCGAACCCAAACTGTTACTCTACCGAGTCCGTACGGAGGAATGAACAAACACAGGGAGTGTTGCACGGATGCTTCTGGCCGCACGGATGCTTCAGGCCGCACGAGTGCTTCGGGCTGCACGGGTGCTTCTGGCCGTGTGGAGAATGGTCGATATCTTTAGATGGCGTTCTTCTCCTTTATGCGAAAGATTAAGATAATCTGTGTAGATGCAGGATAATAAGTAAACCAAATATATTTGCCAGAAGGATCTTATTATATTAATTAACAGAAACCTCAGATTTGCCAGGTCCGATACAAGCAGGACAAACAGAATAGGGTGAGGGTTGAATCCCACCGAAACTGTACACAAACCAAATAGGGAGGGTCTTTCACGTCCGAAATGGCGAACAGCAGAATCCCAACAGGAATTCGCAAAATACAAATCAAATATAAATCTTCACCTGTCAAAACTAACCTACATGCTGAGCATAAATACCCTTCGGGAAACTCCCGAGAGTGCACAAAAGAGCCGACGACGACAACTACACCTACGCCAACAAAAGAAAATGGGCCCGAGATAAACTAAATCAATTGGGACCCAAATACAATACTTTTATTAAAATTGGGGACATTACAGCCAAGCATCGTTTCCATTTGAATATGGACATTGTTTCATTAGTGTTGGCGTGGGGCTTGGACTTAGTAGGGGAAGTGGACACAATTAAATGGGTGATGAGATTGCTAGTTGAAGAAGACATGTTGATTGGGCTCGATTCAGCCTTTGAATGGGCAATACTAGGTGTTGGCTTTGACACCTCAGAAGGCATCGAAGATCCAGAGGAAGCGAGAAAGGAATTATCCCCTTTGTGCACTGGCCTAGGCAGGTGGATAGGGATGATTATAGGATGAAGATCCTCACAGCTTGGGAGGAATTGAAGTTGGCCCTACGGCGAGCCGAGTTCAAGGCAAATCAAGACAAGGGTGGAGGCACAAGTACAACCAAATGTGCCAAGAAAGCATCGAATAAAACAAGCAGCTCGGATATAGATGGGTGTTGTCGTTGGGGCTAATGAGTAGAGTAGGTGTATGTTTTTCTTTTTGTGGCCCTGGTATCTATTTTTGAACTTGCAGTGCAATGTAATGTATGACATTCTTAATGGTTTATTCACAGGAGGTCTGCAGTCGTCTAGTTGGTATACTGTCCCGAATGGGGTGAAGCCATAATGGCTCTTTAAATCTTTTTTGATCATTCGCTCTATAAAGATAGTGGGATGGGGGTTTTTGTAATGGTTTTGAAATGGTTTGGGTGTATGAGGTTGTTTGTGTTTTGGCAAAAGTTTGTACAGGGGCAATTGACTGGTTTAGTACGGGTAAATTTGTGAGTGACTATGAAAAACTGTAGTGTCCCCTTTTTAGCAGGAGGCAGAATTAGACATTGCCAGTCCATCCTTACGACCCTCATGGGCAAGTATGTTGATTTGAGGGTCTTTGGTTAGTCAGTGGACTTCAGAGTTGGTAATATTACACTCTTTTGTGCTCCTTGGTGGGGGGCCCTTCCATTTTATTCATCATTTGCTTAATATTGGAGTACTTACTATTTATAGTAAGTCCATTCTTGGTCAGATGCTTTTGTGGCAGGGTGGTTTAGCAATGGGCATGTCCGGACACTTGGTGTTGGCTTGGTTATTTGATAGTTGAAATGTTTAATGAATTAATTATAATTAATTAAGTCTTATTTAATTATAAAGTTTGAATCTTTATATTATAGCCAAGTCACTAATTGCTCATTAAAGAGCTTATTATATGGCACCAACTTAAGGAGGGAGGACATAATATTTTATATTATTTCAAATGTTTGAAAAGCCTATGTTTTTGCAACGTTAAGCTAATTCAAGTTATGAGAAGAGTCTTGCTGAAGCCTCTATTTCGATAGACTTGGAAGAAATATATATTGTTTGTTTGAGGAAATCGGAGGATACCAAAACTTGTGAATTTTCTTGTTGATGAAGGGAAGACTATGGCAAGGGTTTCTGGGAAGACCGATCTGCAAGAATTGTGAATTCTTGCATGATTTTTGATACTTTGAATCAGCATCTCTAGCTGGTGGATTGTGTCAACTCAGCAGCTGAATAATATCAGTCAAGTGTGCTTCATTAGGTTAAGGGATCGATATTATTGTGTGTGGATTCAGTGAATTAAATCGCAGGCCCCATATTTATATCAGCATGGAATTTGGAGCAAGGCTGCTGTCATCCTGTATAGGCACCATCAATGTTTTCAGAGCTTCCGTTAATCATTAGAGGACATTTATTTGCATGAAGGGATATGGTGTTTGGTGCAGCAATTACTATCAGGCAGGCTGCGTTTGAATATACTGGCATGCCATGGTTCATATAGAGGATGATTTTCAGTATACAGTGGCGGCTTTATTTATTACTGGGTCTGTGTTTGAAAGGAAGGCACGTGTTGCTTCTTGGGTGCCAGCATTTTGTTTCCAGGCAATAATGTCAAGAGCTGCAATTCAATTCCCAGGTTCATAGAAAATATAATAATTGATTTTGCATTGTTGGCATTGTAAATATTTTAAGCAATGAGTTGAAAGCGTCGTGTTGCATTGTAAATAGTTTATTTCCAAGCATTCTTTTTTATTTCAAATATTTGTTCAAAAAACAAAAAAGGCATATATATCAAAAACTCAAAAAAATTGCAAAACACAAAAAACTTCAACAAGATATTCAGAGACTCATCAACAGAGAAGCTAGAGCCTAGCAGGACTCTTACAAAAACTTTTCTGAAGGCTTAGAAGCTTTATGTAAATTTCTTTAATATCAATAAAAACAATACTATTAACGACCAAAAAAAAATTAAAACAATAAACAATAATAAAAAATGAAATTTAAATATTCAAAATTTATATATTTAAGTTTAAACCATTTTAAAATTATTTACATTTAAACAATATTAAAATTTAAAACAAGCTAAAAAAATTTAAAAATATTTTATACAAGTAGAGTAGATCAAATTTTTCACAACACATAAATAATAAGTATACCACAAACTACTTACGGAAATAGATAAATAATTTATTGGCATTCCACTAACGATGGGCACTGCAAAACATATAGAATTCAGAAACAGGGTAACATAGATAAATCTTGATTTTAGTTTGATTCTGGAAATCAAGCAAGAGAATCATGGTAGCATGATTCTCAAACAGTGAATTATTTAAATATTTCAACACGTATACTATTGATAATTTAAATATTAGAATATTAAAATATTTAAAACAATATAAGCAATATTAAAGTTATTTACATTTAAACAATATTAAAATTGAAAACAATACTTAAAAATAATAACAATGAAATCTAAATATTTTAACATTTATATATTTAAACTTTAAACTTTAAACTATATTAATTTTCATTTAATCAATTCATCTTGAAACAAGAAAACAAATAGCGAAAAATAAAATATTAAGAAAACTAATTGATTAGAATAACATTTTTTGCTGAAGGTTTTTTTTCCATGGAGGGAGAAACATACCTGTGCAAGAAACAAATAGGGAAGAGCAATACTATTACAGATTACTAAATCCGGCTGCAACTCTTCTCTGCAGAAACACAAACTATTACAGATTGCTAACCTGATTCCTTGTTATCAGAAATTTATAGAGCCTGTTTTGTGTGTATTATGTAGTGCGGGTAGGGTTTATAAAGCCCCAAAATAGAAAAAATGGAAACAACGCAAAGACAAAAAACAACAAAAACTCTACATTTTTTCTTATACGAACTATATTTTAGCCGCATTTTAGCTGAGTTTTCCACGAGTTGAAGGCGATTTTGCAGGCGAGTTGGATGTGAGTTTATGGCTGAAAATGGCGTGCGAGTTAACATGCAAGTTGCTCACACAACAACAAAAATTGCGAGTACTCATACATCACCAAGTGTGTAAACCATGGTTGAAGGATTTAGCCTCCTTAGCACGACAAAAAGCACTGGTAGTCAAATTACAACAATTGGGAAAATACTGGGATAAGTAGAAGCAACAACCAATCAACCAATTATTTGAAGACCGGAATTGGAAGAATGGTCCCTACTCATCAATGTACATTTAAATGATAACAAGGTGAAATATGTCATGGTAGACCTCGATGCATGTTTGAATATCATTCAAGCAACTAACTAGGAAAATCTTCGAAAGCCTAAACTTGTCAGGACACCTACGAACATAAGTCTAGCAAATGGATCCAGCATGGAGACATTATGTACATGGAGAAATGTTGAAGTAAACATTAAGGCATTAAACAAATCGTAGACTTTGAAGTGGTTCAGATAAGGAGCCATTCAATACTTTTAGATCCTTACTAGGGTTACGATGGTCTGATAATGCCAACAATGTTGTGGACTTCCAAAAGAAAGAAATTTCTTTTGTAGATGACAACAAGATAGTGCACATTCCACTTGGGGAACTGGAGGAAAATACATGTGGAAGAGGTAGCACAAGATAACAAAGGAGAGGATTTGAGAAATCTTTACTCTATATCCAAAACCCCGAATGCTAAGGAGGAAGAAGACAACCCCAAAAAATCCTAAGAGATTGAACATGAAAGTGGTTGGGAAAACACAAATAGTGATGAGTCCTTGACACCTGGATGTAGAGAGAACAAGAGTTGACATCCCAAAAGGTCTATGGATTTTGGAGAGTCTTCCTAATACATAATAGACCCATTAAACCTCTACAAAATACAAATAAGTATCACAAAGTACCACAGGTTAAGAAGAATAACATCAAATCCCCACCAAGGCATCCCCACAACTGGTTACAACCTAGAGAACACAGCACAACCCTAACAGTAACATGGAAATTAAACATGAAAAGGAAGTTTGGGGTAAGGTCACACACACTTACCAAGGGAGGCTCATAAATCCTATACAGCTAAAGTACAAGCACCAAAGAGTTAAAGGTGTGAAACCCTAATTACAAACACACCCTAACAAAATCAGATGGGGTATAAGAAAGAAAAATATTAATCATGAGCTAACCTAACTACAGCTAAAGAAAATATACTTGTACTAGAGTGTAATATATAGGGTAAATAGCTAATGTCAAGTCACCCTGAAATTAGCTATAGCAAAATAACAGGCAGAAAACAACTACTATAATAGATGCTGCCCATCTCGACAAATTTATAAATATCCCTTGTCCCTATCTCACCTTCACTCCTTTGCTTACACTTGTTATTGCTATCCTTTATTCTCTACTTCCGTGAACTCAGCTTCCCATGACAAACCCTAGCTCCAGTACCCTTCCCACAATTTCTCTTTGCACATAACAACCATGGCAGCAATTATTTTCATCCCTTCATAAAAAAAACCCCATCCCAAATATAAGTTTCAAGGTACTAGAGGTCAACCTAGATGATGCATTTTCTAAGGTGTCCACAGATGTCACTTAACCAAAAGACATTCGGAAATATATTCGTGCTCCAATTCCAAAATTGGACCTTACAAAGTTTAAGGAACTCGGGAAGACCTTGCTACAATAGTGAACAAAGACTTACCTCATACAATATAACTGAGTCGCTGAAAGTAAGTTGGGCGTCTGGAAGGACTTCCTAGAATACCCGCACAAGACAAAATCGGTCCACCTAGTTCTCAATCGGCTAGATGATGAGTATCTTTATCTAGACAAGCCTTAGTGGATAACAAAAAAGGCAATTCAAGCCATTACCAGGCTATGGGCACATGGGGACATTCCACCGAAGAAAGGCATAATGTAATGAGCCCAACTAGCTCTCAGCTCTGACTAGCTAATATCTCAAATTTATTTGCAAATCGTATTGAATTTTCAAACATATGTAATTTTAATGCAAATGTTTCCAACATTCAAACTTGAACAACAACAAATTTATTTCATTTTTGAATGCTCATCAATAACAATATTTAATTCTATATCTCATAAAATATGATCATTACAAAGATTATATTATTCTGAAATAATGCACCTTAGTCTTAAATGTTTGTTGTAGATGAACGCTGCCCAAAAGAATGGTTCACACAACCCCCAGCAGTTGACGCAGCCTCTGAAAATAGTGTCACAGCCTCTAAAATAAATATCACAGCTATCTAAGGTGTCACTCAGCCCAAAGAAATTACTCCCAGAATTCACAAACATAAAACGCAGCCCTCCAAAGAAATATTCTTCAACTCCATAAACATTGGTGCAGCCCTTCCTATCTCACACGCAGCTGTAAACAAATACACGGCTTACTAGCGATTCCCTCACATCCGTACGGCTCCTACAGCAATTGTACGACAGCCTTAAATTGGAATAGAACAACACAAATCTACAGATATATTTATGAATTTGATCCAGCTTGATGAATCCAGTAATGAATTTCGGTGCTTTCTCCAGAATTGAAGACCAAACACTCAAACCCTAGCTCTTCCTCATACAATTTTGAAATTCTCCAATAAGCTCAAATTGAACTTCTAAATGAAGCCCACACTGTAGCATATCTCAATGTTTATTTCAACACCTCAAATGCTTGTAAAAACTTTGAAGAATTCACAATTCTCCAAGTCTGAAATTTTGAAACCCATGTCCAAATTCCTCTTCACACAAATCAATAATATCAAATGCACAATCAAATGAATGAAATGAAATCTCAATCCCCTTTTATAATATTCAATTTTCATTTGTCTTCATCTCAATTAATTTACTTTAATATCATTTCTCATAAAGCAACTTTATGTTTAATTTAAAGATGACATATAATAAAGTCACTTTATTAATTCAAACTCCCCCATTGCTCCAAAAATGACCTTTTCATTAATATAATAATATTCTAACACATAGGGTCCCTGTTTTATGTGCTCAAGATTTAAAACTTCTCAACCCGGTTCCAACGAGCTATAACACCAAGGTGTCCAATATGCAATCCCAATAAAAATAGCAACCTTACCCAATTTAATTAAATAATAATCATAATTCACCCATCTTGCGAAAATGACTAAAGAAGCATCAAAATTGAATTCTGACAGCACAGGCATGATCCTGATGAAGAAAGACGATGAATGAACCTGACGAGGTGACTTACTAAAAATAGATGCTCCCTCCAAGAATCTTGGTGTCCAAACCGGAAGCCGAAAATAAAATCTGAGAGCATCTTATAACTCCTCTAAATCATCTGAGCTCAGTAGAACCATATGTTGACTTACTATTTATAGTAAGTCCCTCAAAAAAAGGCCAAAACCCACAACAGGGTCCTCTAATCACCAGAATTAGCCTACAAGGACCCAATGATAGGCTAAATCCACTAACTTCAATGCTCGCTCAAAATGGGGACATTACAGTCCTCCCTCCCTGAAATTGCTTGTCCCCAAGCAATCTCAGAAAACAAAACACAGAAGTCCACCTAGATCCCAAGGATAGAATGGAGTAATGTCCCTATCATCACCACACTCCAACAAAAATAATTCCAACATCAACAGTACCAACTGCACCGTCTGAGAAACTGAACTCAACACTCGAACTAATGATGCTGAGACAGGAACATCACATGGGAGTAACTCAACCGTGAGTAACTTACACGGAAGCAACTCAATCGACAAACTAGACTTGCCCCCAGTCTGTGTGTCAACTAAACAATCATACCAGTCATAAAACGGATGCACTAATGGACTCTGTAACTGGTAGATATCCTGAACAAGAGGATCAAAAGTAAAGCTGTATGCACTCCTCACTGTGTACACCTCTTTAAACTGCCCAACAAAATCTGACTGGCAACCTGTAAAATCTGTATGATCATCCAATGTACTGAAAAGATCCCAATCATCATCATCGTCATCATCCTCACTCATCACCTGAAAGGGATCATCACTAAACTCAAACAATGGATTGTCATAAGACATAGAGACATCCACATCAAATAAGGGATTGTTCACAAAGTGAACTGCTCCCATCTGCTGATCTGAGCTGAAAATCTGCGAACTGCGAGAGACATGATGTGTAATCTACTCTACCTGAATGGACTCATGTCTCTAAGAATCCTCACTATCTGCAATAAGTCCTTGTAAACTATGATCCTGGGACCTATCATTATCCAATAACCACTCTGAGTCATCATCCAATATCTGATATGATAGACCAGACTCGCTGCAACATGAATCATCCTCATAGATAACATCAGTAGTGTCCACAACATCAATGCCAATATCACCAACTTGTAAAACCTCTAATATCTCATGCCACTGCCAACGTGACTCACCGCTGTCATAGAAATCAGAATTAGAAGAACTCGCATTTAGCATGCAATCCTGAAAACTAACACTCTCATCATGTGAGTCAAAACCCATAGTGATATCCACAACATCCTCTACACTTGCCCTGTCATCAACGTCATCAATAGTCTCAAACATAGGACCGCTGTCATAAAAATCAGAACCTATATTGTTAGTAATTTCATTGCTACCCATTGAAGTAGGGCTGCCATCAATGGTGGCTATCATGTCATCAGCATTCCCATGATCATGAGCTCCTGTCTCATGGAAATGATGAAACTCAATGCAACTGTCCTCAAGCAAGTCTGTCATAGCCACATGCTCCTGAGAAGAGCCTCTGGAATGCTCTCTTCTGTATCAGGTACCTGTCAAAATTCAAATTCCTCTTAATTGCTTCTGGAAGAGCATCCCACTCTGCAAAGTGTGCCACCATGTCATCAACGAATGGTGTCGTCTCTATCTCTACACTAATTGTATCCAGCTCAGGCCTCAAGAAAGTAGGACGAAGAGGACTATCATAAATACATGTATGGTCAACTCTATAATCACGTATGTTATCTACTTGTGTCCTGTGTGATCTAACTAAGACACTCCGCGCACCTTTGTCTCTAGCACGATCACCTGGTAATGCGATACACTGAAGAGTGTCTAAAAACTGTTGCAATACATTTGCAACATGATGTTGACCTTCTGCTAAATTTCTAAAAGCATATCTGGCTTCCCTGTCAACATCATTGCCAATATTATCTCTGTGCTTGTTGTCTGCACGATCAACCTGTGGGCCTTCTTCATTTCCTTCTAGCGGGGGTGAAGCTCTACCCCTGCGGACATAATGCATGCCAGGCACAAACCTGTCTGCCATAGCTAAACCCTCATAACCTCCAGGCTGGCAAGATCAAAGCTCTGATACCACTATAATGAGCCCAACTGGCTCTCAGCTCTAACTAGCTAATATCTCAAATTTATTTGCAAATCGTATTTAATTTTCAAACATATATAATTTTAATGCAAATGTTTCCAACATTCAAACCAGAACAACAAATTTATTTCATTTTTGAATGCTCATCAATAACAATATCTAATTCTATATCTCATAAAATATGATCATTACAAAGATTATATTATTCTAGAATAATGCACCTTAGTCTTAAATGTTTGCTGTAGATGAACGCTGCCCAAAAGAATGGTTCACACAACCCCCAGCAGTTGACGCAGCCTCTGAAAATAGTGTCACAACCTCTAAAATAAATATCACAGCTGTCTAAGGTGTCACGCAACCCAAAGATATTACTCCCAGCATTCACAAACATAAAACGCAGCCCTCCAAAGAAATATTCTTCAACTCCATAAACATTGGCGCAGCCCTTCCTATCTCACACACAACTGTAAACAAATACACGGCTTACTATCAATTTCCCTCACATCCGTACGGCTCCTGCAACAATTGTACAACAGCCTTAAACTGGAATAGAACACAAATCTACAGATATATTTATGAATTTGATCCAGCTTGGTGAATCCAATAATGAATTTCGGTGCTTTCTCCAGAATTGAAGACCAAACACTCAAACCCTAGCTCTTCCTCATACAATTTTGAAATTCTCCTGTAAGCTCAAATTGAACTTCTGAATGAAGCCCACACTATAGCAAATCTCAATGTTTATTTCAACACCTCAAATAAACGTAGCCCTCCAAAGAAATATTCTTCAACTCCATAAACATTGGCGCAGCCCTTCCTATCTCACACAACTGTAAACAAATACACGGCTTACTAGCAATTTCCCTCACATCCGTACGGCTCCTGCAACAATTGTACAACAGCCTTAAACTGGAATAGAACAACACAAATCTGCAGATATATTTATGAATTCGATCCAGCTTGGTGAATCCAGTAATGAATTTCGGTGCTTTCTCCAGAATTGAAGACCAAACACTCAAACCCTAGCTCTTCCTCATACAATTTTGAAATTCTCCTGTAAGCTCAAATTGAACTTCTTAATGAAGCCCACACTATAGCAAATCTCAATGTTTATTTCAACACCTCAAATGCTTGTAAAAACTTTGAAGAATTCACAATTCTCCAAGTCTGAAATTCTGAAACCCTTGTTCCAAATTTCTCTTAACACAAATCAATAATATCAAATGCACAATCGAATGAATGAAATGAAATCTCAATCCCCTTTTATAATATTCAATTTTCATTTGTCTTGATCTCCTTTAATTTACTTTAATTTCATTTCTCATAAAGCAACTTTATGTTTAATTTAAAGATGACATATAATAAAGTCACTTTATTAATTTAAACTCCCCCATTGCTCCAAAAATGACCTTTTCATTAATATAATGATATTCTGACACATAGGGTCCCTGTTTTATGTGCTCAAGATTTAAAACTTCTCAACCCGGTTCCAACGAGCTATAACACCAAGGTGTCCAATATGCAATCCCAATAAAAATAGCAACCTTACCCAATTTAATTAAATAATAATCATAAATCACCCATCTTGCAAAAATGACTAAAGAAGCATCAAAATCGAATTCTGACAGCACAGGCATGATCATGATGAAGAAAGACGATGAATGAACCTGATGAGGTGACTTACTAAAAATAGATCCTCCCTCCAAGAATCTTGGAGTCCAAACCGGAAGCCGAAAATAAAATCTGAGAGAATCATATAACTCCTCTAAATCATCTAAGCTCAGTAGAACCATATGTTAACTTACTATAAATAGTAAGTCCCTCAAAAAAAGGCCAAAACCCACAACAGGGTCCTCTAATCACCAGAATTAGCCTACAAGGACCCAATGATAGGCTAAATCCACTAACTCCAATGCTCGCTCAAAATGGGGACATTACACATAAAGAATGCAAAGATGACAAAACTCATAGGCACCACATTTGATGGTAGAAACCTCGATAACACTAAGATCACCAACCCGGTTGTCAAGTATGCAACCATGGGGATCAACTACAAAGTTGACGCAAGGGAGGATGGGGAGAGGGGCCAAAGGCACACCCTAACCAGATCCACCTTGTAGAGATCACACGCGGAAGCAACAAACACACAAGTGAGAGAGAGAATGCAGCTAACTTTCATATATTTGTCTCAATTGATTCATACATGTCGGGCTATAAGGCCTTCCCGGTTTAGGCCAAATATTACAATCAAGTACAGAAGTCCTCCAACATGTGAGGATCTGCAACAATCTTCCAACTTCTAGCTTCTATCTTCTAGCTGAAGTCCCCTAAACTACAACCAAAGACCACAATATATACAAGAGGCTACCGAACAAGTCAGCCTTCAGATCCACCATCAACGGAAGGAATGACCAGATCTAGGTCCACACGCTTCCCAATGATAGATTCAGCATTAAATCCGCAACCATAATTACAGGCATGAGTCGGCCTCAACAAGAATTAAAACAAACAACTCGGTAAGCAAGGATAACCAAGCACCAGACAAGCATCACCGAGTGGCAGGGAAATTCACCGAGCGCTAGAGAGATAACTGACCAACCCCAGTAAACAAAGGAAACCGAGCAACACCGAACCAACTCGGTCAAAGAAGGAACCGAGCAACACAGGAAAACACAAACATATTTTTGGTGACACAGGATTGCCAAGGACCCAAGATGCTCCTGCATCAGACACCTAGGGTTATTTGAAATGATTCTCCGAATCATGAAGCAAGTACAACCCGAGCTTAATCCAACTCAGATTGTGAAATCCATGAACTGTCTTCAATCGGTCTATTCTTCCACTTTACCAGATATTCCATATACTGTTTTCCTCTTGTACTTCTGTCAATTCTTTGCTCCAAAATCTGCTCAACTTCTTCTATCTGTTTCTTAGGATAATCATTCGGTACTATCATTTTTTCATCCGACTCATGGTACTCATAAATCAGCAATGTTGAAAATAGGTGATATATCCATGTCATTAGGTAACTCAATCTCATAAGCATTTCCATTGTCAAATCTCTTCAGAATCTTACAAGGACCAAACTTCTTCATCTTCAGCTTCCCATATGTTCCAACAGGAAATCTACCTTTCTTCAAATGAACCATTACTTCATCACCGACTGCAAAAGTCTTATGTCTTCTTGATCTATCAGCTCTGTCTTTGTATTTCTGATTACTTTTCTCCAGCTTATGTTTCACATCTTCATGCAATGTCTTCATGTACTCATCAAATTTTACTCCTTCAGCTCTTCTCTTTCTTTCATCAGCAATATCCCTCAAATCTGATATACCTCTCAGTTGTATGCCATTTACAATCTCAAAAGGTGTTTTTCCAATACTCCTATTCACTGAATTATTGTATGCAAACTCTGCTTGTGCCAACACAGAATCCCAATTACTCGGTGTGTCTCCAACTAAACATCTCAAAAGATTACCCAAGCTTTTATTCACAACTTCTGTCTATCCATCGATCTGTGGGTGAAATGTAGAACTATATTTCTACTCGGTGCCAAACTTTCTCCAAAGGGTCTTCCAAAAGTATCCAACAAATTTACTGTCTCGGTCAGAGATGATACTCCTCAGGAATCCATGTAATCTGACAATTTCCTTAAAGAAAAGATCTGCTATATGTACTGCATCTATTGTCTTTCTACAAGGTATAAAATGTGCCATTTTAGAAAATCTATCCACAACAACAAATATAGAATCATTACCTCTTACTGTCTTCGGTAAGCCAGGAACAAAATCCATACTGATGTCAATCCAAGGTTTCTTAGGAACAAAAATCGGGTGTATACAATCCAATATTTTGACTTACTCCTTTTGCAACTTGACAAATTCCACAACTTTTCACGAATTTCTGAACATCTTTATACAACTGTGGCCAAAAGTATTTCTCCTTAAGCAAATTCAATGTCTTGTCAACACCAAAGTGTCCAGCCAAACCACTACTATGTTTCTCCTTTATCAAATTAGTTCACATTGATCCTCTCGGTATACACAACTGAATACCTTTAAACAACATACCTCCTTGAATGAAATATTTTTCCCATTTAGTACTCAGTTGATCTTGAATAGGTGCTCTGCACTTTCTCCACGGCTCAGAAAAATCAAGATCAAATTCATAAGAATCTCTCATGTCATCAAAACCAAGAAATTCAATTTTCATCTCAGTCATCAAAGATCTTCTTCTACTCAATGCATCAGTAACTTGGTTAGTGACTCCACTCTTATGCTTTATCACAAATGTATAACTCTGCAAATACTCAACCCATTTCATATGTCTCTAATTCAACTTATTCTGACTACCCAAATACTGTGAAGCTTTATGATCGGTATACAACACAAATTCACTCAGTATCAAATAATGTCTCCATTTCTTCAGAGCTTGAACATTAGCATAGAATTCTTGATCATACACAGAATATTTCCTTTTTGCATCATTCAACTTTTCACTAAAGAAAGCAACAGGTTTACCTTCTTGACTCAGCACAGCTCCTATTGCACTTCCACTTGCATCACATTCCACTTGAAATACCTTATTGAAATCAGGCAATTCAGCGACCTTCTGCTTCAGAGTCTCAAAACTTTTATCAGCTCCATGTGTCCACTTGAATTCTCTTCTATCTCCTCTCAGAGTCTCAGTCATAGCATTACAAATTGAATTGAAATTCCTAATGAACTTTCAGTAAAAACTAGCCAAACCATGAAATGATCTTACCTCACTAGCAGTCTCAGGTGTAGACCAATTCAAAATAGCTTCAAACTTTTCAGGATCCATCTTCAAACCATCAGCTAAAATCACAAATCCCAAATACACAATC
The DNA here is from genome assembly GCA_027943335.1 of Chamaecyparis obtusa. Classification (NCBI taxonomy): domain Eukaryota; kingdom Viridiplantae; phylum Streptophyta; class Pinopsida; order Cupressales; family Cupressaceae; genus Chamaecyparis; species Chamaecyparis obtusa. Next base: position 66,745 of record BSBK01005547.1, on the reverse strand, counting down.
TCCTCTTTCATGAATGAACACTTTTTCAAATTTATCAGCAACTTTTCTTCTTTCAACCTCTGCAATACTTGTTTAACATACAACACATGTTCTTCTGTAGTCTTACTGAATATCAGAATATCATCTAGGTATACAATCACAAATTTACCTAAGAATTTCTTCAAAACTTCATTCATCAACCTCATAAAAGTACTTGGTGCATTAGTTAAACCAAAAGACAACCAACCACTCATACAAACCTTCTTTTGTCTTAAAAGCAGTCTACCACTCATCACCTTCTCTGATTCTGATCTAATGATACCCACTTTTCAAATCAATTTTGGTAAAATACTTTGCTCCAGTCAAACTGTCCATTATGTCATCCATTCTCGGTATAGGAAACCTATATTTCACTGTTATCTTGTTGATTGCTTTGGAATCCGTACACACTCGCCATTCTCCATTCTTCTTAAGTGCCAATACAGCAAGTACTACACAAGGACTCAAACTTTCTCGGATCAACCCTTTCTGCAACAATTCTTGAATCTGTCAGTTCAATTCCTGATTCTCGGTAGGTGTAAACCGATGTGGTGCCTTATTCGGTAAACTAGCTCCAGGGATTAGATCCATGCAATGATGAATGCTTCTCTTCGGTGGCAAACCATCAGGTACATTAGCCGAAATGATCTCACTGTACTTGGTGAGTAACTTATCAATCTCCTCAGGTATGTTATCCTCTGTGTTCTTACTCGGTTTGTTAGGAATCACAGCAAAACATACATCATTCTTCTTCAAAACCTTAACAAACTTTCTTCCTTCCATCAAGCAAACTTTCACAGATGTACAAACATTACTAACAGGTTCTTCAATCAAAGGTAACAAGATTTGTCTTCTCCCATCAACCCAAATAGTATATTTATGCAATCTCCCATCATATATAGCATGTCTATCATATTGCCAAGGTCTAGCCAACAATATATGACAACAATCCATAGGCATAATATCACATAACACCTTATCATAGTACTTTCCAATTTTCAAATTCACATAACATTGTTCACTTACCAAGAGTCTATGCTCATCCTTAATCCATGAAATCTGATAGGGTTTCGGATGTTCCAACATTTTCAACTGCAACTTTGTAACCATTTCCTCAGATGTCAAGTTCTCCGAGTTACCACTGTTAATGATTACCTTCCAAACTTCATCAGAAACTCTACATCTGGTCTTGAACAAACTTTTCCTTACCGAATCTTTCTTATTACTTTCACTCCAAAGTGTTCTCCTTACCATCAAGTTCTTTTCCTTCTCAGGTTCATTCGGTGACTCTTCTTGCACCAAACCATTTCTACTGCTACCGACCTTCTTACTTGCATGTGTACACTCAAATGATCTATGTCCTTCTCCACAATTGTAACAAGTTCCTCGGAAACCACCTCTATTATAACCATGTCGGTAGTTACTGCCTCTTCCTCTAGATGAACTTTCACCTTTCCACTCGGTCTTGCCTTTATCCAAAGTTGTCTTTTCAGATTCAGATCTACTGTTTTCACCATAAGATCTACCTCTTCCTCTAGGGAATCTACCACCTCTACCTCTTTGTCTTTGCTCATGTCTCTTGTTCAATTTCTCCTCGACCTTCAATGCAAATTGATAAGCCTCTTCAATGTTCTCCAATTTGACCAAACTGATTTCTTCTTGGATGGAAACTCTCAATCCATTCAGGTACCTAGCAATTTTTTTCACATTATCTTCATCATGTCCAGATCTGATATCTAATCTATAGAATTCCTTAGTATATTCTTTTACCGGGCTATCTTTCTGCCTCAAACTTTACATACACCTAACTAGGTTAATCTGATAATCACAAGGTAAAAACTTTCCTTTCAATTTATTCACCATCTTATTCCATACCTTAATTTTGTCTTTGCCTTTCCTCTTTCTGTCCAACTGTAGATGTTCCCACCACAAGGATGAATGACTTTTCAACTTTGTGCTTGCAATTTTCACCTTCTTTTTCTCGGGTACATTTTCATATTCAAAGTACTTTTCCATCTCGGTGATCCAATCTACCAATTCATCAAAATCCAATTTTCCACTATACTTAGGAGGATTAAAGTGTGGTGTAGACTTCAGATTTGTCAAAGCCTTCAACAATCTTTTCTCACATTGATCCATCACCGGTGCAGGTTCTACATCAACTTGTTCTTCCTCAATTTCATCATCACTAACATCTTCAAGATGTCTTCCTCTTCTCTAGGTTGTTTCAACAACTTCTAATCTAGCAGCAAGTTGTCTCAACATGTCTGCCAATCCTAGACCCACATCTCACCTCCCATGAACCATCTTGAAACCCTCTGCAATTGGTAGGCCAGATCGTAATCTGCTACAACAAATCAACTAGGGTTTGACAAGACGGAACCCTCAAACCTAGATTCGCAAACCTAGATCCAGATCTCACTTGATGTCTGCCAATCCTGGATCTGCATCTCGCCTCCCACGAACCATCTTGAAACCCTCTACAATTGGCAAGCCAGATCGCAATCTGCTACAACAAATCAACTAGGGTTTGACAAGAAGGAACCCTCAAACTTAGATTCGCAAACCTAGATCCAGATCTCACCTCAGCTCTGATACCACCTGGCATGAGGGAGGATGGTGAGAGGGGCCAAAGGCACACCCTAACTAGATCAACCTTGCAGAGATCACACGCAAAAGCAACAAACACACAAGTGAGAGAGAGAATGCAGCTAACTTTCACATATTTGTCTCAATTGATTCATACATGTCGGGCTGTAAGGCCTTCCTGGTTTAGGCTAGATATTACAATCAAGTACAGAAGTCCTCCAACATGCGAGCATCTGCAACAATCTTCCAACTTCTAGCTTCTATCTTCTAGCTAAACTCCCATAAACTACAACCAAAGACCACAATATATACAAGAGGCTACCGAACAAGTCGGCCTTCAGATCCACCATCAACGGAAGGAACGACCAGATCTAGGTCCACACGCTTCCCAATGATAGATTCCAGCATTAAATCCGCGACCATAATTAAAGGCATGAGTCAGCCTCAACAAGAACTAAAACAAACAACTCGGTAAGCAAGGATAACCGATCATCAGACAAGCATCACCGAGCGCCAGAGAGATAACTGACCAACCCAGGTAAACAAAGGAAACCGAGCAACACCAAACCAACTCAGTCAAAGAAGGAACCGAGCAACACAGGAAAACACAAACATGTTTTTGGTGACACAGGATTGCCAAGGACCCGAGATGATCCTGCATCAAAAGTGTATTTCATAGACCAAGAGGGCTTAACTATAGTTGTTATCATACATGGCTTATCAAATGGTGATGGATAAGAAAGGGGAGGATTTGTGTGAGGTCCTACGACAAGAACTATTGGAGAATGCAGCCTGCACCAAAAACACGGGCTACCGATTTTGGTATGGTAATCTTTTAATCTACTTAGTTTTCTATTTCATGAATGCTCTACCAAATGAGGGGAAAATGTTGGACCCTACTAAGCCAGTTGCGGACCATGTCTAGCATTTTAAGGATGCCTCGGATGCCTCCTTCACTACTATATATTTCAAGCTTTTCACCAATTTTCAAGAGAACAGTCAAAATAGAGAAATATTCTCTTATGATATGGTCCAAAAATACATGGATAGCATAGTTTTTCCAATAGATATTTTACCATGATGGAGGCCATAGAACCCCAAATTTCACGGATCCCCAAACTATTGTATGAATTTTCAAATGCCAAAATCGACTCCTATGTGTTTTGACCTTTTCACACCATCGCCCCATTGCAAATGGGGGCTCCCTCTTTTTGCTTTGGTAGTATGTATTTTGCTAGTTTTAGTTGAAGCATGGCAGCATTTTAGTGTCACGGGTTGATAAGATAGAGATTTTGGGCAAGTTTGTGAGGCAAATTGATTTTGTTTTCAAGTGTCAAGAGAATCTCCATACTTAATCGAAATCTGATCTTGAGTGGAGAAACGCAATCAAGAGGATTCGAACAAAATTTGGAGCTTGAACAAGTTGAAGATAAATTACTAAAGCAAGAATGGAATTTAAGCTTGGTGGGGAGTCGAGGTTGAAACAAGTGAAGAGAACATTCAACATTGAAAGATATTTTTGGGATTCACTTAGATGGCAAGAGTCCAAGAAAGGGTTAGTTTCCACAAGCATTTGAAAGTTTTTGAACAAGCACTTGGTGATCAAGCCCAAGGAGGGATCATTTTTTGCCCCATACTTTGAGGAGCCCAAGACCATCCAGATTTTGGCTAGCCTTGAGAGAGGGCCCAAAGAGATGTCGATTTCCGCTCTAGCCCTTAAGTCCAAACCCAAGATGGTTTTGAGCCCAACATACCTGCAATTTCCACTAACCCTTGTAGTGAAATCAGAAAGTGTCATAGCCCAAACTTGACTTGTTCGTGGCAAAATCAGAATGTGAAACTTGAATCGTTATGGTGAAAATTAGAGAAGAAAAGCAACCTTTGCATTGTACCTTTCAACACTTGGCGAAATTTTGAAAACAAATTTTCTGTTGGAGCCCAACTAAGCCTGGAATTCCACAAGTTCTTCATAAATGAGCCCAAAGACTAGCAAAATTCCACTCCAATATTATCCTTGAGTCCAAGAGGTGGGCAATTTACGCAAATGTTAGATGAAGGAGCCCCAACAAGGCTACAATCTCCACTCCAAAGACAAAGTGTATTGTGCCCAAGCAAAGATCAAATTCCAATTTGAGCCTCATGGTGTTCGCCTAAGAGGAGAATTTCTCCCATGGCAAGGTGTTTGAGCCTGAGAGGACATTTTCCACCCAACCTATATATGCGCCCAACAACTATGCAATTTCCGCCCAGCACATAGGCGCCCAACAACCATGCAATTTCCAATTGGGTCATGAAATACTTAGAGCCCAAGACATGGACATATTCCACCCTATGTTAAGTGCAATTCAAATTCAATCAAAAGATGGCTTGATCAAGTTGGCCATGAGGATAGATCAATCATTAAATACAAATGAAAACATTTATTAATCATTACCATGCATTTAATTAAGGTCAGCCTGATTAGAAGGATAAATGAATTCAATTTTGATTTAAATTGTCAATGAAAGACCAGGTCGGCCTAGCCTAAAGGATACACCCCTTGACCTAAATGCCTATAGAGGTTGGGTGTTGAAATTCATTTCAACACCCAACTCCATTTGCCCATACAAACATAAGCAAAGCAAGTTGAAGGTAAAAGGCAGCGAGTTTCACATTAGCAAATCAATTTTGGAGAAGACATTGCAAAACAATGGAAGTCAGACTTGAAGCAACATCAAGACTTGGGAGAATTCAAGGTGTTACACTCAAAAATTATCGAAGAATATCAGATTTAGAAGGTGCGAAGTTATAGATTTGTGCCTTCTAGGATCTTGAATGCTTCCAGATTTGAGTTTGCGAACTCAGTATTTTATTGCAACCAACAAGGTATGTGAACTTCTAATGGCAATCCGTAGATGGTAAGAGGGTTGTAGATGCATTCTTTAAAGAGGAATTCGAGCTTGATGGATTTTGTGATTAATTGTTTGAATTTGAAGTTCTCATTTTGCCTAGAAACCAATAGATGTAATCGAGTTTTAAAGAATAAGAAATTCGATCTTTCACATTGAAGTCAAGGAAATAATCATAGAATTTATCTAGGGAGGATGTCTTCATCAAGAATTTTGGTTTCTTGGCACTAACTTTTGACTTTAGGCGAGATATGAAATCCAGATGTTTAACAAGTGGTATTCATTGCAGATCAAAGATAGAATGGATCTTGAGCACAAGCTATGTCTAAGGGTGAGCGCTTTAACGCTACCACTTCAAGATTGGCATGGGAGCATCAATAATCCACAAGACATTCATTGCACAAACAAGGGGATCAAGGTCCAATTCAAGTTATCAAGATGGAATTCGAAGAACAAGTTGCAAAAAGAGGATGAACAAGTACACAAGTGAAGAAGAATCATCATGAACTTGAATTTCTTTCGGAAATCCAAGTTCAATTAGAACAATCCAACCATCACTTCTACAAGCGCAAGATCAAGGCAAGATACCAATACAAGCAAGTTCAAGACATTTCAATGAGAAGACTTCCAAGAAGATGGAGGAAATTTACAAAGATGAAAAAATTTGGGATATGAGCCATCACAAGCAATCAAAGAATGGGAAATGTTGAGTATCAAGAGATATTGCTAGAGATGCAAACACTTATTTATGATGATGGAGAAGTGGAATTGATGAAATTTACAAGATAAGCATGCTTATGTGGTGCCGACTCATCTTCAACCAATCAGAAGATCTCACTTCCACATGTCCAAGTTCATCCAATCAAATTGTTCCAAGTGTACATGTTAAGTCCACTTGATGTCTTCACCTAACCTATTTTCTCATTGATCCATCAAGCCAATGCAATTTTATCATTGGCCCATAGATTGGTGCCCAATTGTAATGGATGGCATTCAATGCTTGTAGCTGGTAGTTACATTAGGGTTGTGTTGACGTGATTTTGGCCATTGATCTCAAGTTAACCCTGGCCACTCATTGTAATTGAGCTCCCTACATAACACAAGGTCTTCTCATTTGTAAAAGAGAGCATTGGAGAAATTGTTTCCTAAATGCTACCAAATAATTGCATATTCATTCTTGTCTTTGCATGGTGAATACTTGTGAACTTTTGGAGTATTGCATGGTTTCCTACATTCCATAGTTTAAATTTGTTTGAGTTGACTGGAGAGTTCAAAATAGTTGGAGTAAGATAGTTGAATAGTTTAATGGAAGATATTGTTGTTGTTGAAAACATGGTGAAACTAGTGTCCATACCTTTTAGAGTTTGTTGATTGCAAGCAACACTGTAAGGTTAGTCTGGGCCTCATTGCAAGCACTTCACTTCAACTACTTCATGTTCATTGATTTACATTATTTATAGTTTTGATGAGCACAAATGGTTTGAAAATCATACTTGCACCCTTAGAAGATTGCACCCTCCTATGCATAGTTGACTTGGTGAAGCTAGGACTAGTTTGATCATACCACAGCATCAACATTGTCTTTCATTAGTAGAGCTAGACTTATAAGTAATTTAGATCTCTAACCCTCATTTATTTGCACTTTATTTCAAGCAATTGTTAGGATTACTTTGAAGAGCTCAATTGATATATCATTCACATTTAAGAAGTTGATAGATCCTCCACAAAGAAGCTAACTTAAGTCCCCAAGTGATTGTCAGCAAATCACATCACAAAATTAAGTTGTGTCCAACAAGAATAGGAACCTTGGAGTCGCCTCTATGATCTTTTTTGTTGTCTTTAGCATACGTGGTGCATTTGTTCAAGAGAGGATTTGATATTTGGTGTTTCATCTTGGAATACTAAGTGTTTCATCATGCATGTTAAAGTGGTCACAAAAATCACATCAACACTATGCAACCACTCTACTAAGCCTCACGCAGAACGACACCCCACAATGCGAGAATTCTTGGAGTCAAAGAAAAGGGAAAATATTGTCGAGCACATGGAGCAAACCAAAGAGAGATGCCATACAAATGGGGATTTGGTACTGTAGAAACAAAGGAAATGTTAGCAACCACCCCTAGGAGATCCAGAAGATTACAACCGAAATCTACGAAAGATGAAAGCAAAAAACCAAGGAAAAGGCCACCTCCCACAACCCCTCTACTCAGGGATCTGATTGAAAAAGTAGCCATAGAGGCACTACTACAAATGAGTGCAAAGAAGAAACAAAAACGGCGAAAGGAAAAAGCACACAAGCCGATCTCCCCACCAATGACTGATATGAAGGGGAAACAAAAGAAGTTCTGGAAGAGACCTCGGGCCCCATACCACCAAGACCAATTGATGAAAATACATTGTAAAGTGGTTATTTAACAAGAAGGTGATGCAGGATACCCTCACAATCTACCCAAAGTTGATCACAGCTAATAAGGTGGCAACAAAAAATGCAATCAACAGACATTTGACAGCATCCAACAACACTGGAGGATTTGATAAACATATTCCTGGATTCTCTGATCGCAACATTGAAAGCAAGGAAAAGAGGAGCAACTCAAAATACAAGTAATTGATGAAGTAGCTTCCGTAATCACCCCTCCACAAAAGAAGATAATTATGAAGATACAAAACCAAAGAGCTCCAAACCAAGAAACTATTAGGCAGATTGATGCTAGAAAAAATGGAGGCCCTTAATACAGTCTGGTCAGATATAAGGGAAGCCACTATAAAGTCTCATCAATGCTTATGTGAGGAAGAAGCAAAAAATAAAGCTGCATCATCATAACAATCATCTCAACCTCCAAGTTCCTTGGCACACCATGATCATTTGCACAATAACCAATACAACTTATAAAGGACTTCCTAGCCAAACAAAAGCAACTCCAACCGATAGCCCCTCAACAACTCTTCCAATTACCTTTGATTGGGTCACAAGTGGAATTCAACATCTCGTCAATAAACAAGTTTCAGTTAGGAGATATCCTACACCAAATATCTCGGGAGGAACTCCTCAAAACGCATGTGGATAGTTTGGATAAAATAGAAGATTTGATCAAAGAAATACATCTTAAGCTCCCTCATCTCCAAGAGGACATGTCCCATCATTACAATTAAGGATCGTATAAGAGAAAGTGATTAAAGAGACCACAACACAAAAGGATACCTTGCGCCAACAAGTGACTACTAAGCTTGCCAAGGCCAAAATGGATGAAGAGAGGTGAAAGTGTGCCACTACCCACTCCATATTGGAGAACCATATTGACACAATGAACGCTAAGAGGGATGTAAATAGCTTATACTAGTCTTCCTTACAATAGCCAATAGAAGTGGCCCCACTCAAAACTGAGATAGATAAATTGGAATTGGAGATCACCAAAAAAATCCACTAACTATGATGCGCTACAAGATCTGGAAGGGAAAGCTCTAGCAAACATTGAAACATTGCATGGCTAGTATTAGCACCGACGAGAAAAAACAAGACCTATCACAGGTTTCATCAGCTATGGGAAGTTGTTAATCTACAATTTGCAAATATCACCGGCATACTCCCAGATACCCAACACTTCTAGACCCTCGAAATTCCCACCACCATTCCAAAAGAAGAAGAAGAACTATTGCAGCTCCAAATCCACATGCATCAACTCCAGTTGGCCACAACTCAATGAGAGAATAATGCTACGAGCCTAGAAAAGATATGCCAGGATATCCTTCCAATGCAACAAGGTTGAGTTGAGGACAAGTCAAAGTTTAGAAGGGTGGATGATGTTGAAAGGAACAAAGCAAGTAGACAAAGCTCTGAGAATCATGTTGCATCTCACTGCATTAAGGCCATAGAGCACAAGAATTGGAACATAGAATATAGGCTAAGGGCACTAATTATGGTGACGCCCCATCTTGTATCAATAAATATATTGTAAGATACATTCGCCAATAGTAGAGAAAGGGTATAGGGAGACATACTAAAGGCATAAGGATAAATAGAATATATGAAAGGAAGGATATGATATGAATGTAAAAGGAGATATAATGGTGTATATGATATACTATATGAATTCAATCAATACAATCAATTTTGAGTCTCAATTTTATGTGTTGTATATGTTATCTGTATTATGTTAACTAAATACTTAATCATCTGGATCTGATTCCCTACCTTAATAGTACAGAATTTGAGGTTTAAGAGCACAATAATAGAAACTCATTAGGGTGCAGAACTCCAGTCTATGTCCCTGGATTTCTTGTTAATAGTGTGTATTGAGAGAAGAGGATTAATGGATGTGGAGAAGCTTGTACATAGTTTAGTCAACAAATTGATGCATCTAGAAGAAATTAAGCCTTGCCCTCCAATTAATTTATTTTCTCTATCAAGGTCTGTGTCAAATCAGTTCCTTTTGTTGCGCTCTAGCAAACAAATAGGGATTTGTGCACATGAAAGTGGTTGAGTATCATAAAAACATGGTTCCTTCTAGTATTGCTGCTTGGGCATGTCATGTGTACTTCAGGAGACAGAACAACCTTATTATAGTTTCCACACCCCATGCAGGTGTTAGTGAAGTAGAGGGGATATGAAAAGCATTATGGCTATAAGAGTGATGAAGATTTCCATGTTGGTTGAAATATTGACAGTTGGGTAACCCGTATGCTACAGATGCAAATGTTTCTGCCTATGTGGATACTGAAGGCTCATTTCAATACACATGTTTTTGCTTATGGTTAGCCATTGTGTCCTTGTTTTGTAAAAGCTCATCTTTATATCTCATGCAGAAAATGGTTTCCTTGTTAGATAGCTAGATTTTCTTTTTAGTCTATGCTCACAACTACATTTCAAGTCTTATGTTCTTTCCTAAGAAGAAATGTCAAGGTGTATCCAAATTTTTGTCCTCGCAAAAACAACCATCTCTAGATGGAAGTAATGAAGCTTGGATTAATATTGTTGACCTCAGTTAATGATTGACCTCAATAAGGAGAGATTAGAGTGTTCAAAGATCTATTGTTAAAATGGCTCCATAGATGATGTGAGACACAATCCAAGGGAGGATTAATGTAACTATCATGCATACTTCCATGGAGTTCCTGATGTGGGGACACAGGGATGGGTTTCGAGGATGGAAGGACCAAAGGCATAAGTTTAGGGATGACGGGGAATGCAGCAGAGTGGTGGCAATGTTGATATACATATAGTAATTGAAAAATGAGTTATAAAAAGATGTATAAGAAATATAATTTTGGATTTATAAATGAAATTTTGGCACATTAGTAAAATACTTAAAAACTTCTGAACTTTGAAGTAAACATTAACAATTTAACAATGCAATTCAAATTTATATTATATTCAAGATTTCATAATGATGATGACAATGAGAACAATGACCATATGATGTCAAAATAGCAAAATGGAGTGAAGTGAGGTCTCTAATCATCCTCAAAGTCAAACTCCTCATCACTAGAACTAGTAGACTCCACATGGTCAAGCTACACCTGAATAATACCAACCAACCCTACCTCTGTAACTGTAGCATCCTCATCAATCTATGTTGGCTCCTTTGGCTCTACATCCCACCATGTTGTTGGACTCTCTTTGTACAAAAGTGTATTGTGATCAATGAGACGCAAAGCACTATGTACAACCACAAGCTTCTCTGTTCCCCTAGAGGTAAATATACTCCTCTTAAGAGAGTGGATGAAGCTATAAGTAGACCAATTCCTCTCAACAACTGAGGTACTAGAAACCTAAGATAGTAATCGAATAGCTAGAGTGATAGTCAAAGAAATCGGTCCATGGAAATTCTACCACAAAATTGAGTCCTCCAATGCCATACTTGCCATCTCCATCTTGGCCGCCTCAAAACAACCCGTAAGACGAGAAAGTTTTGTCCACTCAATACTAATCATTCCAAGCTCTAAAAATTCATACATCTTTTCAAAGGCCCTAAAGAAACCTGCCTTCACCTCAGCATTTTCTATGGGTGTAGTAGTCTACCAGACCTTTACTCGTACAACTTGGGGTTCAATGTGTGTTGAGCTTCCCCTATCTCCGATGAATGAATAGCTGAATGTGCTCATTGTAGAATGCTAATGTGGGGTCCTCTCACATAACAACCCTCATTTGGTTGAGCAGAGCATCAATGCACTCATACACCTCTCCAAAGCTAGATACATTGGCATCCTCATATCTAATGACCTAGAAAACTACAGTAATTATGGAGCCTATATATTTTGCATCACCCAAAAAAAATCACTCTTCACTGCATCCTTCACCCTCTTTCCCTGTACATTTGATGCAAATTGTTTTAACGAAGAATTCGGCTCAAGGGGACCCTTAGCAACAGCTGTCAGTATTCTAAAGGGCAATTTATACTTGTAGCTACACTCGCCAGGAACTAGTGGTTTGGGTTTCATTGTCATGGTCACTCCTCTCGACTTCAGCCTCAGGTAAATAATCGGATTCAGCTTCACTTTGAGATTGAACCTCAACCTCATTGGCACTCGTGCCTAAAGAGCACACGATTATACTAAGAGGGGGGTGAATCAATATAGCTACAAACTGTTGGCATTAAGTGATGGTAACCAGTAAGCCTGCTAACGGTACATGGCAATTAAGTGTTGTCATTGATTGGCAAAAGAGGAAAGACTAAAGAGATGTTTTGTCATCTCAATCTAAGGTCTAAAGATCTAAGGAGATCTGTATGCAAAGAAACTAGTTTGGCAACCGGTGACACTATGCAAGAAAGAAAAGACTATATCTACTCATCAAGAGCAACCGGTCACTAAGCAAAGTGCATCAACAACCGAGTAGAGGATTCAACCGAGGAACGGATACAACTGGTGTCAACTACGCAACCGAGGAAAAGGTGCAACCGGTAAGTAGAGGAAGGAAAAGTGACAGATCAAAGTTCTTACCTGTTCACAACATGAGGATCTCAACCGATCAAGTGAAGACTTCGGTATGATAAGAAGAACCAAGGAAGTCATAGTCAACTATCTGTTTAAACCAACTCTTTGACCGGGATTTATTGCAACCAAGATTTACTACACTAAATCTAGAAGACTTTGAGTTAACATGGTGATCAGTTTGAGGTGCGTTTAAAGGTTTTAAAGCTGAAGTCTGTGGCTTTAAAACAAGAAGTTATCTCATGTGAAGGAAAGATGCTTGACACACATCTATTGTTTTCTTCATAAAGCAGATAAAGCAAGAGCATGCATTGGATGTTTCCTTAGTGAACTGATACTCCACCGAGTGATGTATCTGAAAGGGATCTGTAATTAGGTCATGCATGAGAGGCACAATTAGGGCAAGAACTCTATATATTCTTCTGCCTGTTGAGAATATAGTTTGCCTTCATTCTGCCAAAGAAAAGAGTGAACCTGTACGCTGAAGAAGCTAGGGTGAAAAAAAAAGAGAAGAGTGTGCAGAGAAGCACAACAGTAAAGGAGAACACACCTGCGGCGACCGGTGATGTGTCTCAGTTGAGCATAATAGAGATCTTATCAGGCTATGCAAAGCCATTTGTAAAAGGTCAATCCTTCTATTGTTTTCTAACAATTACAATAGTTAAATCCCAGTATTTGGGTGGACTCTAACAGGTCCCTTCTATCAAATCCCTTAACCGGGTGACATCTTGTAAGGTGTTCTAAGTCCTCTAACAAGGCAGGCACTAACCAGCCTTATTGTAATAAATCCCTTAACCCGGTCGCATCTAATAGTGCGTTGTAATTCTTTAACAAGGAAGGCTCCTAATAGGTCGCACTTCAGAAGAGTGCAGAATTTGTGAGGTCTCCTCACACCGTGGTTTTCACCCAAATTGAGTTTCCACGTGATAAATCTGGTCACTGTGTGATTGATTGCTTGATGTTATTTTATGCTTGAATCTGTTTAGCTTACAGTTATAAGTATACTTCATCAGATTTATCAAGGAAAGTTTTAGAGGTGTTGATTCACCCCTTCCCTCTCAGCACCAGTTGGGACTGTCAATTAGTATCAAAGCCAAGTTGGTTTATTTTCTTTACTACTTAACTGCATAAAGAAAAAGTCAAGATGATGAGAAAGGAAGGACCAAAGTTTTGAAAGGAAAACTTTACTCTATGGTGCAGCAGAATGAAGTTGTACATGAAGACCACCGGAGATCAATATTGGACTCACGTAACCACTGATTACAGTGAACCCGTTGGTATCCTAACACCTGATGAATTGAAGATCAAGACTGAACACACGGCTGCTATGGATATGATAGCCAGCACATTACCTGATCATGTCTATGCTGAGATTGAAAATCTAGAGTCTGCTCACAAGATGTGGGCTAAGCTGCAACTGGTATATGGAGGGGGCCCAAATGTTCAAAGAGCCAAGGTTGAAAGCCTCAGAGGAAAGTATGATGACATGAGGATGAATGAAGGAAAAGACATTGAGCAATACAGCAACTAGATCGAAGAGGTGATCAACTCCATCAAGAGCGTTGAAGAAAAACTCAATGAAGAGGAGGTGGTTAGGAAAATACTGAGAACGCTCAAACCTCAATATGCCATCAAGATCTCTACTATTCAAGAGCTCAAATCAGTGACCACAGATCAAGTCACTCTAGACTCCCTAATCGGTAAGTTGACTGCATTTGAATTGAGTAATTTTGATAATAGCTTACCCATTTAGGAAGCAGCTTTTAAGTCCTCTATCCATACCTCTTCCACCAAAAAGGGAAGAGAAACCGGTAACTACTCTACTGGTAAGATTGGTAATCTTGTTGAGAATCTACTCTCAAAAGAGATGGAGCAAAATGAGTTTGAAGCGCTCATCGCTAGGAGATTTCCCAGAGGGAAAGGGAAGTACAAAGGAAAGCTTCCTCTGAAATGCTTCTGTTGCAATAAGATAGGACATATTGCTGCAAGATGTCCTAATAATGATAACAAAGATACGAGCAACCGGTTCAAAAGTAAAGCAAAGGACTGCTACCTTGCAGAAGGAGTCACAGACAATGAATTTGAAGACTCTAAGGATCCAGAAATTGCATTTGTTGCAATAAAAGAGGAGAGCCCAATGGTAAGTGAAATGGCACTTATCTCAAGATCCCATTAGCATGATGATTGGATCATTCATAGCGGATGCACTCACCACATGACCGGTGATAAAAACAAGTTTATCAGCTTGAAGCTCAATGACAGCAGATCAGTAACCTTCGGAAATAATGATCCCTGTGCTATCAAAGGTAAAGATTCTATTGCACTCAACAATAATGCTGTCTGTAAAGATGTGTATTGGGTAGAAGGACTCAAGTACAATTTAATGAGTGTTGCACAACTGAACAACAAAGGATTCCTGTTGGAATTCGGACAAGGTTCCTGTGTAGTCAAGAATCAATCCAGAGCTCATGTTGCAACCGGTAGACAGAGCAAAGGGAATCTTTTCTACCTAGACTCAATGGAAGGAGCCTGTCTCATAGCATCAGTCAAAGGAGAATCAAGCAAAATCTGTCTTATATCCAAAGAAGACAATAGCTGGTTATGGCACAAGAGGCTCTGCCACATAAACTTTGACAATATTGTCAAAGTGAGCAAAAAGAAATCAGTTAGAGGACTTCCTGAGATTACAAAACCCATCAGAGGTGTTTGTAAAGATTGTCAGTTAGGAAAATTGACAGGAACAAGTTTCAACAATAAATCTTTCTCTGCTGAAAATGTTCTAGATCTTGTGCACACAGATTTGTGTGGACCGATGAGAACAAAGAGCTACTACGGAGACCAATACTTCATGTTTTTTGTAGATGACTTCTCAAGAATGATGTGGACACTCTTTCTCAAAGAGAAATCAAAGGCATTTCACATGTTTAAAATCTACAAGGCTAGAGTGGAGAAGGAGACCGGTGAAAGCTTGAAGTGTCTGAGATCAGACAGAGGAGGCGAATACAGTTCTCAAGAGTTCACTCACTACTGTGAGGAACATGGCATAAAGAGGCATCTATCTACACTGAGGACTCCTCAGCAAAATGGAGTAGCAAAAAGAAGAAACAAGACGTTGATTGACTGTGCAAGAACCCTGTTGATTCAGAAGGATCTTCCTCATCACTTCTGGAGAGAAGCTATCAGCACAGCTGTCTACACACTGAACCGAGTTCAAGTCAAAAAAGGAACCGGTAAGACCCCCTATGAACTATGGTTCAATCATACTCCTAGTGTAGGATACTTCAAAATTTTTGGTAGTGATTGTTACATTAAAAGAGATATGTACTCTGGGAAGTTTGAGCCCAAAAGTGATGAAGGAATATTTCTGGGATACTCTACCAAAAGTAAAGCCTACCAGTGTCTAAACAAGAGAATGGGAAAAATAATTGAAAGCATCAATGTAAAAGTTGATGAACATTCAGAACCAACTAAGAAGACCAGTCACAATGAATATGACATCCTGCAAGGTCAAAATGAAGGAAATCTTCTTGAGTTCAATGAAGCAACAACCGAAGATGAAAGAGAAGAACATGTAAACAGACATCTGGAGTGGGAGGCTGTACCAGAAGATGAAAGACCAACACAAGATGATGAACAAGAAGTTGTTCATGACCATGATGAAGAAATTGCTCAACTAGAAGAACCTGACCAGGAACAGTGACCGGTTCTCCCAAGGTATGTCACATATCACTCAACTGATAATATAATTGGTGACAAACATGCAAATGTCCTGACTAGAAAAAAGGCCTGAGAGAATATCTATCTATTCTCTTGTATAGAGCCCAAAACCACCAGGGAAACCCTAGAAGATGAAAATTCGGTCAAGGCCATGGAGGAAAAAATTGAGCAAATAGAAAAGAATGATACATGGGTGCTTGTGCCTAGACCACAGGACAAGAATGTAATTGGGAAAAAGTGGGTCTACAGGAGGAAGTTTACATTGAACAACCAAAAGGTTTCACATCTATACAAAAAGGTGGTATGGTCTGTAAACTGAAAAAGGCTCTCTATGGGCTAAAGCAAGCTCCAAGAGCTTGGTATGAGAGGTTGCATTCATACCTTCTGACCATAGGATTCACAAGAACCAGAGACAACAACAACATGTATCTCAAGACTGGAAAAGATGGGAATCTGATTGCTGAAATCTTTTTGGATGACATCATCTTTGGAGGAGATGGCATAATGAGCAAAGCCTTTGCTGAAGAAATGAAGAAAGAATTTGAAATGTCTATGATAGGAGCCATAAAATTCTTCATTGGACTACAGGTCCATCAGCTAAAAGAAGGTATTTTTATCTCTCAGTCCAAGTATGTAAAAGAAATTCTTAAGACTTTTGGACCTGAAGAATCCAAACCGAATGGTACTCCAATGATAACTAACCTCAGGTTATCAAAGGAAGATGATGCAAAAGAAGTGAACGAAACACTATATCGGTCCATGATAGGGAAATTACAGTATGCACTACACAGTAGACCGGACATTGCACATGCGGTTGGCATAGTTGCAAGATTCTCTGCAAACCCCAAAGAGACACATCTGATAGCAGTGAAGAGAATTTTCAGATACCTAAAGGGTACTGAGGAGTATGGCTTGTGGTTTCCTCACAAAGGAGGCTTCCAAGTAAAGGTTTACACTGTTGCAGACTGGGCTAGCAATATTGATGACAGAAAGAGCACAAGTGGTGCTGCATTCTTTCTCGGTGGGAGGATTGTGTCTTGGATAAGTAAGAAACAGAACTACATTTCACAGTCTACTGCAGAAGCTAAATACGTTTCTGCTGCAATCAATTGCACACAGGTAATCTAGATCAAACAACTACTGGAAGGAATCCAAGAACAGACACCTGAACCGATTGCAATCTACTGTGATAGCACCAGTGCAATAAACATATCCAAAAACCCTATCATGCACTCCAAGACAAAGCACATTGCCATCAAGTATCATTACTTGAGAGAGCTAATACAAAACAAAGAGCTAAGATTGGAGTATGTTCCGACAAAAGAACAGATTGATGATATCTTCACAAAGCCATTACCAAAGAGTACTTTTGAGTATCTCAGAGGTACACTAGGGTTGATACCCCTTCCTGATCATCAGTAAACTAGCAAAGGTGATCATCAATTCATTATGCTTCAACAGAGGATTTCACCTCATCTTTTATGAACTGATGAAAAGGACTGCTGCTCGAAAGGGGAGCAAATTTCAGTAAGGTAGTCTTTCTGACTAGCCTTTGGCATTATTGTCAAAAGGGGGAGAGTTTGGCAATAAACCGGTAGATGACCGGCAGTGGCGGTGGCAGTGGTAGTAACATAGAGATACAAGCACAAAGGACAGGTGACATGATTGCCTATTAAGGTTTTGCCATCAATGCCAAAGGGGGAGATTGTTGGCATTAAGTGATGGTAACCAGTAAGCCTGCTACCGGTACATGGCAATTAAGTATTGTCATTGATTGGCAAAAGAGGAAAGACTAAAGAGATGTTTTGTCATCTCAATCTAAGGTCTAAAGATCTAAAGAGATCTGTATGCAAAGAAACTGGTTTGGCAACCGGTGACACTATGCAAGAAAGAAAAGACTATATCTACTCATCAAGAGCAACCGGTCACTAAGCAAAGTGCATCAACAACCGAGTAGAGGATTCAACTGAGGAACAGATACAACCGGTGTCAACTACGCAACCGAGGAAAAGGTGCAACCGGTAAGCAGAGGAAGGAAAAGTGACAAGTCAAAGTTCTTACTTGTTCACAACATGAGGATCTCAACCGATCAAGTGAAGACTTCGGTATGATAAGAAGAACCGGGGAAGTCATAGTCAACTATATGTTTAAACCAACTCTTTGACCGGGATTTACTGCACTAAATCCAGAAGACTTTGAGTTAACATGGTGATCAGTTTGAGGTGCGTTTAAAGGTTTTAAAGCCGAAGTCTGTGGCTTTAAACAAGGAGTTATCTCATGTGAAGGAAAGATGCTTGACACGCATCTATTGTTTTCTTCATTAAGCAGATAAAGCAAGAGCATGCATCGGATGTTTCCTCAGTGAACTGATACTCCACAGAGTGATGTATCCGAAAGGCATCTGTAATTAGGTCATGCATGAGAGACGCAATTAGGAAAAAAACTCTATATATTCTTCTACCTGTTGAGAATATAGTTTGCCTTCATTTTGCCAAAAAAAAGAGTGAACCTGTACGCTAAAGAAGCTAGGGTGAAAAAGAGAGAAGAGTGTGCAGAGAAGCACAACAGTAAAGGAGAACACACCTGCGGCGACCAGTGATGTGTCTCAGTTGAGCATAACAGAGATCATTTGTAAAAGGTCAATCCTTCTATTGTTTTCTAACAATTACAATAGTTAAATCTTAGTATTTGGGTGGACTCTAACAGGTCCCTTCTATCAAATCCCTTAACCGGGTGACATCTTGTAAGGTGTTCTAAGTCCTCTAATAAGGCAGATACTAACCGGCCTTATTGTAATAAATCCCTTAACCGGGTCGCATCTAATAATGTGTTGTAATCCTTTAACAGGGAAGGCTCCTAACAGGGCGCACTTCAGAAGAGTGCAGAATTTGTGAGGTCTCCTCACACCGTGGTTTTCACCCAAATTGGGTTTCCACGTGATAAATTTGGTGTCACTGTGTGATTGATTTTTTGATGTTATTTTATGCTTGAATTTGTTTAGCTTACAGTTAAAAGTATAAAAGTATACTTCATCAGATTTATCAAGGAAAGTTTTAGAGGTGCTGATTCACCCCTCCCCTCTTAGCACCGGTTGGGACTGTCACAAACTTCTACTTTTCAAAACTTGATTAGATGCAATAGCAATACTTCAAAAAGCTTAGTCAACCACCCATGCAAGATCTAGAAAGTAAGAACACACAATTTATGTGGAAACCCTTGAGAGAAAACCATGGCAAAATATCGCTTTGTCTTAAAAACTTCTTACCAATTTTACAGGCACCAACCCACAAGAGACACCAATCTCCTTTAGATAATTTCATATGCACCAAACCATTGGAAACACAATCCCCACAACTGAGCACCAACTCAGCAAGAGACACCAATATCTTTGCGAAAGAGGCACCAAACTCCAAAAGAATATAATGATAAATGATTGAACTCTTTCAATCAGATCTGAAACACTTCATAAATCTTCTCAAAGATTGCTTCTCAAATATACATATGTTCTTTAAGAAATTCTTCTCATAGGTCTGCACTTATTCGTCCTTAATATCTGCAATAATCTTCTCATAATACAGACAAATCTGCTCATGAAAATGAAACAAATCTGCTCATTATGTTTGAAAAAAATCTTCAAAAATCTGTTCACAAAAGGCTCCTTAGATCTGCTCTAAGGTCTGTTCACAACTGCCTTAAATAGGAATGATATTGGATTAGATGCTTGATTCTAAAACTCCAAAAAGATCTCTTATTTATATCCATCAAACACCTTTCCACCAACGGATACATCTCTTCAAAAACAGGTCGACCAACTTTGAATGTATTTATTTTTATAACCTTCCTAACAAGAAGAAACTTGGGCACATAATAGGGCCAGCCCGAGGCAGATTTGATTTAGCTTTGAACTTGGGCATCCAAAACAAAAAGAGGTTAGCCCCAACAATAGCAAAGAATTTTAAATTAATTTAAACTCCATGCAAGGTCGAATCTCTATGCAAGGTCGGCCCAAGGAATAAATAAAAACTTATTTACTCAGTTTAATTTTGAATTAATATTTGCTATATGAGTGCCAAGCTAGATCTGATCCTTGCAACAAATTTGCCTAATATGGGCACCAAATTCCATCAATTTTCTCATGGCATAACCCTCATTTGACCTTTGACATCAATGACAATAAGTTTCCAACAATGCCATGAGAATTTATTGTGACACTGCAATAAACAATATAAAACCTTATAAAATTAAAATTCAAACGATAAAAGCATCATAATGCAAAGGATTGAGACATAGATTTTTTATTTGTTTTTCTTACTTCAGGTTGCATGAAGCACAAAAGCAAAGGATACACATAAAAATATTTGTTCTTAATCTTTCCCAACCAAGGATTTTTTTTTCTTACTCTAGGTCGTGTGAAGCGCAAAAGCAAAGGATACAAAAAAGTTTCATCCTAGTTTGACAATTGAACTACTAATTTCACTTTGTAAAACAGTAAACTAAACTTAATAAAAATAAATAAATATGACAGCCATGCCTATGAATATGAAATGTTTTTCAAATTTCAATGTTGAATCTTGATGACAATATGAACAACTAACATCTAGTTGAAGCCATGTCGATGAAAGTATGAATAAAATAAAATACGACTATGAAACTAACAATACAATTTAAAAAAATCATAAAATAGTCATAGAATCCTACATTATACTTGAAAAATCCTTCCAACTTGGTGTATAATCCCTCCTCTTCCTCTTCTTCTTGCTCTTTCTCACCCCTCTTGCACTTGCAGCACTTCACTCTCACTCTTTCACTCCACTCACCCTTTTGCTTATTTTCAACCTAGCTATTGAAATTAGTTTGCATAAAAAATGAACATTGTGGGCGGCATTTATAGGTTTGGGAAGCATTGGTGGGGTCCATTAACTGTCAAGGTTAGAGCTTGGGCAGTGATTTTTTAAAAATAAAATATAAAAATTTACCCTTTGCCTCTGACCGCCGTTGGAGACACTTAGGTGTTCTCAAGGCGATCAAGAAACTCCGGGGAGCCCCCTAACTGTCCAAGTGGCATCCCCTACATTTTGGCGATAGTGGCAATTCAATAGGGGTGTTGTTATATGGAGCCTAATCAGACTCAAAGGTTAATTTTTCCCCACTTTTTTCTGCGCAACTTCCGCCCAAATTATTCAACGGGGGTTTGGGGCCAGCACCCCTTGCAGGATCTAAGGGCAGGGGGTTTCCAGGGGCAGCACCCCTAAAAGATCAAATGACTTTTATTATTTTACAAAGGTGTCAAGAGTTAATTTTCTGTTGGATGACATTTTCTAACCCTATTTTTGTACCCGACATAAGTCTTGATAAAATGGCTTAAGGTTAGGGTTTTTCATATGAGAACTTTGTAGCATTTTGCAGCAGTATTGAGTTGCAAGGGATTGCTGATTGTAAGTGGTTTGATTTGTTGGATAATAACATTGGACTCTCTATTTGGTGGATGTAGCCTGAGTTTGGGTGAACCACGTTAAAATTGTCTCTTTGATGTTATTTTTATGTCTTTATCCCTCTGTTTAATCTTCATTCGCATTTAATTGATACTTTTTGCATGCAATTTCTAACAAGGGGGACATCTCCCCACATCCCACCATCCCAAAAACATCCCCATCCCAAAAACGCAGGGGTTTGAGGAGGGGAGGGGAGGGGAGGGCAGGGGAGGGGAGGAGAGGGGGGGGCGTCCCCAAGGAACACTACTATCATGGCATTTTGCCTCTTTCATCCTAATGATGGATCATGGACAAGGTTGCACGGAGACAGGGGTACTTAGGGTATGGGTATGACTATTTTCAAAATAGGGAACGGGTACTTGGGTACATCAATTTTTTTTTAATATTATTTAATATTTTATAGAAAATCTGAATCAAGACAGAGTTTTCAAAACAAGAAAAGCGATAAAGTTTGCAAATGTAATGTATTGTATTCAGTTTCAGATTTGCAATATGTTTGTAATAATAATATATGCTAAATGTTTAGATGCATAACAGAGAAGGCAAACTTTAAACGTGAACAAGAAGATCATAAATCATATAACAATGACATATTACAAATGATAAACTTCTAACTTGAACAGTGATAAAGCTTATTATTAATCAGCATTGTATCAAAGTTACAAACTGATTACGTATTGAATTAAGCTTGATAAATAGCAAGCTGACACGCAAACAAAAAACCGAAACAAAAATCAGAAATCTTAATCAAGGTCCTTAGCTATGATACTCTTCACTGAGTACCCACTGAGTACCCAGTACTTGGGTATGTGTACTAGTACCCGGTACGCATCCCAGGGGTATGGGTATGAGTACCCATGCAACATAGATCATGGAGTGAGTTTGAAATATTGATGCAAATAAATATGGAGGCAATTGTTTCCAAAAGCCATTATATTAATTACAAGGTTGTTGGGAAAGTAGTGTAACCCTGAATTCATCCCCTGCTAAAAAAAGCATATTGCCATGTAAAATGAAAAAGCAAGGTCTATCAATTCTTCATGGGGTGCATATGTTGTAAAGTAAGGTAATTCTAGATGTCCTTGCCTTCTAAGGTCCTAAAAATTTTGCGATAAATCTGTTTATGTCTTTTATACTCAATGCTATGTTGATTATTGCCTTGATTGTAACTTTGTCTTGCTGATATAATACGTGTCAGCAGAAGAACTGAAATTTCTTCCAGAAATCAATATGACTATGGCTCTATGGTTGCTCACTACAAATATAATATCTGCTTGTAGCACTAGAGTATGTACACTGTATATTAGAGAGATCCGCTTTCAATTGATTTCGAATTAACGCTCTTGTAGGATGAAGTAAAATGTTGTCCTTCATCTAGTTCTTTATGTATAATGTGTAAACACTTTGAGTAAATCACATCTGAATGAAATGACTCAATTTTCATTGCATCGTTTTTAATTTAATTAGTATTTGAAAAAGTATATGGTATTTCAAGAAACCATAGAATAAGGGTTATAATAATGATCTGGAAGAAAAATCCCAGAAATCATTACTATATGACAATTTGTTGAAATGTGGAAATCTGCAGACTGATAAGCACATAGTAGGAATAAATTCTTTCTGGGTTCAGCCTGGCTCAAGTATTTTTGAGTGAGCTAAGTTTAGTTTCTTCATACTATCTTGTACTTGTTCAACATATGAAATTGTAATGATCTCTGTATACTGATATGAATGCCATGCCTTCTCCAACTTGGTTAGCATAGCCACCAATAAGTAGAACTGTGGAACAATCATATTGATGTCTGCTTTTTCTAGAAGATTTCTTCCAATGCCTGCTAACACTCTGGACTAACCTAACCTCTCAAGAAAATGACTGAACCAAAAGTCAATGGATCAGAAATCACATACAAACACTACTATGTGCGGCACTCTTGCCATCAATAGAACTTTAAAGGATGGTGGAACAACCACGAATGTTTCAAATTATTTGGGTTAATATGAGTTGTTGTAAGCCCATTGAAAGAAACTGTGCAAATGTATTAATTATGCTGACCATTATTCGATCCTCTGTTAGATCCATGACTCTGTATTACTATTTATATGTAGGATTACACTGAGTTGGTTGGACATATACTTCTAAAATGTGAAATCGTCTTTACAGACTTGGAGACTCAGTTGGCAGAAGGTCGATATATAATGTGCTGCACCAACATTTCCACATACTTAAAACATCATTTTTTTGAGTCATCCATGGTCAATAATTATTATTAATAGGGAAAATCTTCGGTTAAAAAAAAATCAGTGTTAAAATGTTTGGAAACACTGACATTTGATGTTGTGGATCACAATACATGATCCATCATTTCAGTTTTCCATACATAATCACAGGTCTTTTCCAAAGTTACACTCTATAAAACAACACGTAACAATAGATAATTCTCAAAATGTTTCAAATGATGGGGATTGAGTGTTATTGATAGTCATAGATTATGTTGTAGGTTCTCTATATGCACTCTTCTGGGAGAATATAATGTTGATGAGCCTTAAGACTTAGTTTTGTTCCCCTGGCTTACCTGAATGTTCATTGTTCACATTGTCCCAATTCTTTCTTTTTTTCCTGGCTGCATGTAGGAAAGTTTCACATTACCCTTGCAAATGTAAATATTCTATGGTGTTAATATACTATTGTGTGGGTTTGTAACATAGTTGGCAGGAAATTTCATTATAGAAACATGGGCCACATACCCGTACCTGTAGGCCCGTATCCCTAATTTTTGTTACATATAATATAGCTGTCTCCTTATTCATTTACTCACGTACCCTAATTTGATTGGCGTCCCCATCCCTATACCTCTACCGGTACCACTATTGATACATTGGGTGTAAATTTGATTTGTCCGCGTGCTGTTTAATAATCACCCTGAGCTTGCTTTAATCTAGAGAAACTAAAACGTGATTGAATGAAAATCTGTAGCTGAGAAACTGACACTTACTGTTACATACCTCCAAAATTTCATGAGTCCTCTTCATATTCAGTGCTGATGAACCTTCACATTTGAATTTCACTATCTCCGACGTTCTCCATTTTTCATGTACTTTTTCAACAATGTCACGAGTAACACCAGCACCCCCCAGTTTGATTCTTTCTTTCAGTCGTATCCCCTGACCTCTCAACCTATTGAGTTCTGGTTCGGGAATGGTCAGCTCTGCCAATGAAGGTGTTTCTCTGCCTCTTCTCCCTGTCCTGTCATTATCTACGACTTGTGAATTATCGACGCCTTGTGAATTATCTTCCTTTGCGTCCCATGGAAATTTAGATGGACTATAATTAATGGGAGCACTCCAGCTCCTATCACGATCATATGCACCGTTCGTATTAGGAATGGGAGCTCCAGGCTCATCCTCTACAGGGAACAAATCTTCAATTAAACTGCGCTCAGGTTCTGGTTTTGTGTCCTCGTCTGGATAATTAAATTTCCTTAGCTTGGCCACAATTCGCTCCGTTGCAGTCTTCTCACTTGCCCCTTCCAATATCTGCACTGTATTGTATTGCTCAGCAGTAGCATTTGGGTCGCCGTCATGATCATCATCATCGCCCGATTGTCCCGGAGTGTCCTTCTTCTTCCAGATCCTCATCCAAGGAGCTATAGGTAGAGGACGCTTGAATCCTTCTTTACCCGTGACATCCAACGCAACCGGGGACTCTCTTTGCTTTCTATCTCTTTCTTTCTCTATTCGTTCTTGCTTTTCCTCCCATGGGAATTTATGTCTCTTAACACTAGGCTTGACAGACCAATCCCGTTGATATTTTTCATTCAATCTTGAATGTAGTTTCCTCTGTTCATGCTTTTGGCTCTGTGGGGAGTCTGAATTTTCCGGATTGAGGGCAGATTGGGAACAAAAACACTGAAATCTCTTGTATTTTCTAGATTGCAAGGAAATTGGCAAGACAAAAGCATGGGAATGAAGAGACCCGGAACTGTGTAAGGACTCTAATAGCCCTGCTGGCCCAACCGGCACTAATGCCATTCCCTCACGAAATATATGGAACTCCAATATACCCAAAGCTCAACTGCAATAGTTTATACCATCCATACCAGTTTTAAAACTATCATACAAGTCTAAAAAATCCTATCTGCAAAACTTGATTTTCAGCTCTTACCTGACTTGTAGATTGCATTAGTTAAACTCAGTGAACAAAGCCAATTTTATGTGGTCACATGTGAAGCACTAGCTAAAATGCATTCACCCTCTCAGGCGGATTGAAATGGGCAAACCAGAGGAAAGAAATAGATAGAGTTTATTAAAAATCTTCGCTAAACCTTTCTGCTATTTTTGGAAAACCTCATCGTCCTTCGTTAGCTCTTGGATTCTTTTGTGGTCTCTTATCCTCGAGTATTAAAATTTTCATTGTTATTGGTGACGGGAGAAAATTATTAATAATTAAGATGGAATGAGTGAATGAGTTTTAATGATGTGATGATTGTTTTATAAAATCAGAATGACATTGTTTATAAATTTTTTTAAAAATATTGTCAATTTTGTTTAATATTTTTATAGTGTGTTAAGATATTTAAGTAATAATTTATGGTTTATTTATTTTATTTTATGTGTAATCATTTAGCATTTAATCTATTTAGCTTTTGTATTGACTATTACCATCAATTTATTGATAAAATGTTATTTATGATGGATGCGGCTATCCTCCTGAAAGAATGCACCATCGTACAGAATTTTGACATTGTGACATACATAAAATCACATAAAAAGGCATAAAGGAGACCATGGGATCCCCGACAAGAAATGACACGGGTTCTTTCTTTCAACTGATGATGAGACGTGCAGTAAAGTATGTGAAAGGTGAATTAGACCGAAAAAAAATTAAACCGATGCACTGAAAAATCTAACTGCATAAGGAAAAAGTAATTGTGTGATGGAGACTGTGAAGAAAGAACATGAAACAGACAATTAGGTGTGGCGTAAAATGTTAGGGGTTACTGCGTCTGGTAGTGGTGACAGGACAATGTTAGCGACAATTCCATTTACAGTTACCTATTCTGTAGATATAATGGCATGGAAAACAGCGGGACCAAAGAAATAACAGTTACGTATTCTATAGATATAATGGCATGGAAAACACTGGTGCATTCGCAAATCTGATGACCGAAGGAGAGATATTGGTTTTTCTTGGATGCAACCGGATGTTACACTGGTTAGTAACCCAGCCTATCTGACATTAACCAGCCAAACAACCTTCACCGGGCAGCTTAATAGAGGTCCCCTTAACAGATGCTATGTGGTCCCACCGACAACGGTGGACAGGTGGCAATCAGGCGCGATCCCGTTGAGATAAAAGATGTGCACCTTGATGATTAAGGGATAGCGCCAACCGTGAGATCAAAAATGATCTAACGGTGAATATATAAATGAAAAATTTTCACGTAAGGTACTTGGCCTATCACCGCAATCGGTCCACCGTTTGATTAACCGCTCAAATAACCTTCACCAGGCGGCTTAACAAATGTTATGTGGTCCCCATTGACAACCACGGATAGGTGGCATAATGGTGTTATCCCTTGAAGTACTTAGTGAAGCTCTTTCAACCTTCGCGGGATCACGCCTGTTTGATGCGTGTCCTGATTCCTTTGACTTGAAACTTGCCGAGACAGTAACCATGTGAAGGAGACTGCAAAGAAAGGACATGAAACAAACAGTTAGGTGTGGTGTAAAATGTTAGGGGTTACTGCATCTGGTAGCGATGACTGGACAATATTAGCAACAGTTACATTTACAGTTATGTGGACATGTCGAAAATGCAGAACATTTGGCACTGCGCACATGCGCACTTACATTAGGGCATCATAAATGTAATCGAGCTAGCCTAATCCATCGATACATGCAAGCGGGACCAAATAAATAACGGTTACATATTCTGCAGAGACGATGGCATGGAAAACACTGGTGCATTCGAAAATCTGACGACCGATATAGAGATATTGATTTTTGATGGATGCAACCGGATGTTATAGCGGTTAGTAACCGGGCATGTCTGACATTAACCGCCCAAATAACCTTCACCATAATAGATGCTACATGGTCCCACTGACAACTGTGGACAGGTGGAAATGAGGTGTGATCTCATTAAGATAATAGACGTTCACCTTGAGGATTAAGGGATAGAGCCAACCGTGAGAACAAAAATGATCTAACGGTCAAGATATTGCTAGGTGGTCCCCATTGACAACCGCGGACAGGTGGCATTATGGTGTTATCCCTTGAAGTACTTACTGAATCTCTTTCAACCTCCGCGGGATCACGCCTGTTTGATGCGTGTCCCGATTCCTTTGTCGGAAACACAGAAAGTAGATGACTTTTTTATCGACATCGCACTTGTGCACTTGCACAAATATTATGGAAAACACATAACATTTTCCATAATCACTCCTGCGCACCTAGAAAGGAAAACACATAATAGTTTCGACGGTGACATGACCAGACATTAACAATTCTGAATCAAATGAAAAAAGGTAAATTATCGCGGGAAAAGGATGAGAGAATTAATTACCACCAACTCATGTGTCCTGTGTCTTCTTTCCCCTTCTTTTGCATTTAATTTAGCCATTAAATCAAGTCATGTGGAAGTTTTCCATTATAATTTATGGATTACTTCACTTTTAAGTAAGTTACCACTGTTAATAGGGTTTGAAAGGCCTCTGTGTTTCCTATGAAGTTAATAATGGTTCATCCATTGAAAAGCATTTTGCATTTTCTGTGAAGTTGATAGTGGTTCAGCCGTTGAAAAGCATTATGCATTTTTCGTGAAGTTAATAGTGGTTCAGCCGTTGAAAAGCATTATGCATTTTCCGTGAAGTTAATAGTGGTTCAGCCATTGAAAAGCATTCTACATTTTTTGTGAAGTTTGAAAGCAGTCTGCGTTTTCTATGAAGTTAATAGTAGTTTGTCTGTTTGAAAGGGGAAAAGCACTCTATGTTTGCTGTGAAGAGAGCTTCACTAGGAGACGGAAAAGATTGTGTTCTTTTGGGTGAATTTTTAAAATAGAAGAGAAGCCCAGAACATGTGTGTTGTATATATAAATTTTTAAAATAACATTTAAATTTATTTATATTTATGTGAATTTTTGTATTGCAGTAGGTCCTTACAGTAGTTTGTCTCAATAGTTAAAAAATATGATTTCTTTTAGGTTTTGAACATTACCATGTATTCATGTCACATTACTATACACTTATTGTTTTAATAGTTAATGGATTTGGGTTTTGATTTGGTTGGGTTGTAGATTCACGAGGAGCACCAAAATATATTGTAGTTATAGGCATTGGGTGTCCACAGAAAAAAAAAAAAAACTCATCTGGTCGTGAATGTGTAGGGTATGGTTGCTCCTTGAATGAGCATGCAAAAACACACAACGAAATGCCAAAATATTTGAAAATACTCAATAGTTTCCATATTTAGTCAGGCATAGAAAAAACAAAAGCAATTAGAACGGCGAAAAATAGAGAATAGTGTACAGCCCTGTGCACTTTGCCTTTCGTCCATGTTATATTTAATTGTTGTTGCGTGATTGAAAACCAACGTTTGTATGCCAACATAGGTAAGTAGCGAAAAGTTATAATTTCTCGTATCAGCAGAACATTGCCCATCGCAAGGGGCCGAAAGTAATGAAGTGATCACCCAACTTTTCATTGATTTTACAAACAATATTGGCTTTTCCATTCACAAAACAAGAACAATGTTAGCTCTGGCTATCGTGGTAATAATGCCCATCAGAATGGTTGTAATGTGTCTCACCGAAGAAAAAGTGATTCGAATAGCTAAAATAGAGAATAGCCCGCACCTACGTACTTACCCTTTCATCCATGTTGACAAATATGGCAGAAATATTACCGCCAATTAAACCTTAAACTTCACAAAATATATTTAATCGCACAAGCGCAATTGAAAAGCAATGTTTGATGTTGACAAATATTACCGCTAATTAAACCTTAAATCTTCAGCAACGTAGGTAAGTGGGACTCACAATAGAGAAAATAGGGTGTAATTGTGTCTGTAATTTGTCGCAGTGAAGAGGCTAAATTACATTGATTGCGCAATGTTGGGATGTTTTTCATAGGCATGACAAATGCAAAAAACCTAGAACACTTTATTCAGTGGTATAGAAAAAGGAAGGTACACCGATAGAAGTTATCATTTATCGGTATAAAATTGGCCATCGTCAGGGGTCAAAAATCTTACAATTAAGAGCTGAGTTATGCTGATAGTGAAAATAAAATAGTTCACATTGATAGAACCTATCGACATAGCATTTCCCATTAGGTTGGGGCCAAATTCTTACTCTGATGCCCTGAGTTATGCCAATGTCAAAAACACACAACAGCTTATGCAGAGGCACAGGAAAAAATAAAGTTACACTAATAGAAGTTATGAGCATAACATTGCCCATGGGATGGCCCCAAAATGCCAAATGTTACAGTGATAACCCAGGTTATGTCGATAGCAAAAGCACACAACACTTTATGCACTGGTATAGTATAAGTAATTTTATCCCTATAGAAGTCATGTGCGTAACATTTCCCATCGGGAGTGGTCTTAAAGCTTACATCGAGGTATTTGCGACATACAATATAGAAAATAGTTGAAGTTTTCCAATGTGTATTTGCGCACTTAATAAAATTGTGCATCTTAAGTTGAATCATGCAAGCGGCGGCTAATGTCCATACAAAATGCACCAAAGACAATAAAAAGATGATAAACTTTTTTTGATCGAATTTGCGAAAACACAGTGTTGGTGTAAATTTACTGAAAATGGGTTATGTTTTCATTTTTTTTTAAATTTTGTCAAAGTTGCATTTTGTAAGGAGCTTAGACACGTCTGTTATGTTTTTTGACAACCCCTTAATGTTGTAAATGAACCACATAATTTGTTTTTTGATAGTTTTTATTAGCACTTTGTGGTGATGGGGAGAAAATGCAAGTGGCACCTACTTGCGCAACTTGAAGTGCAAGATGGATGCGATGGTGTGCATCCTTTCTCATCTAATGAAATTGATCGGAGTCCAATTGGTGTGGAAGATGATGAGGTGACAGACTTGTGTGCAAGAATTCCAGTCAACAAAATTGAGGCTTTTGTTGCAGGGGAGTCAAATAGGGAAGGCATGGAATGTGCATTTGTTCGTGTGAAGCACATAGAGCACAGACATGAAGAGTATAGAGGAAACACAATGAAGATATATTCTGCATGAGTAGAAACAATCATCATTATAATTGTGATCACAAATTGTCGTAACTCATTTATGGTTTACAACAGGACCCTCTTTATGTGCAGTTATTGGTGTTCGTTTGGGCCAGATGATAAGAGGAACAATGCACTGCCAGAGAAACGTGTCCATCACTTTATAAAGAAAAGGGGTTGTCAGTGCCACTTCAACATTAAGGTTATGTTTGGTAGACCAAACGTGGCTATTTTGAGTTTCACTGAAATGTTTCATGTAGATGCGGATGGTATAGATTGTCATGGTGTAAATGATCTGAGAAATGAGCCACATTCTGAGTTTGCGCCTCACCTTTCTACGGAATGCAAGGCTTACATAGAGGACCTATTGGCAATAGATGCCAGTGTGGATGCTGTGGAAAGATGTAATGAATGCATGGAGAAGAGTGAAGTCTAGTTGAGCCCAAAGACATGTTCATGACCCCACTAGTATCCTTAAATGGAAATAATTGGATCAGAATAATTTCTTCTATTGGAAGTAGCCATAGAATGATGGGACACCTTTCGTTATGGGTATCCAAACCCCATGGATGCTTGATATGATGGTTTGACACTCACATGATTCTATAATCTCCATGGATTCGACATTTTCCACCAACAAATATGGGGTGAGACATCTACAATCGTGCTTGGAGTGAGTAGTGAAAAGTCTTTCCTATTCATTATATGTCATTAATATATTACAGTCATCATCATTGTCTTTACCACGTGCAGTATTAGTTGTACTCGTTGGTCGTGTTTGACAAGCAACCATCTGGGGTTCTTGTTGCATGGGTCGTGTCCTCCCGTAACACGATCGAGGACATCTAAGGGTGGCTATCCATTATTTCTAGATGAGGAAAGGAGGCTAGAAATAGATGGATGATGAATGCTTTCTTGACTGACAATGCCAACGCTGAGATACATGCCATTTAGTAAGTTCTTTATCTTAGTTTGACCGACCATTTCAACTAGCATTTCAACTCCATATGGAATTATGTTTACCCATTTTTTGATCACTAACCCCAGTCATGCTCCTATTCATGTGCACCAGGGCATCTTTTCAATGTCATGTCATTCTATGCACTTGGCACGTGCGTCGGGCATGACTGAAGAATGTGCAGAAGTATGCATCGAAAGATCGAGCGAAGGCAATGTTTCAACGCCTCAGCACGATAATGACGATAATGGGTGAGAGTGAGGAAATCACTTGTAGGTTATTATATGAGTTTTTTGTTGAGTTTTCTGATCAGCCGCAATTTCTAAACTATTTGTTTAGGACATGGTGTCAAGGGGATGACCGTATAGGTAAGAGATCTTTATTTTTTTGTGCAACCATTTTTTTATTTTGCAATACTTGTTCTATTAATTAGAGTGCATTTCCTTTAAAGCTAGTCACACATTGTACACATAGAAATGTGGATGAAAAGCTCCAGAGTCTTCCCACATACAAATCAAGATACAAATGCTACCATAGAATCATACCATTGCACGTTGAAGATGCAGTACCTTTGCGACTATCAAAAGAAATGTACACATCAGATGGATCATCTATATTTCACCCTCGTTTACAAGATGGAACCATTCTATAGGCAAAAGGAGAAGTTACAAGATGTTGGTTTCATCAAGAACTACATGGTGCAAAGTTTGGAGAAAAGTATAGAGAAGGCAAAGGCAATTCCTGATGACGATTGCTTTCCCAATGAAAGTAGACCAAGATTCTACTTTGTGAGAAGCCAAACATCATGTACTTTTTATTTGGTCAAACCTTGTGGTGATCACGGTTATGTGTGTAATTGTCCTTGGGCCCTGCAGGGAAATACATGCAAGCACGTGTTGAAGGTTTCAGCCATGACTACAGGAGGTGTTAGTGGCAAGTGAATGTTTTGTGGCCATTTACTCTTTATTCGAATGATGTAATTTTGGTATGGATTTGTGCATTCATCGATTGCCTGTAAAATGAATTTTTGAATGCAGGCGATATCCACATGAAGAACAATTTTGTGACATTAGAGACAGACAGTTCTCCACCTCATATGGGTATTGATAACGCACGGTAGGGTGCATGCAGTTCAGACTACCCCGAAAGGGTAGTTGATGTTCAATCACCTCTCCAGACAATAGATTAGTAGAATGAATCGATCAGGTTGTTGAAGTCAGTGATGAAAATGAAGCCACAGGCACACAACCAAGTGAAAGCATTCTCAGAATGCATCGGTCATTTTCTTATCGATCTAGACTAGTCCGGGGTCATGCCATTCAGCCTGACTCCCAACACAGATCCATCTGCAACAAGCACAGTTTGGATGTGTCCATGGTTTAGTGCTAGTAGGGTTCCTGTCCCTCGGAGGTGACAACACACATGTGGTTCTAACCATGACCAATTGAATGAAGTCTATTCTTCATAGTCATTCATGTTTCCCACCGGTGGCACCAGGAGGGGGAGGTTTAAGAAGGATCCCTTACATTTTGCAAAACACAGTGGGCACGCTTCGTTTACTCTAGCAATCGTTGGTGAGCACTTAATTTTTTGAAAAACACGTTCTTTGGGAATGGTTGACAAAATTGGATCTTTTTATTTTGCTATTCATTTTTATTGGCAGTCTCCAAACTTAATCAACAATTGTTTCTTATGTTTTGCAACCACCACCAGCAGCTGCCTCGAAATCGTCGATGGATATTGTCTTATGATGGTGCCAGTGGTGGTGAAGTTTCTCATAGCGGTGCTAATTAGTTTGCATGCAGAAGATTGTGTTCACCTATTCTTTGCCAATGTTTTTAATTGGTAATGACCCATGCGGTACATAGGTTTCACTAGAAATAGGAACAACAAGAAAATAATTATTGGTGTAACTATCTACCTTTTCACAAGCTTAATATATAGAACCCTAATTTTAAACCTAGCTAAATCCTTACTTATATAAAATCCAAATAAAATGACCATTGAAATCTAATAATCAACTCAACCCTAATCCTAATACAATTAACTTATAACCAATATTATGAAAAAAGATGAGAAAGTCCAGGATTTAAGGGATCACAGTACAAATATATTATTTGTCTCTATTTTTTGTCTTCACATTGAATTATAAGTTTTTGATGACCTTTTCTATGGTACATTTTTTATATATCTATTAGAAATTAATGTGTTTTTTGTAACATACTTGTTAGTTTTTGGAAAGTGTAGAAACTCTTCGATTCAGTTATTGCTCACTTCTATTGGTTAGACATGAACACATTAACAAAAGCAAGACGTAGGAGGTATTGTCTTCCAGCCATAATACCTTTAAAGCTATTTATAGTTTATAAACATATGTATGTTTATGTCGATCATTTCAATTATTATTTTTTTCACTATGCACATCCTTAAATGTGGTTGACTGTTGTAATCACTATATATGCAGATTTATGGAGTTCCATGTTCGAGTGTTTTCATCAGTTCGCACATTTACTGAACTCCCCATCGAGATGCGTGAGATGATCATGTTATGTTTCATTGATGTGGACTCTGTCTAGAGTGGGGTGGAGATGGTTGTTTTTTCAGATGGCAGAGGCAACCATCATTTGTCAATTGCAATAAATGCATGGAGGTTTTATCTCGCGTATGTGGCTGACCGACAGGCTATGGTGGCCTAAGTATGTATAATTCAGACTGCAATTATGCACTGGCCGAGATGACTGCCTAGGATTGTAATGTTATGCAACATGGTAGAGAACACCAGCAGGCGAGAGGCCCAACACCTGTTGCCCAGCGACTTCGTCTCTGTCATATGTGCCCTTTTTCTGGGTAATCTAATTGTGTGGGACTATATTGAAGTGTTCAGGACACGATGAAGTCAGAGTCCACCTCTGAGATTTTGAAGGATTGCGTTGCGATGGCCAAGCTCAGACAGCTGATTTTATCAGAATAAATTTTCACGAACATAAACATGTTTCATATTGATGATTTGCATCATGTGTATTTTAAACTAACAAATGGCTCTGCCAAAAAAGCAATGTGCTTTGGGCATTTATGTAATTGTGTTTCTGTATTTTCTAAGATTTTAGTGCATTTTATATGGAGCTCAGCCAGTCCCATATTAATGTTTCAATTGTCTTTGGACAAATGATTGTGTACCCCGTAACTGCTCCCCCATTCTCTCAGCACTTTGTGTTGTTGTCGGTGGTAATAGATAATGTTTTGTACTCACGCTTGATTATGTAATGTGTTCTACCAGTCACCCATTCTCCCAGCACTTCTTGTTGGTGCTATTGTAAAAGGACAATTTTTGGTAGTTACACTTGAATATGTAAGATATTTTGCAAGGGTTTTATACTTAGTTTTTTATTAATGAAATTAGTTGTTTCATGTGTTGTGCTTAAATAAAACTGATCATTAGAAGAAATTGAGAAACAAGTAGCATGTTTATTTATGTTGATAGCAACAATGGATAGGAAAGGACAATATGAGGAGTGTATATTTTGATGTAAAGATATCATAAAACACACCGAAGTTTTGCACTCATGTTTTTGACATAAGAAGCGTTGAGCTCGAATGTATAAATTTTGCACTCATGTTTTAAACATAAAAAGTAGACTTAAGAAATATCTTATTTTATATGTTTTCAAAATATAAGATGAATAGGTTGTTGTCAAAATTCATTAGTATTGTATTTATTTTCTTTTTATCCAAGAAATTTGGTTTGCACATATCAGGGTCCTTGCAGAGGCTCATAAACATGAACAAAATCTAAAGCAAGGAAAATAATTTATTTTCATAAACTAAGAGGTGAGAGCCATAAATTTTATTTTATTTTTATAAATTGAAAAGTACAAAATTCGTTCAGTGTGGGCACTGGTAGGAAAGAACGGATTTACAAAGACCTCTGGTGTATCCCAGGACAAGTGCAGTCCATATCATTACAAATATTTTCTGGTACTATACATGCAGAACACTTAGGTACAGAAGCTTAAGGTTCCTTGCCACAATTTCAGAAATAAATCATATATTTTACAAAGGACAATACATATCCCATCATTTTCATATGCAGGACAGGTCATTTATGCCGTTACAATATGGTATATAACAATTCTGACACAACAGTCCAGGTTATGTAGGTTGTTACACTAGAAACTATCAAAATCAAATGACATACAATTATCATTTCCTTATCACAAGTGTCCACTTTGTGTTCATCGTCCTCAGCTACCTTATCCTGATAAAACTTGTATTTAAACAAGCATCGTCCATCTTGGGTACACATTAGTATCTACCAAAAAATCATCATCCACATAAATCCTTCCTAGATACGAACAAAATTCAAGATGTAATAATTTAATTATCCATCACTTCAAATAAATAGAGAAAAAGCAAAGTAATAACTGGACACATTAGTCTGTGTGAGGGGTATGCTCTATGTATGTCTAAATATGTATTTGGTTCAATATATTAAAAAATGCAATTATTCATCACATAACTTACAACTCATACATACCGTGACTCTGTCCATAAATAATTTGATAGAATGTATACTACAAAACCATAGATTTTCTTGTACTGCACATGCACAGTCCATATTAAGAGTAATTGACTTGGTCACACAACTTTGTTGTATAAAAATTGCATAAACCTATAAGATATGTCAATAGAAGACAATAGATGTTACATCCGATGAATATTAACGATGAGCCAATCTCAAATCAAAATTAATCACTTCACAATTAATAAGTATACAAACTAACCATAATAGATGGGTGCAATAGTGAAGCCATCATAGATAAAAAAAACCCAGTAACGAGATAAAAGAAAGGATACTGTGAACTCTTTTTTCAAAAACATGATCCATTTTTCCCAAAAAAATAGTGTTCAACATATTAACTTTTGAGACATCCATAATCATTAAGCAATATATAGTTGAATGAAACAGAAATCCCTGGACACAGCTATTTGAGAGTGATGATATTGTGAGGATGACCACTCTACAACTTGAGAGCCGAAGTTAGTTCCCACGCTTCCTCCCCGCTCTTGCAAGCTGGATTGGATCGCCATTTATGGCATCCACTTCCCCAGGGTACGATGGTGAACGGCAACCCAGTAGCATTCAATGCCCCGTCGTAGGAGACCCTACAAATGGATCTCTTAGTAAATCCATCCCGGACCCTATTTCGGCCGCTATTCTTTCCCTCTCTATCGAAAACTAATGAGGAAATGATGCTCACATTGAAACCCTTGGCAATTCATTGCAGTCTTTTGGCTCCTTACCCACTGGTGGAGGCACGTGAGATGGAGGAGAAGGTGGCCTGGTGAGGCTGAAGTCATTCAAACAAGCAGTTGAGAACTAGAGAGTCCTCCCAGAAGGCGCCCGCTTCATCTCCACCACTACCCAAGTCACAGAGGGAAGTGCAGGAGATGGAGGTAAGATTCCTTCCACTTCAAAACTCATTATTAAGCCAAATCTGCAGATGGATATTGCTATTGCTCAGGAAAAGGGTAAACTTAGGGATAGTGCTATATTTTTTGCTGCTGTTGATGCTTCCAAAGTTCCATCGAGGAATTTTTTGAATGACTGGTTACAGAAGATTTGGGGTCAAAATCTAGGTCATCATTTTACGTATTGTCGAATGTTGCAAAAGGGTTTGTTCTTATTATTCTTTGCTGATGCTAAATCCCAATGGGCTGTAGTCGACAGACAATTCTGGAGAGTCGGTCAATTTGAGTTTAGAGCCATTCCCTAGTCCCTTAATGCCTCTTACAGTGAAGTCCTTACTCTTTCGAGCCCTCGATGGATAGTTATTAAGAACCTCCCTCCGTTCCTGCTTAACCTCATTCCGCAGGCACTCGAACCCGTGGGTCATGTTCTTAGGGTTGATAAGTCTAACGTTCTTATCCCTCATACAGATGTTAGAGTTCTTATCTCCTTCAAACCTGGCATTGATTTCCTAGATGCCCTAAATTTTGATCTTGGTGGTAAACCAATTGAATGCCCAGTTACCTCCCTCAAGGGTCTTAATAGTTGCTACCTTTACAGGAAGGAAGGTCACAGGAAGTAGGATTGTCCCATTCTTTTGAAGCGTAACCCTCCCAGTACCTATAAT
The DNA here is from genome assembly GCA_027943335.1 of Chamaecyparis obtusa. Lineage (NCBI taxonomy): Eukaryota > Viridiplantae > Streptophyta > Pinopsida > Cupressales > Cupressaceae > Chamaecyparis > Chamaecyparis obtusa. Next base: position 28,769 of record BSBK01005547.1, on the reverse strand, counting down.
AATGCAATCACCTCTACTACCCCATCTCCTCAGCCTTCTAATTTCTCTGGCCCCTCCCCCAATTTTACTCCTCTGTGACTCTTCCCTCGCATCTCCCCCTACTGGAGCCCAATGCATCATTTGTTGCATGGATTAGGGACTCAGCCTCTATAGCAGGCACCCTCAAGCATCTTAAGAATCAATTTAAGGATCAATGCACACCTCCACCCCAGCCTATTTTATCCCCGAAGAAGTTGCAAGAGATTGCTAATCCCTCTGGTCTTAACTTTAGCTTGGATCCCATCCCTGCCCCTCCCAAACTCAAACATAGAACTCTTAATGCACAACATATTGCTCTGGAGAGAATTCATCTTAAAGCAGCCAGGATGCCTTCTACCCTTAAGCCTAAGTGGAAAGAATACTATGTCCTCCCTCAAGCTCTTCCAATGCTCCTACCACCCTTGATGTCTCAACTGACAAAGAGGGTAGCCTAGCGGATTTATCAGTCCCCGCTAAATCCCCCATTGATTCAGGTTTGGGAAACCACCCTGGCACCAATGAACAAGATGAGTCCAATTCTCTTCTTGACCTACCAGATAAACTAGATGGCTTCTCTATTGTGGTTATTCTGGTGCCTCCCCCCCTCCCTCCCCTGCCTAATGTTAGAATTGCTAAACCTGAGGGGATGGATGTTGCTGAGATACCCTCTTTGCCAGGTGAGACAGAAGGGCATCAGGAAGATCAACTACAGGGTGCTGACCTTGAGGAAGGTGAATTTAGTAGGGATCTTATGTTCACCTTCTCGACTGGTAAGGTGAAGGAAGATATGAAGGGTTGTAAGATTGGGGGTAAAGAGCCTCTTGAGCTTGCAGGTAGGGTGTGTGGCAAGAAGAAGAGAGGCAGACCCCCTCTCCTAAATGGAAATCTGAAGCCCTCTAAATTTTAAAAGAGTGATATCCCAAAGTGTTTTAAAGGCTTCCGTGCTCCCATGGACTCTGAACCATAATTTAAAGCATGATGATCAACTGTGCATCATGGAATGTCAGGGGTCTAGAATCTCCTGATAGGAAGTACATAGTGAAAAGATTTCTTAGGATGTTTCGGGAGATTGACATTCTTCTACTTCAGGAAGTCAAAGTTGTTGGCTTTACTTTAGATGTTGCCCTCAAATGTGTCTGGAAAGATGCCTCCTCCTTCTGCACCAAACACTAGAGGGGCAAGGGAGGAACATCCATTCTTGTTGGACCGAGTTGGAGAGGCTCTATCCATGAATGGGGATATTCTCCCTGTAACACAATAGTTTGGGTCACCTTTAAGGTGGATGACATCCTCTTTGGGGTCTGTTTAGTTTATGTTCCCAATGATCATCACTCTAGGATTGAGCTATGGAAGTGGATCTCAGAGTTTGATAATATCCCTTGGATATTAGCTGGAGCTTTTAATATGGTAGAGAGACCTCAAGACAAAGAGGGAGGCCTGAAATTCAAGTGGAAAGGCAATGAACACTTTTTCTAGAACAAGATGATCTCTAAAATTAGCCTCTTTGACCCACTGGCTAGGAAGAGGAGAGAATCCAAGGGTGTCTGGTTTACTTGGTCTAACTTTCAGAGGGGTGAGAGGAGGATTTACTCTAGACTAGACATAATCTATTTGAATAGTTAGTTTTTTAGCTATCCTCCCCCCCCCGAATGGAAATTGTGTCAAGGTGACCCCTTTCACCCTCTCTAATCACCATCCCATCTACTCCTCCATCCAAGTGGTCTCTAACCAAGACTCATCTGAGTGCTTTAAGTCTGGTTTTTCTCTCAATTCCTCCCTCCTCCAAGACAGGGATGTTCAAGCAGCCATTAGAATAATTGTTTGGTACAATGAGGAGGTTTTCCATCACAATTCTGAGGTGGATAAGTGGAACCAAATTTTTGAATCCTGGCGGAATATGCTAAAATATGTTGGGAAGAAGAAGGCCAAGGATGCCAGGAGGGAGGAACTTAGATTAGTGGAAGAACTTCAGGAAGCAGAGACTCTAATCTAGGAGTTTCCATCTTCTTTTGCCTTGTTGGATAAGGTCATCCACTGCAGAGATTCCCTCAGAAGCCTCCAACTTGTCAAAACTAGGGGTGCTAAGATTAGAGCCAGAGTCAATTGGCTCAACCTAGGTGATAAAGGATCTAAGTTTTTTTTCCAAACTCTGAAGAAGAAGGAAGCAAGGAATAAGATCACCAACATTAGGGATCAAGGAGTCTCCATCACTTCTCAGGAAGATATTGTTATCACCTTTGCCACCTTTTACAAGAACCTCTTTGCCTTGGAGGATGATGAGTCTAGGGCTATTGCCAAATAGAGGATTATCAACCTGATCCCTAAGAAGATCTCAGAGTCAGAAGTAGACTTTCTAGAGAAGGAGATCTCTAGAGAAGAAATCAGAGAATCCATCCTTAGCATGGAAAATGGTAGGGCCCCTGGCTCAGATGGGCTCACAGTTGAATTTTATAAAAAGAATATAGATTGGATCTACTCCACACTCCATAAAGTCTATTCTGAAGCTATTTCTGTTGGATCCCTTGGACCAACCTTAAATGCTGGCCTCATTAAATTGATCCCTAAAGATGGAGATAAGTTACTAATGAATAACTGGAGGCCTATCACCTTGTTCAATGTGGGATATAAGATTTTGGCTAAAGCTGTTACCCTTAGGGTTGCCAAAATTCTCCCTACAGTTGTTAATCCCACCCAAACAGGTTTTGTCAAGGGTAGATATATTCTGGAGAATCTGGTGACCTGCTGGGAGGCTTTGGATTGGGCCAAGCATTCAGGTCAGTAGAGTGCCATGTTACTCATTGACTATGAAAAAGCATATGACCGTATTGAGTGGAGTTTTATTTTGGCCATGGTGGATAAACTGGGATTCCCCCCTTACTTCTATAAACTAGTCTCTACTTTGCTTTTTGGAGCCAGAGTAGTAGTTGAAGTGAACGGGGTAAGGTCAGAGTTCTTTGATCTTTCTAGATCCATTAGGAAAGGATGCCCCCTTACCCCTTCCCTCTTCATCCTTGCTACAATTCCCTTCACTATTTGCTGAGAGATGACACTCTTTCACCTAAACTAAGAGGGATCCTGTTTCCTAATGGCCTTGAAGTCTCTAATATTCAGTTTACAGATGACAACAACCATTCTCATGAGTCTGGAGGAGAGTAATATAGTTGTCCTCATGGTCAAACTTGACCTATTCTACCTAGCTTTAGGGAGCAAGATTTTTGTTACCAAATCTATTATGTTAGGTTGGACCCAATCCCCCCCATGCTGGTGGAACAAGTATGGGATTGAATGGGGAGGCCCTAACCATGTGGTTAGATACTTGGGGATTCCATTTGCAGTGGATCCTAACCTTAATGATATGTGGAATTGGATTAAGGATAGAATCTCCATGAAATTGAGCAAATGGGACACCAACCTTCTCTCATTCTCGGGGAGGGTGCAAGTTTGTCAAAAGATCCTCTCATCCTACCCTGTTTATTACTCCTCAGCTTGGTTGTTCAACATGAGCCAGGTTAGTTGCATCTAGAAGATCATAAGGAACTTTCTATGGACTGATGGTAGAGGAAATAAGAAACATCATGCAATTTCCTGGGAGTGGTGCACCAAAGACAAAGCATGGGGTGGACTTGGTTTGAAAGACCTCAGAACATAGGGTATAGCTCTATCCTCTAAATGGATCGCCAAAGTCTCCTCAGGTGATGAACCTTGGAAAATTCTAATTAGAAATAACCTAGCTAGAGCCAGACCGAGTAAGTCTAAAGAGTGGGCTAATCTAGAATTCTTTGATCTGTTGACACTTGACTACAACATTCAGGTCCAAGGTTCAAATGTGTTTAAAGCCATATGGAAAAGCTGGAAGTATGTAAAAGGGTTCCTTTGCAATGGTGGGCTATTTGAAAAGCATGAGGTTGTGTGCAGTCTTAAATCTCCTTGGTGGAATCTAAAACATAAAGACAAACCCCTGGCTTTACTCCAAGGGTGCTCTGCTAGAAAATGGGTGGAGAAAGGCATTGTTTGCTTCTCAGATATTTTGAAGGAAGGTAATATTATTCCTTGGAATGAACTTTTTGATTCCTTTGGTATTCCTAACTCCCAAAGTAGAACTTATGGTATTCTCTCCTCTGCCATGCTCTCCCTTGGACCTATCCTATACTACTACAATCCTGATAGTTGTGCCTACCAACTAAGATGGCTAGATAACTCCATGTTGTCCCTAACCAAATCCAGATATATTTACCATCTTCTCACCCATTCCATAGATATTGCCCTTCATGCTAACCTTAAATGGCACCTAGACCTCCCTCCTGCTAATTAGACTAAGGTTTTTAGTTCACTTTGGACCAGACCCATTGAACCCAAGATTTCTCGCTTCCTATGGAAATTCCTCCTGCATAAGCTCCCTTTTAAGAAACCAGGGGGTGAGCTGAATCTTTGTAATGTGTGAAAGCTCCCTGAGTCAGTGGTTCATGTCTTCTTCGAGTGTCTCTTTGCTATTGAGGTCTGGAAACTATTTGGTCTCTCATATAAAAGTCATTTTACTAATTGGAACATTATTTTTGGAAGCATCAACAGTAACAAAACTTGCAATATCTTTTGGTTTGTTCTTTCTTCTGTTATTCTATGGATTATATGGAAGGCTCATAATAATGATGTTTTGGCTAGAAAAAGTAGGAATCTTACTGAGTCTTTAAGGAGACTCATTTACCATGATGTTTCTATGCAGGTCACAGCGGTTATCAAACTAAAGAAGAGAAAATTTCTTATGATCTTGAGGGAAGGATCAGCCACCATAGAAAAAAAAGAGATTGCTCATGGTTACACATCCATGAAACCCAAGGGCCTCTTTGATGAAAAACTTGATGATCTCATTAAGCAAGTCAAGGAAAAGAACCAAGGCATTCCTACAGCAGGATGGGTGACTAGCTTAGGGAATACCCCTCCAATCAGAGAGTATGAGATCATTGGATACAACTCAGTTTCCCCAGACTCCAATGAATCTGATGCAAATCATGATGAGATCTCTAGTTGATCTTGCAGTAGTCTTTTGTTTTGTTTATACAGTCCTTAGTTGTATATGTCATTTTGAGCACAACTTTTGTATGTAGATCTTCTATATTGTGATGGAAATGATTCCTTTGATACTTTGATGTAAAACTCCTTATTTATTTAATGATATGTAATAGAAAAAAAAATCCCTGGACACAGATAAGAAAACACGTTCCACGAATATGTCTATATTATTTGTTTTACATTAAGAAAATAAATATGCCCTATTCTAACCTGGGCTCTGAATAGAAACAAATATATGCTGACAAAGCCCCACAGATATGAATATTAAGATTCATAAACAAATACATATGAAATGTTCATGTAACTAAACAATTTAGTCTACCCAACAAGCCATCAAAGCACATCAAGTAGATTTACAATCTTCAAACTAGCGGGGCTCATTTGAAGAGCTAATACGAATTAATAGGCCACAAACAATTCAAAAACAAATGCTCTAAAACCATAACGTGATGAAACACAACATCACCGGCTAGGGCAAAGCATGGCATAGGACCGCAGACAACATAAACCAAAGAAAACAGAGAAGGAAAAGGAAAGGTTAATATCAAAATTTACTCAGTTGAGTTCAACCCTTATGTGATAGACCCAAATACATAAGTTATAACAAGAATTGTAATTGCTCTAATTATGCAAATACACAATTGATGTAAGTCTATTTACGTGCATAAGAACTTGCCATGCAAAACCACAGAGACACTCTTAACCTTCTTCAACTGAAATCTTACACAAAATGTTATCATAAGAAAGCCTCTGTCAACGACAGTATGAAGTATAGAGAACCTACGTTATATTCATTGCAATCGATTCATCCTCTATTTCACATTGACACGTATGATTTGTATATGAACCTTCTAAGAAAGGCCATTACATTTTGCTAATGTCATTTCAAAATAATTAATACCTTTAACAAAACTTTCAAACTCAAAACATTATAAATATTAAGCCATGCGAACCCATGATTTGACCACAGATAAATGTTGCATATATTCATCATATTTGTATATCATAGCACAACTGATGCTTTCCCTTATAGCCATTTCAATGGTAATGAACTTATCCATGAGACAGTGGATCTTTTGAAGTGTGGGATCAAAATTCTTTGCCTGTTTGAAGTCCTCATCCACCATTGTCTTGCACTCATCCACCCACTCAGCCGCACCTCTCATGTCTCCAATCTCCATGTAAAGGTTGTGCAAGCACCCATTTGAAAGACAATTGAACTCGTGCATCTCTAATTTGAGAGATTTGACAAATTCTTTATTTTTATGTTTCAGTATCCTAGCCTCCTGCACGTCTTTATCGGTACGTGGCCATCTGCTCTCATATTGTTTCAACTTCTCTCGAATCCTGCATCCAATTCTTTCAGCATCTTTAATAGCTTTCACATTGTTTGAATGGGACTCCCAAAATGTTTCAGCCCACTCAAAAAACTCACCGTACCTTTTTTGCATCAATGCGGAGGTCATTTCAAATCGGATGTTGAAACGATCCTCCAGATGTGTTGTTTCATTGATTAGCACTTGCTCTTTCAAATCGTGCATGGATCTGAGATGGCAGATATACTTTGTATCATAGATTTTTGTCTTTGCCTTGCCGAGTCTAACCCATCTGTGATGGATTCTAACCAAGTCCTCAATTTGATTATCAAATACATTCATTGTTCTATCTTCATTAGGTCGTGATGATAGAAGGGCAGTATCTTGCATTTTATGAATTTCAGCCTACCAAGCAAAGAGTGTCTTGAGTATTTTTTTTACCTTGTCTCCCTCTTTATGGTCGGCATAAATGGAGGGCATCCCGCAATCACTTAGACTATAAAAATCTATAAGTTCTCTCCTCATCATCTGGGTGTATAATTGATGCTTGGAGAACTGTTGGGATAAAATAGCAAACTTCCACTCAAAATCAACCACAAGATTAGAAAGAACACAAGGTGGAAACTTTGATGAGTAGAATTTAAAGCTGCTTATCAACTTGTTCAACTTTGACAATGAGCATGCCAAAAAGCACTGCCACTGCAAATGTTTATTCTGAAACTTGACAAACTCTACAAAAACATTCCATGTTTCTTGTGCATTATTTGTAAGGATGTTTGTCTTACAGTGAATGACACCACATAGTCCATTGTTACTGGCATCACTGGTCTGAGCATCTGTAATGGTCTTTTTAAAATTGGCTTGCAATTTCTGGTTCTCAACATTTAATGTTGCAATTGTAGTCTTCAATTTATCAACCTCCTCATGATGAATCCCCTCATTAGGAAGTCCACACACTGCCTGTAGTTGTTCTCAAAGCCTCTTATTCATAGCCTCCAATGCTGCAATCTTTTCCTCTTCCCTTGATGCAACTGCGTGTGACATCTTTGCCACATTAACAACTAAACTAGTTGCTTGTACACCCAAAAATTTAGAAGACTTTCTCATAAGCAACTATCCATAATATTTATCCTAAAATGAAATCATGGATGGCTTATTGGTATTGGGATACAATGACCAAATAGCAAGTACATCAAGGTTATCATCAAATGCGAAACCAAATATGAGGCTCTATTCTTCGTTTGGCAAGAGGTTAGAGAGATCAAGATCCTGCCTCCTCATGAGGCTATCAAATGCAATGGTAGATGAAATATCACAACCTTCCAAAAGAAGAATACCACTTTGTGCTATAATTTCTCTCCCCTATTCTAGAGTCATCATTTCCATCAATTCTTCTACCCTTTTCAGTACCTCATCCTTTACTTTTGACTACTCCTCTTCACTTAACGACTAAAAATTTAGTCCCTTGCTAGCAACTAGGTTGATGGCCTCTTGTTGGGGAACAAAGTTTTTGAACTCCTTTTTTATGAATTTATCATCACCAATTAATTCCCTGCATGCCTCCATTCGTATATCTTCAGTCAACCCTCCACTTAACTTGAAAGCAGGAAGTGTTCTTTCATTGGATAGTGGCTCCAGTTCAATTTCTTTTACAATGTCAAAGCATGTAGGAGGTGGAGTGGATGAGTTGGGGTCTGAAATGCCTCATATGGAGTGTATGGGATTTTTTGATTAGGAGCCAGCGTTTGAAGTGGCAGAATGGAGAAAGGTTTATGTGCAGTAGGAGATGGCCCTGAGCCTGGTGATGAAGTCCCCTCCATGGATGCAGTTGAATTAGATGGAGTGGAAGGTTCGGATGCAGGCCCAATTGGGGATCCAATGGAAGTAGGTGAAGAGCCAGAGTCTATTTCCATTTGGGTGGGCCTACACTCTTGACCCTCACTATTGATTTCATGGGGCAATGGCATGCTATCAACATCAATGTACAAGGTTGCAAGCATATTCACTTTTGTCTCAACATTACGAGCCAATTTATAGTCAAGTTGATAGTTACCTTCTCTCTGCCTCTGGTGCTCTGAATGTTGTATCTTGTACCACCTCTCCCTTTTCCCGAGTACATCATTGTAGTCTGTACAATTACGTATCCAATCTTCTAGCTCATCATCTTGGTGAGTTTTAGATCCTGGGTATATTGCCTTTATGAATCCCTCTGGGTCATAAAATCTATAATTCTCATCGGTCATGTTATATTCTTTCATTTTGCTAGGTATCACCTCAAATCCCTTTCTTGATAGGCAGTGCAGAAGACCTTTTATGACCACTTGGGTAGGGAAGAAAGAACCTCTCTTTTTGTTTGTTTCTCTTAGAGCGTATCTTTTTGTAGATTCAAGTTGTCTCGTTACTTCATAGAATGCAATTCTATCAGTGACTGTGATTGGTAGTGCCTTGGGTACTACTTGACTTCCAAAAAATCTGATCACTATATGGTCCTTGTAGTAAAACCATGACCCCCAATTGTGATTGATTCTTGTCTCTGGGTTTAAATCCTTTGGTTTGAGGAATTGCTTCACTCTATTAGACAACCCCCATGGGACACTCCCTTTCAAATAAGTCATCAAAGGCCTGACAAAATGATTCTCAAACAAAATATAGGATGATGCGCTATCATCCTTGTCCCAAATGTAAGTCCACTCTTGGACTGGGGCCATCTCCCCATCAACACTAGCTTTGACTCTGAGTTTTGGATCCCAAATCTTGTGTCCGCTCCATAGAATCATGTGCATTAAGATGGAGTAGAACCTGAACTTACTACTCTTCCACTGCTTTATACTAATCAAGGCCTTATGGATGCCATCTGCTAATGTTCCCACATAATCAAAATATCTATGGGCTTCATTTCCCTGTATATCCAAGCACATGAGCAATATCCAACTGGGGATATTAAATGTTGCATCCTCACCACGCCACTGACATAAAGCATAGTATGCATATTTCATGTATGGAGCAAACAAATCTACATGATACAGAGGCTTGTCTCTAGGACTCAACACCTTCTCTACCCTCGTCAAGTGCTTTGGCCTGTGAAGAGAAATCTTGCTTCTATACAAATTTTGTAACTTTTCAAAATCATGGCCCATCATATTTGTATCAAGTGGCCACCAGTCCTTGTCTGTCTCTAGCATGTATGTCTCCTCTATACTTTCTCTCGTTATCTTGATAATTTCCTTGTTATCATGGGTCATTACCTATCTGGTGTTAGGGACGTACCTATTTGCAATCTCAAGTATCAAATCCGCATTAACAAAAACATTTGGGACAATGATTCTAGCTAAATTGGAATCCCATATGTTCCTGACAGGTTTTGCCTCCTTTCTCTTATTGTAATTTCTTCTCCACAAGGCAAAACCTATCACGCCAAGTCCTAGAAAAGGGTCTCTGTATCCTGCATAGGCATCGATTAAGAAATCTTCAGGGTGAGTATTATAGGTTGTTCATTTTTGGATTCCATGTGACCTTGGTAACTGTCTTGTTATCTCATTAGGATACAAATTCCGATCACAAGGTCCTTCCTTCCACTTCATGATTACAATTCTTCAACAGGGTTGACGGGAAGGTTAGGGTTTCGAATTGAAACTAAATTGCTTACCCTAAGCTCACAATCATAATTTGTTATGATACACAGCCTCTGAAGAATTTAGTAATAGAGAACTATGCACTTGAAATATTCCTTCAATTTGTTCATAGAAGTCGATAATGCAGAGTGATTTGCACAATTTGCAAGAGGAAAAGCCATAAATAGAATATAAATGGGAATTGATAAAGTGTAGAGAATTACCGTTTAAGAGCGTAGAAGAACACCTTCACCAGACAATTCTATTGCAATGTCCCAAACTAGATGTCAACCACACCTACATGCTTAGGCAAGCCAATGAGCCATTACGAATCAAATTGGAAACCTGGAAAAGGAAATGCCTAAATCACGATGGGTGACAAGGTAACAGGTATTAAGCTGTTTGATGGTTCAACAATGCAAGAAATTTGATGGCCAGTTAAATCTTATCGGACCATCATTTTTGAACTATTTGTGCACCTCTGCCTTAATCACGTAAAGGTGACGACTTGGGGGTCGTCGATGTTGGTCAAGATGGTCTGCAAGGGACCCACTCATTGACTTATAAGTGTACATGCAGCTGAATATGAAGGGTGTCCCAAAGGGTGGCAGCTAAGCTCCCGATGAAAATGCACTACACTTTTTTTCTTTTTTTTTTCAGATATGTGAAAATGCACTATTTTTTTTTGGAATTTTTTTTCTTTTCAATTGAAAACACGCAGATCATGAAGAACATATGTTGAACATTTCACAATAATTTGTTGTGTTTTCAAATTTTTCAAATACGAAGCATCATCATCCTGCCCCATCTAGGGGGTTGACCTTACCTTTATTTCTATTGCCCAACTGCGAGATGATATGAGTCATCGATTAATCCCGAAAGGATAGATGTTTAAACAGAAATCATTGTGCATTTTTGACACCCTGTGTTCGCTGGTATACTCGACGACCAAAATTGAACAAATGGTAATCACATTGGATTGAGGTTATGGTTATAGTTAGGATTTACATAATGGTTAGGGTTAGGGTTTGGGGTATGGCTAAAGTGAGGGTTAGGATTAGGGTTACACTTTAGGGTTGAGGCTATAGTTTATAGAATGGTTAGGGTATATGTTAATTATATAGTTAGGTTTACCATCATTCTTAGGTTAGAGAAATAATTAGGAATAGGTTTTGACTTGGGATTAGGGTTAGGATTAGGGTTTAGAGATAAAATTATGTTTTGGGTTAGGATTTAGGGTAATGGATAGAATTATGGTCATTATTAGGGTTTACATAATATTTGGGGTTAGGGTTAAAGGATTTGGATAAGGGCTTAGTTTAGGGTTAGGTTTTAGATTAGGGTTATCTAGTTAAGGTTTTGGATTCTTTTTGAGCTTATAGTTATGGTTAAAGGGTTTCTAGATAAGGATTTAGTTTAGGGTTAGGTTTTTGATTGGGGTTATCTACTTACAGTTTTACATTAGGGTATTTTGTATAGAGCTTGGTTTCTTCTAATAAACATTGTGTGTTTAGAGCATACTGGTAAGCACGTTGTGGAGATCTTGTTTATCAATCAGTTTATATATTTGTGTTTCATATTTGAAATATACTAATTTAACTACTATATCACTACCTTTTTTATGTCACAAAATCTTTGTGAAGAAATTTTTTTACTGTTTAGATTATCTTGTACTTCAAATTTTGTCAATGCAAAATTTTCTGCCCATACGAAATACAATAGAAACCAACTTCTAATGCAAACTCACTAAAACACTATTTATATTCCTTAATAAAAATTTCAAACAGTACTAACACCAACTAAAACTCAAAACTGTGGCCTTTGCTTCCTTTATGAAGTAGGTGGAGTACTATCCTTTTCCACATGAGGTGAGTACTGGTTCTGCCAAGCATTGAACAACCCTTCATCTGGGAATGGGTAACCACTAATCTCATCCTTTCTACCAGATAATTGATGCCATTTATTCTCCACCTGTTTGATCTCCTTCTTCAGGAACTCAATCTTGGATCTGGCCCTTTCTATTGCCTCAACTATTTTGACAAAGAGAAGAGTATTATCCAGAGTTAGTATACTAGTGATCCTTATTGACAACTCATCGTCTAACTCAACCATCCATTTTACTGACTCTTTCAACTTTCCACCCTTAAAAATGCCCAGAATTAACTCACAATTGATGACAGTCAATTCCACCTTTAAGATCCTGGACTTTCTTTCCAAATCATCCATCCTTATTTGGTACTCCACTGATCCTTTTACAAATTTATGTAAAGGCTTTATTGCAAGGTGAGGACTATCGTGACCCTTAGAGAAAAAATATAATAACTTTAGGCTTGAGTGCCTTTCCACCCATTTATCCAAAATTGTCTTCAATTTAGCCTTTTCTTGTAACAAAGAGCTCAAAATATTGTCTAGCCTCTTCGCATGATCATACAACATAGTAGGATCTAGGCGTTGAGAAAATTGAAGTACCATTTGCATGACCTTCTCCTCATATATCTGGGCAGTTAAGGTCTTTGCCTTCCTATGTTGATCTCTTTCCTCTACCAACCTTTCTCTGATTTCTTTCAATCTCTCCCTTTCCTCCTCAAGCTTTTATTCCTCCCAACTTACCCTTGCTTCAATTTTTGTCTCAGGGAATGGAGATGGAGGGAATTCAATAATTGGATGAGAAGAAGAAGCAACTGCAGGCTATTTGGCAAGCAATAATTGAGGGGACCTGTGATCTTGTGGCCCTGTCAATTATGCAATTAGTTTATCTTTCTCTATTATGACCACCTTTAAATCATTATAAGCTTTCATAATGCTCTCAAGTTTTATTCTCTGCTCATCCTTCTCCTTTTCTTCCTTCTCTTCAACTTTGAGATTGAATTTTGTAGACTCCAAGACTACACTGGTAGCTTCAACAATTGAAGTATCCCCAACCCTATTAACTAGCAAGTTTCTTGAGTATTCTATGGGGTATATTTTATTTCTTTTCCTAGTTTCCTCTCTCTTGAGGGACCACATCACAAGGGCAACATGGTCATTAGAAAAAACAACTACCTTGGTAGCTTGTTGTGCCTCCTCAATAGTAGAGTGCACAGTGGTTGTATTCTTCCTTACAACATCAAAAACCACTGCATCATCTATATCCCATTCAGGGAGAATCATCACTCCTGCAGTATGAACCATGGCTCTACCTTCATCTGGGGTCATCTTTTAAAATTTCTTCATGAATTCCCCCTTTAGTTCAGCTTCTATATCATTTATGACCCTACCAGGGAACTCTTCCTTTTTCTTCTCACATAATTCCTTGTATTGGTTAATATGCATTCTCCATAAAAATTGAAGGAATGCCCTAGCTTTAACAAAACTGTCATCTGACAAAAAACTATCATTGGCCTGCTTTATTATTGGGTCTAGTTCTTTTCCTGACAACTTAGACATAGTGAGGTCCATCTCTACTTTCTTGGGTACCTCTGGCATCCCTTCTTGTATCTCTTCATTGGTTACAAAAATTTGTCCCTCACTACTCATTTGTACCACTTGGTCAACAACTATTTGCTCATCTAAATGTAGTGGGGATTGAGATGGAGAATACACATCTCCTCTAGGCTGGGCCTCTTTACCTTATTTTTGGCTCTTTGGAGAGGGTTGCACATCAGGAACATCATACATGGGTCTCTTCCCTTTTGAGGTTGATGGTATATCCTTTGTTCTCTGTTGTACAGGAAATACAACATTATATCCCTGCATCTATTGTATAGTGTACATTCCCCTAGGAACAAGCCTAGCATAAGCCCGTTGTCTCAAAATCCTCTGAGCCCTTGCTAGATCAGATTGGATGACAACATGTTTCTTCTCATTTAAGTCATGCATGATTCCCTCAAAATGCTGCATCAGACCCTCTATTTTTCTTGCCCATGGCTGGAAATCCTTCAATGGGTCATAATTCTTCATGTCAAAATGTTGTACAAAGTCCAAGGTCTTCTTATAACCATTTTTATTTCTTTTCTTCTTGTTCCTGCACCTTGAATTCATTCCTTATTATGTCCTTAGGAAAATTGAACTGGTGTTCCCTAGTGTGACACCTAGTTTTCTCTTTAAACATTCCGTTTATGAATCCTTCATTGTCTGCACACCTGGACATAGCGGTAGCTAGCATGTAAGGCTGCAAGACCTTATTTAGATGTTTCTAGCCACCCTTAGTGATCACAAACTGGTGGCTAATGGTAATAGTGGGAAAAAGAGTTCCCCTATTCCTTCCTGTCAATACTTCCTCTTGTAATTCATCCAGTTGTCTCAAAATTTTTGCTAACCCCACATTAAAGGGGACTTGATATGGAAACACATAGGGTGTTCCTATGAATCGATATATTCTGAAAACTATTGATACTAGATACATTATGATATCACCCCAATTATGTGCTATGGTGAGGTCTTGTGCATACTCCTTTGGTCTAATTAGTTGCAATAACCCTTTAGGGATTCTTGGGTTCTCCAAAAACAACAATGCCCTAAGTGGAGAGGTAAAATTACTGTGAAAAATGACAAAGCTAGCATCAAGACAGTCCCATGACAACTCGGTACTCCACAATTAAACATACATCAATTCATCATCTGTCTGCTTTACTATCTCCATGGTCTGACTAAAGTAATCCATACCCCTATATAAAAACATGTGCATCAGCATGGAGTACCTCCCAAATGGGCTATCAACCTTAGAATTCTCAATTCCAACCAAACCTTGGTGAATCAGATCAGCAATGTAAGGAGAAAAATAAAAAATAACTACCAAGTGGGGGTGTAATATATGAACCATCATGAACATATAGTGAATTGGCATATGTGTCTCTTCATCCTCACCAAATATGTATGCTAGTGACCTGTACATGCCTTGTGCTCTCACATTGAAGAGATCTAATCTAATTGGCTTAGGGGTACTTTGGCTAACCATACACAAACTACCAACTTTACCAAAGTATTCCCTCAAGGGTCCCGTTCTCAAGTAATCTCTTTGGGCATCATAAAATTTTATGAAATTATCAAAGTCTATCTCCTCTAGAATCATAGAAGGATCATTTAAAGAGAACACATCTCTGATCTCATTTGGAGTTATACTAATTAAAACATGCCCATCTATATCCCTTACTACTCTCACAACTGGATCATAGTGTTTTTCCACTTGCGAGAGGATATCTGTGTCCATAAAAACATCGGGCACAACCAATTTGCCCACATCAAATTGCCAAATGTTACTGTTGAACACACATGCATTTCTTTGTGAGTGTGTAGTCTTAAAGAGGGTCAACTCAGTTTGTCCAATTTTGGGATCCCTTGACCATATTCCCTTATCATACAATCTGTTCCCTATCCGTAGTCTAGGGTTCTTAGGTACTAATTGCTTCATTTTTGAGGCATCATATGTGGACGAAGGCAATAACTCAAACAAATCATCACAAACAACCCTCTTCTGATAATCAACTTCTCCCTTAAAATCTCTCCGTGGTGCCATGTTGACAACTATAGTACTAAGAGAATAATCTTTATGTAAAATGATAACAAAACTAGAACTTTAATCCCTTAAAATCTTAAATAAAAACACCACACTCGCAAATATGAATAGCTCAAATACTTTAGTAGAATCACCTACCACCTTTCCAAAATAGTTATAGACTGAAGCAGAGAGAGAAAACAACTTTCACCTGAGACCTTTGGAGACAAAGTGTTGTCTCAAATGATCATTTCTTGCCTTATATGTTTGCCAATATTTTGCATTTATTTTGCATGATACACTAGTAAACCCATTCATCATGAAAAATTGGTGCCTACAACGTTCAGAAAAGGAAACAATTCATAGCTTGGACTTCAAAAAATTGAATCTTAGCCATCGATCTTCACTTTCCTAGTTCATCAGATGGCTATCATGAACTTGTCCCTTGCAAAAATCAGGACACGCATCAACAAAGCATGATCCCACCGGTAATGGTGGACCAGAGATGCGTCGACAAGTGGCAATCAATCATGATGCCATGAAGATAAAATACATGCAGCTTGAGGTTCGAGGGATAGCAACCACCATCAGATCAAAATAGATGTCACCTTCATGATATAAAGGAACATTACATAGGGTAATCTTGGCCACAATCTTGCCATGTCCCCAATGCACTGTCATTTCATTTCAAAAAATGGAATGGTTAAAATAAAAATAAAGAGACATAAAAGGGATGAACAACGGGAGAGGGACATGCGATTTTCTAACCATTTGAACCCTTTGATCGATAACTTGAAAATCACATGCAGAAATTAGGACTTAAGTGACCGAAAAAAGTAACGAAGGAATAAAACAAAAGATGCGAATTTAGGGCTTTAGGAATGGAAAGACCTAGGGTAATGAAAATAAAAGGATTTTCATGATTTTTTCTCACTGAGGGCAATAATTTTCAATAGTCCTAATAGGTATAGGGTTCAATTTGAATAAGGATTTTGTTTAAATTTGGTATGTGGTTAGGGTTAAATTCACTATAGTGTTCAGTTTGAGGTTGGGTTAGGGTTAAAATTTGGTTCATTTTTTGGGACAAGGTATAACTTAGTTAATGATTATGGTTCACTTTGGTTAAATGTTGAAATAGTTTTAAGTTTATGGTTTAATTTGGTTTACTATTATGAATAGGGTTTGAGTTTATTATAGGATTTTACACACGTGAAACATTACTGAGTCGTCTCATGTCTGGATTGATATAATTAACTCTTGGACTTCTCTAGTCTTGGAGAATGAAGGGAAACAATGGCCATGTGTTATATATGAGATTTAAGGGACACATAAAAGTAACACACAAATAGACCTTAGGTAGGGTTTTAAACATAGGCAAAATAAATTTATGAGACCTTACGAAGAACAAAAGACCTATTTGTCAAGCTAAGGGAATTTTCAAAATTATCTTCAAGGCATGAAACTTATGGCTAAGACAGTGATAGAGATATATTTTCCTATTTCTATGCCAATCATATTATCTTAATTATGTCGAGAGGCGTATGTTTACAATGAGAGCACAAATGGGAATACCAGCATGGGAATATGCCAAAAAGATTCCTTGTCAATAAAAAGTATTAGATTAAATAAATAATTTATAAAACTATTAATAGCTAGGTGAAATAATAGGTGACCAAAATAATAGGAAGACAAATGGCAATGCCAAAATAATATGAAGACAAATGACAAGGCTGAAATAATAGGGCCCGAAATAATAATCCAAAATAATATGAAACATTACTATGGGAATGTTTTATATTATTTTCATATTTTATAAATATTTTATTTAAGGATTTAGCAATTTAGATTTAGATTTTCTTTTTAGATAATTGTTTTTATATTTGATCTTGCTTTCATTGAATATTTAGATTTAAATTTAAATATGTAAGGCAATGTTGCAACATTGCTTTAGATTTAGATAATTTAGATTATTCATTTGCAATGGTTAAAAATGTCAAACAATATTTCTTCTTCCTTAGTTAAAATGGAAAATATTAAGTATACATTAGTTTAATTAGATTAAGTACTATACATGACTATAATTTTTTTAGTTTCTTAAATGTTACTTTAAAAAAAATAAAAATTCTTTTACATTTATATTTTAATTATTTACATTTTTATCATCATTATCGTAAATATTTTTTACTAATATTATGAATGGCAATGCCGCCATAATAATGAAATTTCTAATCTATTAATCTTGATATTTTTTTAAAAATTAGATTAAGCATACATTACATTTCTGAATTGTTTAAATATTTGAATTATCGCTAACATTTAATATTAAGAATAATATAAATTATATCATGTTTCCAAACCTTACTTTTTATTAATTTTAGTATTAAAAAAAAGTCCACAAATAATATATATTATTCCACTCTAAGTAACATGTAGTGTTCAAAATGGCAATGCAAAATGGTTATTATGATTATTTCTATATACTAATAGTTGTTTAAAACATTGCAGGATACCATGCCACCTATGACTGCATCTGACAGAGAGTCGAACATCACTGTTACAAGCCCCTCTACTTTGGTGACCTCGAATGATATCTTTGAGACTGAATTTGACAAGTGTACACGAATCATTGTATATTCTTGTGCAACTATAATCAAAGTTGTGGAGAACGTAGCATTATCAGTTGACTATGTTGACAAACTAGATATAATGCAAATGGTAGATTTTGCGAAAGTTGTACACAAGACATCTCCAAAAGTGGATGCATTTCCATCAACAATGAAAGAAGTCTACCGCGATCATTGTACAAATAAGGCTCGCAATTGCAACTTTATCATGGAAGAATATGTGATGTACTTGCATCATCACGGAGAAATGTTATTTGATTTAGATCGTTCTTATCTTGGCTTTTAGCCTTGTATTGGGACTTATATTTCCCTTTTCATTTATGTAAGTTTCATGAATAAGATAATAAATAAATAGTTTTGGCTATTCCCATTATGATTACCCCTATAGTTGCAACATTTTGCAACATGTTTTATTTAGCTCTGTTTTTCTATTATCTATTTTTTCAATGGATGTGCCGAATAAATGTGAGGAATTAATTATAGAGAAGATCTTATTCATTCCTACTTCTAACCTAACCCTAATCAATGTTAAACAACTATACCAAAACCTTTAACTATATAAAATAATTTATTAAAAGTAAATCTTAAATGAAAACTAAAATAAATCTATATCTTAACCCATAGCATGATGTTAAATTAACAAGAATGATTATCGTAACCTTATCCCTAACTCTAATATATTATCGTTATCATTATAGTTACAGTAATATGCTAACCACTCAAGTTAGTTTTTACCATGTCCCTACCATTGACCATTCCTTATATGGTAACGTTATATGTGATACTAATGATAATTATCATGTTAAACAATAAACAACTTGAAATAAATGTATTCCAAATAATGATATTTTAATACTAACTCTAAAACCTATATCCCATCATTAACTACGTCCATAATATTACGCTCGCACAAACCCTAATACTAACTGTATACCTAACACTACATATGATTTAACCCCAACTATAAATCGTACATCCTAACACTGCAGAAAACCTTAAATTGATCTGAACCCTAAGCATACATGTACAATAGCCTTAATATAATAGTAACTATTAGTAATCTTGACCATATTACTAATTGTAATGCTAGCCCTAACCCCTTACCCTAATCTTTACCTTTAATGTGAGAGTTGCAAGTCCAAAATTAATAATACTTGTAATGTTAAAATTAAAACCTAATTGTAACCATAACCCTCTTGATTTCCATACATAAAATGGTAAACACGACACTTATAGTTCAAAATTTTGCACCAAGATAATTGTTCATATCAATTAAAAATATTTAGGACTGAATTAGGAAAGTTTTGGAAGCTTGAGGAATGTTTAGGAACCAATTAGGAAAGATTTAGCAAAGATTTGGTTGATTTTCTTCCTACTTTGCATGAGACTATAACAAAACTTTGAGATATTGGAAATGAAGTTTATTTTAATTTTTTAATTGATACATTGAATTTGATTTAGGACCATTTGAATTCATTTAGGATTGATTTGAAACCCATTAGATTTAAAATGAAAATTTGAAGTTCTTTTTAAGCACCCCAAATGTGAAGTGTTCCTAACTTGCATATATGACCCTTAAAACCCTAGATTTGCAAGAAAAAGGTTCTTTTTAGCCAAATGAAAGTCCTTAGATGTGAGTTTGAGTTTTTTAGGACTAATTAGGAATGTTATGAGTTGATTATGAGTTTAATGTTAGAGGTAAGGTTTGGGTAGATCTAGGGGTAAGGTTTGGGGTATGGTAAGGTTTACCTTGGGTTAGGGTTGTTCACATGTGTGTGAGAAACACTAGGGAAGTGTGTAAGGGGAACAAGTGTGGAAGAAGAGACATGGGCCTCTTTATGAGGTTTTAAGAAGCCTTAAAGAGTGTGTAAGGGGCTAATAATGAGTGTCTAAGGCTCATTAAGGGAGATGTCCCTACCAAAAGTCAAGGAGACTTGGATTAGGCTAAGAAGGTTAGGAAACAATTGGTAGATAGGTTTAGGAAGGGTTTAGGGAAGTTTACGAAAGATTAGGAATAGGATTGAGTTGAAGGTAAGGATTATGATTAGAGTAAGGGTAATACTTTACATTGCGATCAGTATTATTGTTAGGATTTAAATAGATAACAAATAATTGAAAAAAGATAATTGAATGTGAAGACAACAAATATATATAAATAATATTAAAATTTAAATCTAAATATTAAATAAAATAATGATCAAAATCTAAATCCAAGAGAAAGATAAATCTAAATCTATCTCTAAAAGTAAAACTAAATCTAAATCTTCAAGTATTAAAACTAGGACCTATTAGGACCAATTACACCTCTTAAGACTTATTAGGAACAATTAGGCAACTAGACCAATATGACGACATTGCCCTGCATATTTAAATTTAAATCTAAATATTAAAACTAAATATTAAATAAAATAATGATCAAAATATAAATCTAAGAGAAATATAAATCTAACTCTAACTCTAACTCAATATGAAATAAATAAATATAAAAGTAAAAGTAAAAGTAAAAATAAATAAATATAAATATAAATATAAAAGTAAAATTAAAACTATATATATAAAAAAAATATTAAATATGAAATAAAAATATGACCTTGATATTTGGTTGGTTGCTTTCTATTGAAAAGGGTTTCCTACAAATGAAATGAGGTGACACTCCTTTATAATCAGAGAGCATGTCTTCATTTTCCCCAAAGATGTTAATTGAATTGTAATCATAGCTCCCTATTTCAAACGTAACCATAAACTCAAATTCAACTATAATTAGGACCTAATTAGACCTAATTAGACTAATTAGACCTAATTAGACTAATTAGACTCAATTAGACCAATTAGGACTTAAGTAGACTTAATTAGACCAATTATACCAATTAGGACCTAATTAGACTCAATTATACCAATTAGGACCTTATTAGACTTAATTCTAGACCAATTAGGATGGTATTAGACCCAGTTAGACCAGTTAGGACCTATTACGACCAATTAGACTCAATTACAACTAATTAGGACCTAATTAGACCCTATTAGACTCAATTAGGACCTAATTAGACCAATTAGACCAAATAGGAACTAATTAGACTTAATTATACCAATTGGGACCTAATTAGAATTAATTGTAGACCAATTAGGAAGGTATTAGACCCAATTAGACCAATTAGGACCAATTAGACTCAATTAGACTCATTTACAACTAATTAGGACCTAATTAGACCCAATTAGGACCTAATTAGACTAATTAGTACCTAATAGGACCTAATTAGACTAATTAAGACCAATTAGACTTAATTAGACCAATAAGGACCTAATTAGACTTAATTCTAAACCAATTAGGACCTATTAGGACCAATTACGACCAATTACGACCCAATTACACCAACTAAGACCCAATTAGGACACAATTAGGATATTGAATTCCTAAAGTTGGTTCCTGAATTCTGGTTATGCATTAGGATATTGAACCCGTACTATTCATGTGTCTCAGAGCATAAACTCCTAACATTTTCAAGAATCAATAGGTTCAATATGGTTTTCTATAGGTTTAGGGTTCAATTTAATTTAGGATTTGGATTTAATTTAGTTGAAGGTTAGGGTATGACTTTACATCATGATTAGTATTAGGGTTATGATTTAGGATTAGCTCTTACCATTTAGGATTGGGATTCAGATTACGATTCAACATTTATGATGAGGGGTTAGCTTTTAGGATTTTGGATGAATTGGAAAAGGTAATAATCTAAAACTTGTGATCTAAATTTGAAGACAATAAAATGGCTTACATTGGGTTTTAGGATTTACTACTTGGATTAAGCTTAGGTTTAATATCATATTCCTCCGATTTAGGATTATGTGTTAGGATTAGGATTAGGATCATTGTAAGGATTATGATTTCACTAAGTGTAAGAGTTTAGATCATTAATTTACTATTATCTTTAGGAATAGGATTGAGTTGAAGGTAAGGATTATGATTAGAGTAAGGGTAAGACTCTACATCGTGGTTACTATTATTGTTAGGATTTAGAGTTTTGATTAGGATTACTGTTAGGATTTAATAATTAAGTTATGATATTTTATAGGATTATGAACACTATTAGGATTAGAGTAAGGGTTTTCCATTTTTATTAGTATTCATGGTTTAAGATTATAAATATGGTTAGGATGATGGTTTGGGTTAGGTAGATAGTAGTATCGCTACGGTTACTATTTTGGTCAGAGTTATGATTAGGAGTGGAGTAGATGTTAGTATTATTGTTAGGGTAAGTTGTAATGTGATGTTCCTATCGTGCTTAGTGTTACAATTACTGTTAACATGACGGATAAACCCCTTATTAGAGCCATATCCACCTCATCTATGCATTTATTGAATGAGTCACTTTTTTGGGTAGAACAATATGCTGCACAAGTTAAAATTTGAGCAATTTTTATTTCTTTCTTTCTTTTGTGTGTTTTCTGTGAGTTCCTTCTTTGTTCATAAAATTTAAAATAGTTACATTACAAGTACTATTAAAATAAAAATAGTATTAAAATACAAATATACAATTAGTATTACTGGTGGGGTTAGGGTTTGGGGTTAAGATAATGGTTAATATAATGGCTAGGTTTACATTTATATCATGGTTTAAATTATCGTATATAATTAGTGTTAAGATGATAGATAGACCCCTAGCTAAGAATCCAAATCATGTAATGTATGCAGTTGTTAAAGTCCTTTGTTAAATGAGCCTTTTTTCATACAATGCTATGGTGCATAAGTTAAAATTTGAGCAATACATTTTAGTTTAATTTCAATTTTTTTGTATTTTCCTTTAATCCATGTTTGTTTACTAAAATTTAATTCTACCAATTAATCCTTTTTTATTTTTTTAGTAAGTTCTGCCTAGGGGGCAGTACCCTTTTGTATTCCTTGAAAATAAAGATTACAAATGAGGGAGAACCTACAGATTACAACCAACAGTGATTAGTGGAATAAGTACATTATTCCCTGACCAATTTCAACCAATCTTGCTCCTATCTCCTCTGAAAAGAGCTTATCATTTTCTTGGAGAAAGGCTCCAAACTTCACCTGATCATATTGCTTAACACCTGCTTTGAAGGTAGACCACACCTTCTTCATCAATCTCTTTTTTCCTTCAGCTTCCAATGCAAATAAACCCAACAAACTATTGCTTGTTAGTTGGGTATCAATGCTGTCCATTGCCTCCGCCACCTCTAGGTATATTTCATCTGCCACAATTCTATGGGCCAGTCCCCTACCATGCAAAGGGTGCCCGAAAATCTGTATGATCAGTTGGAACAACTTTGCCACCAGTATGCCATCATGGACATGACCACTAGACCATAAGTCACCCCCCAGGATTGACACCATAGTCACATGCTCCTTCTCCTTCACCTTGCTAAAAATCCTCTGTAATTTCTCCTCCGATGTTTCCTGCAACGATTCCACCTTGCTACACCAACATGTTATGCCCAAGTGATTTTCCATTGTGTTGTGAAAAGATACAAGAATAGAGGAATATAAATAGAACCCTTTGCATCCTTATCGAAGAGCTTCCGTGATGAAACATGGACTAATTGCAACATAGCCCAAGTTCACAAGATTGATCATGAGTCTATCATGCGCCCTGTCAAAATCATCCCTTCTCTTTGTCTTAATATCTTAACTTGATCTCCTTTGCTACTTCAAATAACTTGGAAGTGACCTGCACATCTATCCACTTTTGCAGCAGTCATCCTTGCTGCTAAATACTTACTGATATTAATTGAGGATGTGATCTAGATATTCTGAATCGAAAACAACCAAAAAAATTTGAAAACAAATGACTATGTTTTCGTAAATCTGGAAAAAAAATTTGTCCTGTAGTGCATTTTTGTCAAGAGGATAGCCAACGCCACTAATATTCAGAAAGTATGAACTGACTGATTCATGAGAAAATGAACTTATGAGCATCAAAAACAAAACTCTCTGCCATTACCCTACACCTTTCCTTGTGAAAGTACCCTACTCTTCTGAAACCAATTAATCCTTGTAAGATATAATTCTATCATATAGACCTCTAAAAAAAATTGTGCACATATCAAATAGTTTTTCATATATTTTAAAGATTTTTTTGCGTGAACCATAAATATATATAGTAGATATTTTCAACTATCAGTATTATAGCTACCAAAGTTTATATCATAGTTACAAAATGGATGTTGAAAATTATATATAGTTACATCATAGGAACATATGGAATGTAATTACACCTTGTAATGGTTTTTGCATTGCAAATATGTTTTTGGTGTTAGTTGATGTTGTAATAAGACCGTAAGGACCATTAATGACCTAATTTTCAACTATTATTTTAAGCCTTTGTAAGGAATTGTCTATAATAGATCTATGGCACTGATTTGCACAAACTAATAAAACCACTCAAATATCAGAATATGATTTTTAGCTATATTCCATGGACTCCGTAAGTCATAAATGTCATCAATAAATATACTTTTAATATCTGTTAGAAGCATACATTTGTAAGATCCAATCTAAACCAGCGTACCCAAAATTGAAAATACTTTATATCTATCATGAAAAATGAAATTTTAAAGAAGCATCAAAAGGTATCAAAGAGGAAAGTAGCTTAATAGTATACATCACACATGAAGGTCCCCAATATGTATGGGCATACGTAAAAATAAACAAACTTAAATTTATGTGTCAATCGGGCAACCTACTCAAGCACCCCTAACTGTGCTCCCCATTCAATGGCGTCGTCATCTTGGCGCGCTGTGGCTTGGCTTGAATAGTGTGTTGTAGTCTAACACAACTCTGGATGCTTGAATGCCTCAAGTTGCATACTCTATTGTGAGCTCCAGAACTGGATCTACTACCTGCATGCCCTAGGAAGTCACCTCATATGTATAGTCCATAATGATTCGCTTGTTGCCTGATGGACACATTGTCATAATAGATGTAAATAAACTCAGTCTGGCCATCACTTTGAAGAGCATTGCAATGAAAGGTCCACACATCCATGTAGAAAATAGTAAGTGCACAAGTCCGCGGTCAAAAACATCAAGTGTTTTATATGAAGTCGGTCCCAGTTATTATAAAAATCAATATCTCTCCTTTGGTGGTCAGATTTCTGAATGCACCAATGTTTTCCATCATCTCTGCAAAATAGGTAACCATTATTTATTTGGTCCCGCTTGCTTGTATCGATTGATAGAGGTTTCGCGATTACATTTATAATGCCCTATATGTAAGTGCGCAGGTGCACTGTGCCAAGCATTATGTGTTTTCGACATGTCCAGATAACTGTAAATGTATCTATATTATTAGGGTTTTAGTTTATTAGATGCCTAAATTTAATGAACTATAAGTAATTAACTATATAATTTGGTATTAGGGCTGGGATTAGGGCTTAGAATTAGTATTATTGTCATGGTTATGGTCTACATCATGGTTAGTATTGTGGTTAAGGTTAGGAATTTGGTTGCGGTTGAGATTAGGGCTTATGATTAGGATTATCATTAGGGTTAGCATTTACAACATTGTTAGTATTAGGGTTAGGGTTTGGATCAAGGTTAACCATTAAACCTAGGGATATGGTTTGGGTTAGGGTTAGGGTTAGGATTGCATTTTTTTTAAAGGTTAGTGTTTAATTTTGTTTAGTGTTGGAGTAAAGTATCAATTTGGTTTAGGGTAATATTTCAAGAGACCCATTGTTAATTTTTTCTTTCTTCCTTATAGGTCATTAATTCAAAAAATTATCACATATTTTAATTTGAAGTATATCTCTAGAAAAAATTATTGTTTGCACAATGATAGAGATATATTTTTGCCTGTCTATACTAATCATATTATGTTAATTAATGAAATAATATAAACATCATAAAACCGCTAATTGAATGTGAAGAGAACAAACAGATATAAATAATATTAAATAAAATAATGATCAAAATCTAAATCCAAGAGAAAGATAAATCTAAATCTAACTCTAAAAGTTAAACTAAATCTAAATCTTAAAGTATTCAAAGTAAATCTTAAAGATTTTTCAATTTTAATTAAGGAAGAAGAAATATTTTTCACCATTTTAAACTATTCTAAATCAATAATCTAAATAATCTAAATAAAAACCAATATGACGGCATTGCCCTGCATATTTAAATTTAAATCTAAATATTAAATAAAATAATGATCAAAATCTAAATATAAGAGAAATATAAATCTAACTCTAACTCAAACTCAAACTAAATCTAAATGTAAAACTAAAACTAAATCTAAATATAAATATAAATATAAAACTAAAATTATAACTATATATAAAAAATTATTAAATATAAAATAAAAATATCACCCTTATATTTGGTTGGTTTCTTTCTATTGAAAAGGGCTTCGTACAAATGAAATGAGGAGACACTCGTTTATAATTAGAGAGAGTGTCTTTATGTTCCCCAAAGATGTTAACTGAACTCTAATGATAGCTCCCTTTTTCAAACGTAACCATAAACTCAAATACAACTATAATTAGGACCTAATTAGACCTAATTAGACCTAATTACACTAATTAGACTCAATTAGACCAATTAGGACCTAATTAGACCTAATTAGACCTAATTAGACCTAATTACACTAATTAGACTCAATTAGACCAATTAGGACCTAATTAGACCAATTAGACCAATTAGAACAAATAGGACCTAATTAGACTCTATTATACCAATTAGGACCTAATTAGACTTAATTCTAGACCAATTAGGATGGTATTAGACCCAATTAGACCAATTAGGACCTATTACGACCAATTAGACTCAATTAAACTCAATGAAAACTAATTAGGACCTAATTAGACTCTATTAGACCCAATTAGGACCTAATTAGACTAATTAGACCAAATAGGACCTAATTAGACTCAATTATACCATTTAGGACCTACTTAGACTTAATTGTAGACCAATTAGGAAGGTATTAGACCCAATTAGGACCAATTAGGACCAATTAGACTCAATTAGACTCATTTACAACTAATTAGGACCTAATTAGACCCAATTAGGACCTAAATAGACAATATAGGACCTATTAGGACCTAATTAGACACAATTATACCAATTACGACCTAATTAGACTTAATTGTAGACCAATTAGGAAGGTATTAGACCCAATTAGACCAATTAGGACCAATTAGGACCAATTAGGACCAATTGGACTCAATTAGACTCATTTACAACTAATTAGGACCTAATTAGACCCAGTTAGGACCTAATTAGACAATATAGGACCTATTAGGACCTAATTAGACTCAATTATACCAATTAGGACCTAATTAGACCATATATGACCTATTATGGTAAGGGTTTGAATATGGATAATGTATGATTATACTTAGGGTTATAATTAGAGTTCAATTAGAGCTAGAGTTTGGGTTATAGTTTAATTGTATTAGGATTAGGGTTAAGTTGAGTGGTGTATTTCAAGGGTCATTTTTATTTGGATTTTATATAAGTTAGGATTTAGCTAGATTTAAAATTAGGGTTATAGCTCATTTTGGTTTAGTATAATGGATAGGGTTAAGTTTAGGGCTTAATTTATCAAGTGACCATATTTTTTTAATCTATAAGGTTGGTGAACAATTATCTAAAAATTTCATTTATTTTAAGGAAGAAATAACCACTGTCAACCCAATTGGCCTTCCATTGGCCATTTGAAGAAGTTTATACATCTTGGGAAGCAAAACACAATGCTCCATCTATGGAAACCTCCCGTGCCTGAAATTAACCAAGTTTGATTTTTTTGAAATTTCTAAAATCTACAATCTGCATCTTAACTCCTATGAAGCTGAAACCTATCCCAAACATCCTGAAGTATTAATGTTTTATAATTTATAAAAATATAACTTAAAGTATAAGAAATTAAATAAATCAAAATTATATT
The DNA here is from genome assembly GCA_027943335.1 of Chamaecyparis obtusa. Classification (NCBI taxonomy): domain Eukaryota; kingdom Viridiplantae; phylum Streptophyta; class Pinopsida; order Cupressales; family Cupressaceae; genus Chamaecyparis; species Chamaecyparis obtusa. Next base: position 753 of record BSBK01005547.1, on the reverse strand, counting down.
TTTATAAATCCTACCTAAACCCTAATCCTAGATCAATTGCTTATTTGGTAATGAGGACTGTGTAAGAAGTGGTGTACAAACTAACATGAACCAACAAAGATTAAACAATAGCTCTAAGGCCTGGAAGCACTCTTAAACATTCTGAATAAGAAAGTAGATACAAGGAGAATACTAAGGAGTCTACAGACTCTTACAAATTTAGGGAAGAAGAAATATTCATATACATACAACATAGGAAATAATTCCATTTAAACATGATCCTAATCTCCAAATCACTAATATAGGCACAATGATATATAAATATATATATATATATATACATATATATATATATATTTATATATATGTATATATATATATATATATACATGTATATATATATACATATATATATACATATATATATATATATATATATATATATACATATATATATATATATATATATATACATACATATATATATATATATATTTATGTATGTATATATATATATATATATATATATATATATATACATACATATATATATATATATAATACATAAATATATATATATATATATAATATATATATATATACATATATATATATATACATATATATATATATAATATAACATATATATATATATATACATATATGCATACATATATATATATATATACATATAATATATATAATATATATATATATATAATTATAATACATATATATATATATACATATATATATATATATATATATATTACA